>JASPKZ010004543.1:750000-1350000 GCA_030220185.1 Diploptera punctata
AAATCATATGGCCATCATCATCATGATTCATATTCATCTTAGATTAAGTTCAGGATTAGGGACTCTCCTGGCGCACCACTGTCATCATCATCGCCCATCATATCATCGGGGCAACGTAACCCCGCCTTCCAGGCACCCCTACCTCAGAAGTGGGTTACAAGTACGCCATGCCAGGAGAGAACACCAGGAATGTCGAAAGACAACCTGGGGCATTTGCAAAAAAATATATATAGTTTTGTTATATATTACAGTCGAATAAGTCAATACATAATCAAGCCTATGAAGCTGAAACAAGCTGAAATAAAGACCACGCCATTACTCTGGGAGCACCTGGGTCATTCACCTCACGTATCCATACTGGATCTTGTTGGTGATACGGTTGTGTGCCCACATCTATTTGAAGGCAATGCGAACCAACTGTCGCACAGTGAAGTCCTGAACTCTACTAGATTTTCTAGATAACCTGCCATTGAGCAGACGGCAACAATTGTAGTCTCAACAAGATGGAGCTACTGCTCATTATACTGTAATTGTTCGAAACATTTTTAATATGAATTTTCAATATCAATGGATTGGACGGGGTGGACCAAGGCCTTGGCCTGCACGGTCACCTGATTTGACGCCACTAGACTTCTTTATTTGGGGATATGTAAAACAATAGGCAATAGATTTTTGCTGACATTACAATTTGCCGATGATCAACTGGTTTTAGCGCAAGACAATTTTGATATGGAATTCATGATAAAAAGGTTGAAAAGCACATATGAATCATGGGGTCTCACAGTAAATTTACAAAAAACAGAATATCTGGCAATAAATAGCAATGAAAGAGAAAACTTAGTATTGGAAGATGGAATCCAAATAAAGCAAGTGAAACAAACTAAATATTTGGGAATGATTATGGATAACATCGAAGGTATAGGCAAAGAGAACATAAAACATAGAATTGAATTGAGTAGCAAAATAATATCATCATTAAATTCCATATGGTGGGATAAGCATATTTGGAAAGACACAAAAAAATATATTGGTAAAACATTGGTGGAATCTGTTGCAATGTACGGAAGTGAGGTATGGTCAATCAATAAGTACTACAAGAATAGACTAATAGCTCTATAAATGGATTATTTACGAAGAAGTGCCAGAAAGTCTAAATTAGAACGTGTCACAAATAAGGAAATTAGAAACAAAATGGAAGCAGAAGAAAGCATAATTGAAAGAATTGAGGAAAAGGAATTAAAGTGGTTAGGACATGTTTTAAGAATGGAAGATGAGCGATGGCCGAAGCACTATATGAATGGCATCCTAACAGAAAGAAGAAAAGAGGAAGACCAAGGTTAACATGGAAGGAAAACATGAAGACAGTAATGCAAGCTAGAGGGCTAAGCATCGAAGATGCCCAAGACCGTAGGCTTTGGAGGTTTGGCACGGGAAGACGGCAGCAGCTGTAAAAACCCGAAGATAGATAGATAGATAAAACAACATGTGTTCCAGACTCAGCCAGAATCGCTGCAAGACTTGAAAGACCGAATTTGTAATGTCATTCGGGATATATCACCAGATACACTTTCAAATGTGAGTGCTGAATTTCGTGATCGAGTGAGACATTGGGTGGATTTCTCAACCGAAGTCTAAACCACGGCCACATCAAATTAAATCAAGGTTTCTCAAAAGATATCAGACACTGTTTCAGACAACCGCAAGCATACAGAATCGTCATCGAGGAGAGACAGAACAAAGCCGCCCAGATACCGACAGAAATTATGGAAACAGACGCAATGAAAACAGAAACCTGGAAGCAACCGAATTTCGAACTTCGGCACCTGTACACACGTTTCGCAGCCCATGGATTTCATGGGAATATATGCCTGAACAACATGTACCATGAACCCAAGGAGGACTGCATCTGTAAATTATGCAACTATCCATGTCCAAAATATCATCTAGCGAAGTGTAAAAACAGGACTCTGCCTCTAAACAATTTAATTAAAGACTGGTAAAAAGCTAAATTTAATTTGATGTACACATTGTGTTTAATAAATATATTAATAAAAACCACGACCACGGTTTTCCAATTTTTTATTGTTTCCATAACACTTATAAAAATGACTGAAAATTCACAGAAATTGTTATCAAACCATAGAAATGATTCAGACATTTGTTTTTGTAATTAACGGCAATAGATTTTAAGTTTTTATAGTTGTTATGGAAACATTAAAAAATTGGAAAACCGTGGTCGAGGTTTAGACTTCGGTTGAGAAATCCACCCATTGTTTAGACTTCGGTTGAGAAATCCACCCATTGTCTCCAGGTGGATGGACGTTACTTTGAACATCTGCGTTAGCTCTGAAATTAAACCCATGAACATGACAATTCAATCAGTGTGGTTAGTTTTAACATTTTAACACTAGCCAAACTTCTCTCATTTGTCAACCGACTTTTAGGCCACACGGTATAAGTGTTTCTGTGAAATTTGGCGTTTTTCAGTAGAATAGTTTCAGAATTATGATTTTTTAAATCTATTTTTTTAAAGATTTTCTAACAAATTATCCTTACGATGCATGTTTAAATATTCTCTCATGAAATTTGAGATTCGGAGTCTTTATGAATCCACTAAACTCATTTTCTCTGCAAAAAAAAATCATAAAGGGCTTCTTTTGTTAAATTTTTAGTGTTTGTTATTAATACGCCTAAATAATTAAATTCTGACACTTGTTCTATAATTTTCCTTTCCACTTCTAATTTACAACAAAGAACCAGTAAGATGCAAATTAGAAGTGGAAAGAAAAATTATAGAACAAGTGTCAGAATTTAATTATTTAGGTGTGTTAATAACAAACACTAAAATTTAATAAAAGAAGTAAAGAAACAAGCTGATAAAGCAGCACAAATAACAGGATCAATGAAAGATTTAATTTGGCGCAACAAACATATGTCAATAGAAAGCAAAACCCGCATATACAAAACGATAGTTCGACCAGTTATCATATATGGAGCAGAAACTAGGGCTGATACAAGAAAAACTAAACAAATAATAAGCACATGCGAAATGAAAATCTTAAGAACTATTCAGGGGAAAACATTATTTAATAAAATACACATCATAGAAATTAGGGACAAATGCCATATTCAGGACATAACCAAATTTATTATAGATAGACGAAAATATTGGGAGGGTCATATAGAAAGAATGGAAGAAAACCGCTTGCAAAAAGAGCTAAAGAAGATAGACCAATGGCCGGGAGAAGAACAAGAGGAAGACCAGCCAAGAGATGGATAGATAGTGAGTGCATATCCAGTACGTCTTCCTCCGAGGAGTGATTTTGGAAATAAACAGGATGAAAATCCTACAAATTAAGTTTAAGAAGAAGAAGAAGGAGGATACTGCTGATTTTTCATAGTTGCCTGCTAGATGTCTCATGGAGTGGGTGTGTTGACCGCATGTCCACAGAAGAGAAGAATGAAAGCAAGGAACGAAGGTATGGGAAATTTCAAGCGACACTATAACTTACTACCTGCGAATTTAAGAACAGTCCATGATGTCACTCATATCTGTAGTTTATTTCAGGCGTATTCAATATTATGTTTTATATTTAGTGTTTTTCGGTAATTACATTTGCTGTTCTTATTCAATTTAGTTACTTCATATTTTAATGTTTCGCAGTTCACTGTGAGGTAAGGGAGATTATTAAAATTTTGAAGTGTGTTTGTCAGACTCGGAACAAACACGCCCGCTCAGCGTCTAAATGAAGGTAAGTTATAGTACAATCCTTCGTGATATAATGTGCTGAGTATGAAATACCTACTGCTTTCATACACTTCGTCTGTGTACTCATGACATCTTTGAGCAAATAAGGTAATTAAAATGAACTTGGTCTATTAACTCCTGACAAAGGAGATGCTATGGCTCAACTGTAGTTGATGATGTCTGGTCTGATGTCAATTGTCTGATGTCTAGTATAAACTCCTGAGAAATGATGTAGTGCCTTTTTTTACCTAGATTAACAGCAAATCCTATTGTTTGTAGAAGGATGAAGGAAAATTCCGGGGACTTTCTCGGCCAAGATACGAGTATGATAACCCTAAATGAAGTTTGTCCGGTCCTCCAACACAAGGGACTAAAAATTCCCCTCGTATATATATATATATATATATATATATATATATACATATAATTAAATTATTTTTTTTAATTGAGCAATGCTAGCTTAATATGACATAAGAAAAATAAATGCATGGACTGGATTTGAACCCGGACATCTGGGTTGGTACCCCAGCGTGCTATATCCATTACACCACCGGGTAAATCCAATATAAACATTTATCTTTCTTATATATATCATATTCTCCATTATTACTGGATGTAGCGAGAACTCGGTCTTCACTGTCATCCGGTAGCTAACTATAACAAATGAGCAAATTTAATTATAACATCGATAAAGCGTCACTGCTATAATGCAAAAATATTCTCTTTAATTTGCTTACTTGTTATAGTTAGCTACCAGATGGCATTGATGACCGAGTTCTCGCTACATCTAGTAATAAGAATATAATATATATATATATATAAGAAAGATAAATGTTTGTATTAGATTTGCCCGATGGTGTAATGGATAGCACGCTGGGGTACCAAACCAGAGGTCCGGGTTCAAATCCCGTACAGACATTTATTTTTCTTATCACGTCATATATATTTTCCACCCAAATGCCCCAGGTTTCATTTCGACATTTCTGGTGTTCTTTCCTGGCATGGCGTACTTGTGAGGTTGGGGCGCCTGGAAAGCGTGGTTATACTGCCCTGATGATATGAGATTTGATGATGATGGTAATGATTCGCCAGGAGAGGCCTTACACTAAACTTAATGTAATTAGACTAATAGATATTGATGATAATGATGGCCAGATGGTGTTCGGGGACCGTTTGGGCCTTAAAGTTTCCTGACATTTATCTTACAGGTGAGGAAAAACCCCGAAAAAACCTCACCCAGAGAACTTGTCTCGACCGGGGATAGAACCCGGGCCCGCTGCGTGACAAAGCAGCAAGCTACCTCGAGACTACAGCGATGGACTCTTATAAAAATATCGAATGATGAGAAACTCAAAAGGAAAAAAAAAATAAATCCATAAACAATTTATTTACGTTTTGCACTATTAATAACAAAATTGTATCTCGTGTAGACTAATATAGGGACTTTCAAATGACATGCAATTTTTAAAAATGCAATAATTAAGTCAAAAATGCATCGAAATATTTTTTTTTTAATTTGCATCTATATTTAAATGCGGAAAATTATATCAGACATATATCTATGATGAAAGTTAAAAATTATATTATACCTGTTGGTAGGTGCCGTCGTCCTCAACTTTGTTAAAATATTGTATTAAAATTAACTGGAGCGCTTTCGGAAGTTATCTTCCATCTTCTGAGTTATCTTCCATCTTTTGCAGAAGATGGAAGATAACTTCCGAAAGCGCTCAAGTTAATTTTATATACAATATTTTAACAAATTTGAGGACGACGGCACCTACCAACAGGTAGGGCCTACAATTTAATTTTTAACTTTGTGTTGACCTATGGTAGTGAAGCATGGATACTAAGAAAACAACATGAAAGCAGAATAACGGCTTGTGAAATGAGATTCATGCGCAGAACAGCGGGTTACACCAGATGGGATCGGAAAAGGAACACCGATATCTTAAAAGAATTGAAGACTACGCCAATTTTGGAATATATTAAACAGTACCAACTAAATTGGAAACACCATCTTGAAAGAATGAGTTCAAATCGGATCCCCAAAGCTGTTTATAATTATATACCAAGAGGACGAAGATCACTGGGCCGTCCTATGAAACGCTGGAGGGAAAATTTTCTATAGGATCGTAACAGGCCTTGGCCTAATACTTGGAAGGAAGAAGAAGAAGAAGAACTTTCATCATATGACTTCACCTCAACGAAATTCGATGTGAATTTTACAAGTACAGACATATGTCTACCTGCATTGTCTCAGCAGGCAGCTACTCGGTCTATGAAGTTCGTGATGACCCTTTCACAGATATCTCTGTTGATGTTGTTGATGACACGTTGAATTTCTTCCTTAAGTTGCAGAACTGTTTGTGGTTTCTTCACGTAGACTTAAGATTTCACATAACCCCATAAAAAGAAGTCACATGGAGTAAGGTCACAAGATCTGGGAGGCCGTTCCAAGTCGCCACGAATTGAGATCGCAGACTGAGGGAATCTTTCATGGAGTAAGGTTGTTGCCTCGCGGGATGAGTGAAAGGTATAATTTTCCGCACATAAATGGAAGTGTATCTAGATGAAAATTAAAAACAAAATTGTACTAGAGCATGCTATTAAATCTTTAGAGAATGGTATTAATAAGCTGTTAGTTTATGCTGATGATGTAGTATTATTGGCCGATAGCGAGGAGATACTAAAGGACAACACGCACACACTATTGAGGAACACTAAGAAATTGGGACTGGAAGTAAATATCAATAAAACTAAATATATGGTCACACGTAGAAATACATTATACTACGGAAATGGACAGCTAATCAAAAAAGAGGGAAATTTTTGAGGAAGTGGCTGAATTCAAATACCTAGGAACAATAATCACAAATATGAATGAGATGCACAAAGAAATTAAACATAGGCTCAATTCTGGAAATGCGTGCTATTATGCATTGCAGAGACTCTTGATGTCCCAACTCCTTTCAAAAAACGTTAAACTGAAAATATATAAAACTATTATTCTACCAGTTATATTATATGGGTGCGAAACATGGACTCTTACTTTAAGGGAGGAAAGGAGATTACAAGTATTTGAGAATAAAGTACTTAGGAAAATTTTTAGACCAAAGAGAGATGAACAAACAGGTGAATGGAGAAGACTGCATAACAATGAACTATATGGTCTTTATAGGAAGCCAGATATAATAAGAATAGTTAAGTCTCGTAGACTGCGATGGGCAGGACATGTTGCACGTATGGGGAATGAAAGACTTGCATGGAAGCTTCTTGTAGGAAAGCCAGAGGGAAAACGCCCAGTTGGTAGACCAAGAATTAGGTGGGAGAATAAGATTAACTATGATTTGAGGGATGTAGATTATACAGGGAATGATTGGAAAGCATTAGCTTAGGGATGTATGGAGAGCTTATGTCCGCGCGGCCATGAACCTACGGGTTCGATAGTGCAAGTGAGTAAGTAAGTAAGTATTTAGATGCATTTTTCACTTAATTATTGTATTTTTAAAAATTGCGTAATATATATGAAAGGCCCATTAGAAGCGGAGGTTTCTGCGTTCTAACAGGTTACAGATTGTGCAAACATTTCTAGAATGGTACACAGGTTCACGCTAAAAAGTTAATAAAAATACCGGCGGTAGTCAATTTGGTAGCTACACAGTACAGTAAATACCCTCTGCGTATTTTCATTTCTCTGTGACGCTCTGTGTCCAAATGTCAACACTGGTACGCGTGAAGCACTCTACAGTACCTGACAATAGATAGTTAGCCAGATATTCGATCAGAAAGGGCTATTCTTATACCAGGAGTCTACCTATACTCATTGTTTTATGTCGCTAGGTGACATAATAATATAATAATAATAATAATAATAATAATAATAATAATAATAATAATAATAATAATAATAATAATACTTTATTTATTCTGGCAGAGTTAAGGCCATAAGGCCCTCTCTTCCACTCAACCAGCACAAATACAAATAAATATTCGACAAATATAGATATACACTATACTAATTATAAACAGTTAAAGATACAATAAATGTAGCAATGTAAATGTCATGTACAAACAACATTTTATAGGGTAATAACAATAATGATACGATAATAATAATAATAATAATAATAATAATAATAATAATAATAATAATAATAATAATAATAATAATAATAATAATATACATTATACGGGAAACACTAATTAATATATATATATCTTACACTGGATAATAATGAAGTCGAGTTTAGAGCAAATATACATTTAGATTTCTTTTAAAAGTTGCCAATGTCCGGCAGCCCCTTACATATACTAGCTAATACCCGGCGTGAACTCCTAATAAATAATATAAATTATATGTCTTTACGTTTAGTTGAATGAGTAGGCCCTATAAGGAAAAATAATTATAAATTCATATGGTTATTATTTTAGATACCCTGTGCTGATTACTCGGCATTACCCTGGAATCTACGTATCCCGCTTTATTTGGCATAAATGAGCTGGAAGACATAATCCGTTATTTCGAGTTATCCGTGCTACTGCTATGCTTGCCCGGGAATCCACTTACTTATCGATCTACTTGGCATCAATGAAAGACAAAAATGGTTATTGGGACTCATCCATAAAAGACAAACATATGCTCTCGCGAGCTTTTTTGTAAAGTTTTTTAAGATATTAAATTCCGTGTAAATTAATGTTGTGTATTTGTTATGCTTTAGGTAGTGTAAGCCATTTAAGCGTCAAAAAAGGATTGTTTTTCACTTCAAGGGTGATTTTTAAGGGTGTAGGAGTTGAGTATCACAACACTCTTATAGCATATGTTCATCCCGGGAATCTATTGAACATTTTGCAAAAAAAGCCATCACAATCGGATCAACGGTACGGCCGAGCATAAAGTACAAACAAACAATTTTTTATATATTAGATATATATATATACATATAAAGACTAGTTGGGAAAACGTGCAGGGTCTTTCGCGCTTAAAATGCTGGAGAATTGAACATGTGTTGTATTTTTGCGTATAGCTGGAAAACGGTACGTTTCCGTGCATAAATTCTTGTTAATTAAATAAAAATAAAACGTAGTTTTATTTGATTTTCATATTTATTATATAATTCAGTGACAGATGTTTCGGTACACTGTACCTTCTTCAGACATGTTAACATTAACAGCTGTTTCGGTACACTGTACCTTCTTCAGATATGTTAACATTAACATGTTAACATTAACATGTCTGAAGAAGGTACAGTGTACCGAAACAGCTGTTACTGAATTATATAATAAATATGAAAATCAAATAAAACTAAGTTTTATTTTTATTTAATTAATAAATATGGATTTTCATCAAATAAACACTAACTCAATTGATTACATAAATTCTTGTGTTAAACGTAACTGTATTGATCCCCACTACACGTTCTCAAAGTCTGTAATAGATATTTAGTTACACCCTGTATATTTTTACTTTTTTCCCTGTTCCATAGGACACCATTTAACATAGCTGTTATTGCTCTACCCTTATTTTCATTTTATCACATTTATAATGTGGAAAACATGCTTTGAAACAGGCTTTTAAATTTAATCAAGTGCACGATACGTCAATCATATTTTAACAGTTTTATCAGTTGTCACATACTTATCGCTGGAGTGGATATCGAGTTTCCATTTTGAACTTTGTTTTATGAAAATTTCTAACACGAACAAACAATCTGATTTATAACGGGGGTCTGAGGAACACATCATTTGCACCACGTTCCATATATGGTAAACATTATTGTGGGAGTCTGGCCCACGTATTCTACAGCACGTAGCATCATCATAGTTTATACCAACATCTCTGCCAAGATAGAGTTTACTGCTCCCATTTCATTTACGGTGTACTGTTCCTTTTACAGACAACATCTGCCATAAGAATATAACTTTAAAGACCATAACTAATATCAGTAAATGGTAAATTTACACGTTTTAACTTACTTACATTTTATAGAGCTTATCATAGGCCTGTCCACCGCTGTGGTCTCGAGGTAGCGTGCTGCCTTGTCACGCAGCGGGCCCGGGTTCGATTCCCGGTCGGGGCAGTTTTTCTGGGTGAGGTTTTTATCGGGGTTTTTCCTCACCTGTAAGACAAATGTCAGGAAAACTTTAAGGCTCAAACGGTCCCCGAAATCATATGGCCATCATCACCATCCTTCATCGGTGTGGAAAGCAACGGGAAGCTACCACACCTACAATTCCCTAGTAAAGCTGCAAGCATAGCATGAAAATGCTATGATTGCAGTGAAGGACTTGCCTTCGGGCAGAATTACTACGGATGGAGATTATATATATATATATATATATATATATATATATATATTAGCATAATTTAACCATGGTGAAGCGTAAAAGAATACATTTCTGTCTTATCTCCATTAGGTAAAAAATATATTATTATTATTATTATTATTATTATTATTAGTATTATCGAACCCGTAGGTTCATGGCCGCACGGACATAAGCTCTCCATACATCCCTATCCTGAGCTAATGCTTTCCAATCATTCCCTGTATAATCTACTTCCCTCAAATCATAGTTAATGTTATTCTCCCATCTCATTCTTGGTCTACCAACAGAGCGTTTTCCCGGCTTTCCTACAAGAGCCTTCCATGCAAATCTTTCATTCCCTTACGTACAACATGTCCTGCCCATCGCAGTCTACGAGACTTAACTGTTCTTATTATATCTGGCTTCCTATAAAGACCATGTAGTTGATTGTTACTTAGTCTTCTCCATTCACCTGTCTGTTCATCTCTCTTTGGTCCAAAAATGTATTATTATTATTATTATTATTATTATTATTATTATTATTATTATTATTATTAGTAGTAGTAGTAGTAGTATTAGTATTATTATTGTTATTATTATTATTATTAACCCGGGTCAGCTAGGCAGGAATCAGGCATGCTACTAACTGAGGTAGCACGGTGGACCTTTTCGAACGGAATGTTGAAAGAGAAACCTCTTTCGTATAACTTCACAGGTTTGGTTGTAACACTGTCTTCCATAAAGTATCTACTTGCCTTGAGAGGATCAGACTTAACAAATACTATATTAGCCCTAGGATACTTCTCTGATATACCGCACATTTCCTGATGCGTTATTTGGAATGTGAACGTAATCCTGTGCGATTTGAGTGAAATATTTGCTAACCATGAAGGTTTGAACAGGAAATGAGAACACCGAGACTGAAGCAAGAGTCTGCTAGACTTATATACACTTGGGAATACTATGCCATTGTGTTACACAGACTCCCAAGCCCTTCCTTCACACCTAACTAATTGCATTTTATCGACGAAACCGATGTCGCCTCTTCTTTAAGAAATGCTATTTTTCTTTATTACAATCTTCCTGTACTTGATTGAAATTGTCTTTGTTTGACGTCCTTGGATTTAAATTTAACATTACTTCGTATTCAGTTTTGGTGAAAGAAAATCTTCAAGAGAAAATCCACGTTATTTTCCTATTAATTTAATAATAATAATAATAATAATAATAATAATAATAATAATAATAATAATAATAATAATAATAATAATAATAATAATAAACGCAATATAAAATACCTGGAAACCAAATATGGAAAAATTAAACGAGTTTCACAATTTAAATATCTTGGTGAAATAATTCAGGAAAATTGAATTGAAACTAAAGCCAATAAAAGTAGATGCCAAAAAATGGAAACAGCATTTCGGCTTACTCACAACACTTATAATAAAAAATACATATCTTTACATACAAAATTACGACACTATAACATTGTAATTAAACCAGAATGCCTCTATGGAGCAGAAACATTAATCTTGAACAGAAAAAAATATATCGAAAATATAGTGAAAAAAGAATGCAAAATTATAAGAAAAGTTTTAGGTCCACAAGTCATAGGTTGAGCATTTAGACTCAGAAGTAAAAAGGAAATAAAAATATATACATACATTCATAGTGATATTATGAAAACGAAGGTTAAAAGGAATGAAAGAAATTTGGGCTCAAAGGAAACGCCTCTAAGTACTTTGCATAGTCCTACATGGGCTCATCCGCAATAAAAAAAAATATGTTTTATTTATTCTGGCAGAGTTAAGGCCATAAGGCCTCCTCTTCCACTCAACCAGCTGAAATATAACACTAAGCAACAAAAAATAAGTTTCTTTTTTGTCTCAGAAAGAAAAATATGTGATTCTGATAGTACTTTTTCTCCTGAATTCAAATATGATATCGGTTTTTCTCCATCGCGCAAGGTTTCCGAAGACAGGAATTCATACTTTCAAACATTTTAAATATTTTCTACATTCGTAACTACACAATATTCGAACATTCGGACTCACCTAGAAAGTAATAAATGACGATTTTCTACTATATTTCGCCTGTGGAGCATCCCTGTTGATGGTCCAACAATACTCGGCCAGCATATAAGAATTCCATTTGCCTTGATATCTCTTTTCCATAGCTGAAACCATTTGAGTTAGCTCATTTGGTTTTATTTTACAATGGAAAAATGGACGAAAAAAATTCTTATTTAAAAATAATTATTTAAATCCATTAATTGAAATTGAAATAAAAAAAACTGTGGGTGATGGAGAAATTCCGAATACATATTTGAAAACACGATCAAAACTGCATTAAGTACAACTATTGGTACTCATGAGACAAAAATCATGTTGACCAGTCTTGGTGAAGATTTTAAGATAGGTATTGAAGCTTGCATCCTAATTTAGGCAGACAGAAGATTATCAAATGAATGCATTTATAACATAAATAATATAATTTACTGTTTGTTCTCACAGGGATTTGTAATGTAATTTTGAAGGAGATAACACTAAGAAATTAGGACTGGAAGTAAATATCAGTAAAACTAAATATATGGTCACACGTAGAAATTCAGTATATAATGGAAATGGACAGCTAATGACAAATGAGGGAAATTTTGAGGAAGTGGGTGAATTCAAATACCTAGGAACAATAATCACAAATAGGAATGAGATGCACAAAGAAATTAAACATAGGCTCAATTCTGGAAATGCGTGCTATTATGCATTGCAGAGACTTTTGATGTCCCAACTCCTTTCAAAAAACGTTAAGCTGAAAATATATAAAACTATTATTCTACCAGTTATATTATATGGGTGCGAAACATGGACTCTTACTTTAAGGAAGGAAAGGACATTATGAGTATTTGAGAATAAAGTTCTTAGGAAATTTTTGGACCAAAGAGAGATGAACAGACAGGTGAATGGAGAAGACTACATAATAATGAAGTACATGCTCTTTATAGGAAGCCAGATATAATAAGAACAGTTAAGTCTCGTAGACTGC
The DNA here is from genome assembly GCA_030220185.1 of Diploptera punctata. Lineage (NCBI taxonomy): Eukaryota > Metazoa > Arthropoda > Insecta > Blattodea > Blaberidae > Diploptera > Diploptera punctata. The sequence goes on from JASPKZ010004543.1 coordinate 763,097, forward strand.
GATGGGCAGGACATGTTGCGCGTATGGGGAATGAAAGACGTGCATGGAAACTTCTTGTAGGAAAGCCAGAAGGAAAACGCCCAGTTGGTAGACCAAGAATGAGGTGGGAGTATAACATTAACTATGATTTGAGGGAAGTAGATTATACAGGGAATGATTGGAAAGCATTAGCTCAGGATAGGGATGTATGGAGAGCTTATGTCCGCACGGCCATGAACCTACGGGTTCGATAGTGCCAGTGAGTAAGTAAGTAAGTAAGTAAGTAATTTTGAAGGAGATGCTAGTTCATATAGATTCTATTACTATTTAACTCATGCCCCAATGGTAGTCAATGACCAATCATATTTCAGTGAACTTTAATTTACAACCAATCACAGTCGTTTTTCACCTCGATTTTATCACTTTCATTTTATCGATTTAATTTTACCAAATGGCTTCCAGATTGTATATATAGTGCATGAATGTAACCAAATTCTGTTTGCGAGATATAATAGGAAAACATTCGTAGCAATTGATTATATCACAAAAAAATAAAGAAACCACTGTTTGTACTTTCTTAAACGTATTATTTCCCAGGAATTAAGGTTGCAGAAAAATATAATTGACATATTTACATCATAGGACATCAGAAATTAATAAATAAATTGCAATGATGTGTTTCATATTTTCTCCACTAGGGTGCATTCTTACAATATTGCGATTCTATTTGGCAATAAATATGATCTGGTTGCAGTGATGAACAAACGAAACATAACGTTTCTCATTTGTTTTCAAACATCGCCGTTTACAATAAACATATAAATATTTTAAAATAATATAGTTAAACAATGATTTGTGAGTAAACAGCTTAATTTTTATTCGTTAAATAGTCCTAACAAATGTCACTCTTGATTTCCAAATTCTCTAGATAAATTGGAAATCACTCGTTGCATTACTTATGATAAAACATTATTGGAGTACGCAATACCGTAGTTGCGTAGTTATAGCATTATCATCATTACACTTGCAAGTATTAGGCCATGTGGCCTGTTACGGTCTCAAAGAGGAATTATCCATCCAACGCTTTTTTGAACGTCCGAAGGTCTTTCGCCTTGAGGGCTAACGAAGCATGGCTTTTGGAATTCTACGAGATTTCGTCCAAGATGGGCTTTCCAGTTGTTCTGGTAGTTGTATATGGTGGAGATGGGTTCTACATCCAACTCTTCCATAATTTCCTCATTTCTTGTATGGTCCCACTTTGTATAGCCTGCTGTACAGCTCATAAATCGCATCTAATTTGCTATTATTCGGCTTTCATCTCTTCTTCGTATTGTCCATGTTTCACTACCTTATCTTAATACTTGCCTTGCGAGAACCCTATAAAGCCGTAATCTTGTGTTCTTTTGTACTAATGATGGTTTCATTATACCGTTAATTATCCCCGTTGTTTTTGTGAGATTTGTGATTTTCTTTGACTATTTAACTCATGCCCCAAATGGGAGTCAATGACCAATCACGTTTCAATGATTCCTGTTTTACAACCAATCAGAGTCGTGTTTCACCAAATATTTATCAGTGTTATAATTACCATATTAAAGAAAGCTCCTCCTTACAATATTGCGTTCATTTGGCAATAAATAGTATGATCTGGTTGCAGTGATAAACAAATGAAGCAGTAGAAGCGTACCTATCGTTTCTCATTTGTTTTCAAACATCGCCGTTTACATTAAATATATAAATATTTTAAAATAACTATATTTAAATAATGATTTGTGAGTAAACAGCTTAATTTTATTCGTTAAATAGTCCTAACAAATGCCACTCTTGATTTCCAAATTCTCTAGATAAATTCACTCCTCACTTCGTGAGTCGTGAATTTATCGATAATTTGGAAATCACTCGTGGCATTACTTATGAAAAATCAGCTTCATCTTGAAATGTAAAACTATAACCTAAATAATTAAATTAATTTACTCGTTCTACAATTCCATCTCCAAAACAATTTTGCTCAGTATAGGGTATTTCCCACAAAAGGCCATCACTTTAGTTTTCTTTGTATTGATTTCCATATTGTACCTATATAGTTATAAGCTTCTTCTTTTTCTTCTTCTTCTTCTTTATCACGGTTTAGGCTTATTTACTAGCCTGTTCTGGCTCCAAACTGCTGCCATTTCCATCTTTTCTTTGGCCTTCCCAAACTTCTTCTTCCTCGTGATGAATAGTTGTATGCTGCTTTTGGTATTCTATACTCAGTCGTTCTTACCAAGTGTTCTTTCCAGTTTGTTCTGTATTTCACTATTGAGTTATAAACATATTGCTATAATATGCTATAAGCGGGTGTTCGAGTCCCGGTGGAATCAGATTTTTTAAACTCCTAACCTTTTGCGGCACTTGAGATCGATCCTAAGGTCGAATCAGCCTCTAACTAAAATTAGTATCAGACTTTGTTCAGGAACTGAAAGCAGCCAACACGCAGGCAAGATAATCCGTGTGATTTCTAGAGCGAGATCACTTTACATTATGTTAAAAACATTATATGCCTATTTTGAAGTTCCCTATTGATCAATACTAATAAAATTCATTGTTAAAACCGTTGAGGCGGAGAGTCATAAAATAAAATAAGTTAAAATATACCTTCTTAGGTAAAATCCGTCGTCCTCAACTTATAAAATATGTATTCTTTATGCCTGTAGGCCTTTCAGAACACCCGTTCCATCTTCAACAGGTTCTTCTTCGCTACAATGTCTAATATGATTTGATGCTGCTGGTCCTAATGTGGTGTTGTCGACAAGGACCAGCAGCATCAACCATGATATTAGACATTGTAGCGAAGAAGAACCTGTTGAAGATGGAACGTGTGTTCTGAAAGGCCTACAGGCATAAAGAATACATATTTTATAAGTTGAGGACGACGGATTTTACCTAAGAAGGTATATTTTAACTTATTTTATTTAATCTCTATTGATGTTAGAGTGTCACAAATAAATAAATTGTAGATTTTTTACTTTGGGATCAGTAATATCCTGCACAATAAAATGTTCTTGTGTCGATCCTATTGCTCCTACTGTGACGTAGCCTCCAAGTTTATCTTCAAATGTCTGAATCTGTCAGCGGTCGCCGGGGAACACTATATTTTGAGCCGGGATTAATCTCTTACAAGCCCAATTTTCAGCAGCTAAATGGTCTGTAAATTCTCATTGTTCCGCAGTTTAGTAAAAGTCGCAACTGTAATAGCAAAGAGAGAACGCAGACACGTCCTGGGATTTTCTCTAAAAAGATGATTCATTTCACCTTTTTATTCCTCGCCACATTTGTTCCAGAAATGTGGATTTCACAATAAGCTAGGGATGAGTTACTACGCGAGTGTAAATATGTGAATTTGTATAACGTCCTTGTAATTTTCTGTTCATGTAGGTATATAAGAGTGTTTCTCCTTATAAATGTGTAATATTTTTTATTCAACGACCCTCTTTAATAACTTAAGTAATTGAAATCTGGCGGGAAAAATGCCCAGATGCCTTTTATTTCGAATTAATTAAACTAACTCACTGGCACTATCGAACCCGTAAGTTCATGGCCGCGCGGACATAAGCTCTCCATACATCCCTATTCTGAGCCAATGTTTTCCAATCATCCCTGTATAATCCTAGTTCCCTCAAATCATAGTTAATGTTATTCTCCCACCTCATTCTTGGTCTACCAACTGGGCGTTTTCCCTCTGGATTTCCTACAAGAAGCTTCCATGCACGTATTTCATTCCCCATTCGTGCTACATGTCCTGCCCATCGCAGTCTACGAGACTTAACTGTTCTCATTATATCTGGCTTCCTATAAAGACCATGTAGTTCACTGTTATGCAGTCTTCTCCAATCACCTGCCTGTTCATCTCTCTTTGGTCCAAAAATTTTGCTAAGAACTTTATTCATTCCGAATACATATTTGAAAACACAATAAAAAAAACTGCACTAAGTACAACTATTGGTACTCCGATTCCGATTGAGGGTCTTTCCACTTTTCAGCGGTTGCCCTTTTACCAGCCGGCTGCTGGCCCTTCACATCCACATGTGTCAATCACAGAGGTAGATGATCAACAGCCAGTCTAGGGGTGACATGTGGTTAGCATGTCGAGTCCCCCAGCCGTTATAGCTGGTTCCTCAACCTGGAGCCGCTACTTATTGTAGCTACCCAATTGCCTCACGATGCTGGGTGGGCACCGGTCCCATACTGGCCGAAATACCATGAGAAAATTTCTTCCCCCATGGAGACTCGAACCAGCGCAAGTCCCGTAGCTCTGCGCCAAGGATTCCTACCTTAACCGCTCGGCTACGGCGCGGGACTCCTTTTATTTCAAATTAATTAAACTAACTAATTAACTCACTGACACTATTGAACCCGTAAGTTCATGGCCGCGCGGACATATGCTCTCCATACATCCCTATCCTGAGCCAATGTTTTCCAATCATCCCCTGTATAATCTACTTCCCTAAAATCATAGTTAATGTTATTCTCCCACCTCATTCTTGGTCTACCAACTGGGCGTTTTCCCTCTGGTTTCCTACAAGAAGCTTCCATGCACGTCTTTCACTCCCCATTCGTCCCACATGTGCTACCCATCGCAGTCTACGAGACTTAACTGTTCTCATTATATCTGGCTTCCTATAAAGACCATGTAGTTCACTGTTATGTAGTCTTCTCCAATCACCTGTCTGTTCATCTCTCTTTGGTCCAAAAATTTTGCTAAGAACTTTATTCATTCCGAATACATATTTGAAAACACAATAAAAAATACTGCATTAAGTACAACTATTGGTACTCATGAGACAAAAATCATGTTGACCAGTGTTATCTTGAATCGATATACCCGGTGGGCTGTGTGTGTTTGTGTTTGTTTACCTTTGTAAGTTTAGGGTGCTGTTTAAGCTCATATTAATTTAATGTTACGAAATATCAAACTTCTTCTTCTTCTTCACTTCCTGGTTTAGGCAAGAGTTGCCTGTTCCGTCTTCACTAATAGATCTAAGACCATCTCTTCCGAGGACGTCCGACATCTCTTCTTCCTCTTGGAAAATAATGGAAGATTTTATTTGGTAATCTACTTTCTTCCATTCTTTCTACATGTTCTTTCCACTGTATCTTGTTGTTAAATATATTACCTTTTATGGAGTAGATCTGCAGTTCTTCACGGATATCCTCGTTTCTTATCTGGTCCATTCTAGTGCAGCCTTTTACTCTTCTTAAACATTTTATCTCGGCTGCTTGGATTTTACTTTCTTGTTTGGTAGTGGTAATCCAAGATTCACTCCCATACAAAAGGACAGGGACAGCCATTGTTTTATAAAATTTTAATTTTGTTTGTTTATGGGCTTTATTATTCAATGTTCTATTTATTGTACCACAAATAGCTTGAGACTGATGCGTTTTGTGTTCAATATCTTTATCATACCCATAGCTGATGTCACATCCTAAATATTTTAAGTGGGATACTTGTCCAATAATTTCGTATTTTTGCACGCAGAGTATTTCTTCCGCAAAATGCCATTACTTTTGTTTTACTTATTGAAATTTTAAAATTATAATCGCTACATATTGCATTTAGTTTGTAAGCAGCCAATTGCAACAGATCTTCATCATGGTGTAGTAAGACTAAATCATCGGCGAAAATTAAGTTATTAATACTTGACTTATTGTTCAATAAGGCCTTTGTCCATTATAATTTTCCATTGTTTCATAATGTCGTCGATATATATATATATATATATGTCCACCGCTGTGGTCTCGAGGTAGCGTGCTGCCTTGTCACGCAGCGGGCCCGGGTTCGATCCCCGGTCGGGGCAGTTTTTCTGGGGTGAGGTTTTTATCGGGGTTTTTCCTCACCTGTAAGACAAATGTCAGGAAAACTTTAAGGCCCAAATGGTCTCCGAATTCATATGGCCATCATCATTATCATCATCATTATCATCATTATAATCATCATCCTTCACCGGTGTGGAAAGCAACGGGAAGCTACCACACCTACACAATTCCCTAGTAAAGCTGCAAGCATAGCATGAAAATGCTATGATTGCAGTGAAGGATCTGCCTTCGGGCAGAATTACTATGGATGGATATATATCTGGAAACTCGGATATCAAACTTGTCAAACAATAAAAATGAAGTCGTGCTAAAACGTCATCGAGTAGTGAAGGTGCGTGTATTTACAAGGTAGCCTACAGTAGTTTGTGTACTTGACAATGACAGCGATGAATTCAATCGACCTGTATATCTGTGAATGTTTATTTGATTTACTTCTAGGAATTGCACTTTCCAAAATCTAATTTATTTAGATCGATACCGCGAAATACATTCAGTTTACGTTATATAATATTCAAGTAGACAATATGTAGGTTAAACTAACGTCCATTTTCCGAGAAACACATCTTACATAAAAGCTGTTCACGAAATTGTAATTATTATTCACTGGCTTTTGTTATTAATTTTTAAACAAGATTCCTTTTAAAGGGCGTAAAATGCTGTATCTGTCACATAACCTAGCTTCCTTAGAATACAATACAGTGATTCAGAAATATGGCTATACGTTTGATCGCATTTTGTGACGAAAATAATATTATTGAAGGAAATATGATGTTATCATTGGAAAGGGAATCCTTCAAATTACAACAATAGAACAAAACAAAAAACAGAATATATGTGTTTGGGAAAGGATGTGGATGACCTCATACTTGAAACAGGGAAAATAAAAAAAGTGTGAATTTTTTTAATATCTTGGGTCAATAATTACAAGTTTTGGTACCTGTGAGAGAGATGTGCAGACTAACATTGCAATGGCAAAAAATGCAACTAAGACATTACATGGAATAATTTGGAATAAAAATATTACAAAGGAAACTAAAATGAAAATTTATAAGAGCATAATACAGAATATTTTGTCATATGGAAGCGAAACTTGGTCTTTGACGGAATCACAAAAGAACAAAATTAGAGCAGTTGAATTTGATTATTTTAGAAGAAGCCTCCAAAAAACAAGACAGGATAAAATAAGAAATGAATTCCTTTGGAGAGAAATGAATGTCACCACATCTGTTGTTAAGAGGATTGAAAATCAAACACTTAAATGGTATGGCCATGTACAAAGAATGGAAAATGAAAGATAGCCAAAAAATATATACCAATGGTCACCCCCTGGAAGAAATAAACGTGGCAGACCAAGATGGAAATGGAAAACCTACGTCAGAACTATAATGGATGATCGGAATTTGAAAGAGGGAGATTGGAATGATAGAGATAAATGGAAACTGAAGACGGCAAACCTATAAGTGGGGGAAAGCCGAAGAAGAGAAAGAGAGAACAAAACAAAACAAATCACTGTTCACGTGCAGCTTTGCGGGTTGATTTTTGTGGGCTAGTGTCGAACGCCTCCACAATTCTCTTCGTTGTTTCTGCATCCGTGCTAATGCGAGGCCTTCCAGGAGGTTTGATTTTCTGCATCCTTCCCGTTTCCAGCAGTCGTTTTCTCCTCTTCCCCACAATCGACGGCTGCAATGCTACGTTAAACTCACGTCTTACCCGTCTTGCGGCCTCACGATCATTAGCATACGTTATTGCCCATGCAGCAATTGTAATTTGCTGTTGCATATTCAACACCATTTTGACTAATGACGTAAGTTTTACACTGTTTTGTTTGATTCCAATTTTGTAATTTGAATAATTGCCTTTCCAACGGTAATTTCATATTTCCAGTAATGGTAATATTTTCATCACACAACGCGATCAAACGTATAGCCATATTTATGATTCACCCCGTACAAAGATTCTGTTGTATAACATTAAAAGAATCCGGGCTATGTGGTCGCGGTCTGTAACTGGTGTTTCTTCCAGACGTTTCTCCCTCAAGTGCGGAGGGTATCTTCAGTGGCGAGTGCTTCTAGATGATGTTACCTTGTCGTGTGTCACAGTCGAGTCTGCGACAATGTAACATCACCTAGAAGCACTCGTCACTGAAGATGCCCTCCGCAGTCAAGAGAGAAACGTCTGGAAGAAACACCAGTTATAGACCACGGCCACATAGCCCGGAATCTATTAACATTATGATTACCGGCCGTGAAAGCCTGCATTCCACAATCCTGGAGTAGAGTTCGGCGTAAAGCCAGGTCAAGGAGTAAAATACATAATGTCTATATTATTGAAGGCTAGACCACGTGCCAATCACTGGCATCTGTAGGGAAACAAGTATAACTACAGGGTTTTTCATGTCTAAAAATAGTATTGTTTTTATGGGAACACTGTTGCCACTTGACCCGCAAACTGAGTGACAGAGAGGAAATATATTTATCTCCAAGTTTCGTTGAAAGAGGATGGTTTAATGACATCTCCACTAGCCGGTATCGCCTAATAATACAGTATCGTCGGTATTGGCATGGATTCCCTGAAGTAGTCCAAGCCCGGAAAACCGAATGGGGGACTACTTATTTTGAGAAAATTGTATCGCAGTGGAACCTATGTCCGCGTTTCTTGGCGGTTGTACTTTTACGGCGAAAGATCGTGACTCCTTTATTATTATTATTATTATTATTATTATTATTATTATTATTATTATTATTATTATTACTCTATTTTTACACGCTTTATATTAACTTGACCTGTATCTGTGCATCATATGTAACGGGATTTTTAACACGATTTTCACCCACTTATAAACAATGGATCGACTTGAAACTTTGTACACTTGTAAAGGACCTATGACAATACAATAGTTTCATAATTGTGTTTCTAAAATCCTGGCCAGAATCATCAGAAAATAAAAAAAAATACCGGTGTAACAGGTTGAGGACTTATCGACTTTTCAGTCAATCGTTGTAAGAGCTCAGTTGGTTAGAGCGGTGGACTGTAGTGGTATATAATTTCAATAATCCATAGGTCGCTGGTTCAAATCCGGCCCGGAGGATTTTTTTTTTATTTTAGAAGAGTATTAAGCAATTAAATTTTCATGGGATTCCGGTTTATGACAATCAATTAAACTAAAAATTAAAAAAAAATGAATAACAGTTTAAAAACCTAAAACAACACGCTTTATTACAAAACCGAACTGAAAAATGAAAAATAATTTTAATTTCCAACGCGCTCTGGAAAAAATTGAAGTGGTCAACAATAAAATCATCTCCTACACATCTAGAACAAAACTAGAGTTATCTACAAAAAAAATAATTTTACCATCAAAAGCGTGGGGTGCTTTTTGTGTTTTTTTTTCGTTTTCTTCTTAGAGACTTTGCTTTTACCAATATCTGTTTATTATCAAATATATTAATTGATATAGAGCACCCCACGCGTAACAACTAAAACAACACGCTTTATTAGAAAACCGAACCAAAAAATGAAAAATAATTTTAATTTCCAACACGCTTGGGAAAAAATTAATGTGGTCAACAAAAAAAATCTCCAATATAACACATTTTAGAATAAAACTAGAGTTATCCACAAAAAAAAATACCATTAAAAGCGTGGGGTGCTCTATATCAATGAATATATTAGACAATAAACAGATATTGGAAAGTAAAGTCTCTAAGAAGAAAATGTAAAAACCATAAAAAGCACCCCACGCTTTTGATGGTATTTTTTTTGTAGATAACTCTAGTTTTATTCTAGATGTGGAGATTTTTTTTGACCACTTTAATTTTATCCCAAGCGTGTTGGAAATTTAAATTATTTTTCATTTTTCATTTCGGTTTTCTAATAAAGCGTGTTATTTAATTTTTTAACTATTATTTATTTACTATTATTACGAAAATATAAAGCTGCCAAATTGTCCCTTTTTGATATAAACGCATACATAATGTACGTATCTATTCTGAGCTAACATTTTCCAATTATTCCCTTTATATTTCCCTTTTCTCCAACGTCTAACAATCCATAGCTATTGAAATATAACCATTGTGGTTGTTAAATTTGTAGGCAATTATTAAAATTAATTTACTGAATTAAGTTTAACCTCGTGACTGGGATTGGCTAATTTGCAACATGAATTACTGAATGTCGATTTTGTAGGGCGTAAACAAAGCCGTCAATGCTTTACAATAGAATTCAAATGAATAATGTTTGAAATCGATTTTACATTACGAGACAGGCTTCTATCAAACGTCAAGCGTTCATTCAATCCAACCTTTATCACAACTAACATCAGAATTATCTGAAATTATTTTAACGTCAACGTTTTATTTATTCTTGAGCGAATTATCGTGCTGGCTCATCGCTCATCATGTAAATATGCTAATAGCGCAGCGGCTCTCAAACTATGGGTCTAGATTCCTACAAGGTTCGCGATAGATATTTGGAATTAATACATTATTTTTAAACAATGTAGACCTATTATTTGCAGATGACCAAATAATAATAGCAAATTCCGAAGATAATCTACAGAAAGGTCTGTATGAACTTAACAAAATTACAGAAGAATATGGATTAAAGATATCTACAGAAAAAACAAAAATTATGGCATTTCAAGGTGTAGAACCTGTCAGAAGTAAAATTGTACTGGACAATAAAATTTTGGAGCAGGTGAATAATTTTACATATCTAGGATGCAATATCTCATATGAAGAAGAAAAGGATGTAAATGCAAAAATATCTAAATTTTAAAGAATTTTAGGGTTAATAAATTCTATCTTCAAGCCACAGTTAGTCCAAAAGAATTCAAGACTGAAAGTGTATAAAACACTGGCTCTTCCAACTCTTTTGTATGCTAGCGAAGTATGGACGTTGAAACAGAAGGATATACAGAGACTTAGATCTGCTGAAATGAGATATCTTCGGACGACTGCAGGATACACACTACTAGATCACAAAAAAATGAAGACATCTCAGAAGAATTACACATGGAATCTTTAGAAAACAAAATTTCTGATTATAAGTCAAGATGGATACAACATGTTCATCGAATGGAAGATCACAGAATACCCAAACTAATGTTAAGATATCAACCTGCAGTAAGAAGAAGACCAGGACGTCCACTCAAAAGACTTCTGGATGGTGTTTCTCTTGAGGCCGAAACAGGTCAACAAATGGCCTAAATTCGTGAATGTACTATGATGATGATGATAGACCTATTAAACTTTTTAATTATATGACATAGCCTATAATAAATGGCATTTCCTTCTCCACTGTTCTGGAAATAATAATAATAATAATAATAATAATAATAATAATAATAATAATAATAATAATAATAATAATAATAATTGTATTGTATTGTAAGCCCATGTTTCCCTTTACAGAGATTTAGGCGCTCTCCCCCTACAGGGAATAATTTGAACCATACTAATTTAGTTACACTTGTTTTCGTATAGATGTCATTTGAGTGGTCCGTGGTCAGCGTTCCGCCTCATACTGACATCTAGGAAACCAAGGTAGTACTAGACGGAACATTCGGTAAATTTTGCTTAGAGGACTTTCCATTAAGACTTAGGGATTTTTTACGAGCTTGAAAATCTTCAGACCCGGGACCCACGGCTTAAAATCCCTCCCGGAGGACTTGCTCCTTGGATTTTTCCATCCTAAAAAAATCCATCGACCCCCGGCCAGGTTTGAACCCGCGACCCTCGGGACCAGAGGCAAGGAACATAACCACTAGTCCACCGCAGCCGATTGGTGGTTTACTAACATTCATAAAAGTTTGAATAACTATGTAATTATAAATTTCCGGACACATATTCTACTAGACTTTTTTTCTTCTCTCAATATGAGGAATTCATTCCTGAAATTTTGCCGTTCAGTTTTGTTACACTCTGTACTACTTCCCTATAGTTTAAATGAGAGCTTTGGCGCTGGATTTTAGAGTCGCAGTTAAAAATCACAGATTTTTTATTTTTTTTTTATGTTTCTGGACACGTGCTTGGTACATCAAAACGCTTCTCTGGGAGAAATTACAAGGTAGGCTTCAACATGCAATGGTTGAGAGTTCCCTTGTCAGTCATTCGCACGCTGGGATAGAAAACATGTAAGATTAAAATTCAATGTGTAGGCCTAATGATCTAATGACTGTTTTGTACTAAATCTAGTATCTAATTTAAAGTTTAAACAAAGCTATTTGCTTTTCATTCAATTTAACAGAAAGACACACAGCATACCAGAGGCTACTTGTTGTACCATACTTGTTACGTAGTGTGTAATTCTAACAAGTGTCTACCAGAAAGACAATCATTGCATTGTTAACTCGGTTCAGCGCTTTAATTGCATGCACCAGCAGATTAAATTAACATTTCAAGTAATCTGGTATAGATTCTACCGTCTATGGAATTGTCAAAACTTTTCCTTTCCTTATTATTACAAAAAAATTCTACCACTGTGGACTCGGGGTCGCGTCGCTGCCTCGTATGCAGAATGCCCCGTGTTCGATTCCCGGTCGGGCCAAGTTTTCTGATTTTTTTTCGTGTATTTTTCCTCATCCATAAGACATATTTCAGGAAAATTTAAGGTGAGCGTCCACAGCTGTGGCCTGGAGGTACCTTTAAATTTTTATATACTTGATCAGTAGGTGTTTTCATCCTATTTTTAACTATAGCTGCAGCATTTATAGGATATGTTCTCCTATGGCTTGTCAAACAGCGGGTCCGGGTTCGATCCCCGGTCGGGACAAGTTTCCTGGATGATTTTTTTGGGTTTTTACTCACTTGTAAGACAATTTCAGGAAACTTTAAGGCACAAACGGTCCCCGATTATGAACTGGCCATCATTAACATATTCATTAAGTTTAGGATTAAGGTCTCTCCTGAGCCATCATTACCATCATCATCATTTATCATATATCATCGGGGCAGCGTAACTCCGCCTTCCAGGCGCCCTAACCTCAGAATAGGGTTACAATAATGCTATGCCAGGAGAGAATACCAAAATGTCGAAATGACAGCGTGGTGGCAATGAACAAAAAAAACCGGGGCCTATAAAGGAGAACCAAAACCGATCGCTCACCGCCAACACTTGACTGATGACCGCGGAGCTTCCCATCTATCTATCTCTCTATCTATCTATCTATCTATCTATCTAAGGTCAACAGTCTCCGAAAATCATCTGACCATCGTAATAATGCGTATCATATTCGCCATGTTTAGTATGAATGTATGTGTGACTGATGTGTTTTGTTTTAATGTTGTGTTGTCTATGAGGAGGCCTTGACATTGAGCTGATCACTCATTCAGAGAGACCCTGCATGTACTTGTGTGCTCAAAAAAGTATATGTGAGATCCATAGTTAGAATCCCTCTCCCGACAGGTCATGTCGCTCTAAGGCTCGGATGGTGTGTGGCACTAAAAGTACCTGTAAGGTGAGAGGTTAAATTGCGTTAATGGAATACAAAAATATATATAGTTAGTTATTCAGGTTGGATTTATGAAAAAGCAGAAGGATAGAATACAGACGGCGGAGATGAGGTTCCGAGTCCCGCGCCGTAGCCGAGTGGTTAAGGTAGGAAGCCTTGGCGCAGAGCTACGGGACTTGCGCTGGTTCGAGTCTCCATGGGGGAAGAAATCTTCTCATGGTATTTCGGCCAGTATGGGACCGGTGCCCACCCAGCATCGTGAGGCAATTGGGTAGCTACAATAAGTAGCGGCTCCAGGTTGAGGAACCAGCTATAACGGCTGGGGGACTCGACATGCTAACCACATGTCACCCCTACGCTGGCTGTTGATCATCTACCTCTGTGATTGGCATTTGTGGATGTGAAGGGCCAGCAGCCGGCTGGTAAAAGGGCAACCGCTAAAAAAAAGTGGAAAGACCCTCAATCGGAGATGAGGTTCCTAAGACAAGTTAAAGGATGTACAAGACTTAACAGAACAAGAAATGAGGATATAAGAGAATAATTGATAGTACAGCCTTGATGTTGGAAGACGTTGGGCTGATGCATTATGAAGTCGGAAAGGGCAATTGCCTAATCCCTGGAGTGATGATGATGATGATTTATGAATACATTTTTGACAATATTCACAAAATTCAAGCAGACATGGGTATTGTATTGAAATGAAGAAAAGTCAATGGGTTTCATAGACTGACTTTAGTTTAGATAAATAAAATAATTGCGGCCGCTAGAAAGTTTTATTAATTTTCATTTCAGGTTAACCCTCTCCTAATGTTCTGATTTTGTTGTTTAACAAACTTAATAATGACAGCATCAGAAAATGCTTTACAACAATTCCTTTATACTTTAAATAATATCTCTCTAAAATACAATTTAAGAATATCTACATCTAAGACAAAAATATTAGCTCTGAAAGGAAAATGTGCAATAAGAACAAAAATAATGATAAACAATGTAATTATAGACCAAGTTCAGAATTTCAATTATTTGTGATGTCATTTAGGCAATGACAGAAATTTAGATACACACACTAAAATACGATTCAATTATCCATGTGGTACAAAAACGTACTTTATTGAATAAGACTAGAAAAGAAACAATTTTGAAGTTTTACAAAGTATTGGCAGTTCCATCTCTTATCTATGGATGTGAAACCTGGACATTAACAAAGGCAGATAGTAAACAAATAGAGGCTGCAGAAATGAAGATGTTGAGAGCAATAGCAGGATACCAAAGGACCGATAAAAAGAAAAACGAAGATATAAGAACAGAACTTAATATATTTAATCTCTGTGAAAGAATAAAATATCAAAATGCTTATCTTCAGCACGAATTACAAATGAATGAACAGCGCATACCAAGAAGAATGTATAATTATAAACCAAAAGGGAGAAGAATGTTGGGAAGACCTTTGAAGAGATGGAAGGACCAATTCGAGCTATAATAAGATCGGAACAGGCCATTGGGCTTAATCCTTGTTGTTGATGATGATGAACAAACTTAACATTAACTGACTAACAAACTCACTTGCACTATCGAACCCTTAGGTCCATGCCAAAGCAGACTTAAGTTCTCCATACATCCCTAACCTGAGGCAATGTTTTCCAATCATCTGCTGTATAATTTACTTCCCTGAAATCATGGTTAATGTTATTCTCCCACCTCATTCTTAGCCTACCTACCGGTAACTTTCCTTTTGATTCTCCTACATGAAGTTTCCATTCCCACCTTTCATTTCCCATTCATGCCACATGTCCTGCCTATCGCAGTCTCAAGACTTAACTTTTCTTATTGCACTTAGTTTCCCATTAATGTCATATAGCTCACTGTTACGTAGTTATTCCATTGGCATGTCTATTCATCTCTCTTTGGTCCAAAATTTTTCCTAAGAACATCATCATCAACAACAAAGCTTAAGCCCAATGGCATGTTGCGATCTCATTATAGGTCGAATTGGTCCCTCCATCTCTTCAACGGTCTTCCCAACATTCTTCTCCCTTTTGGTTTATAATTATACATTTTTCTTGGTATGCGCTGTTTATTCATTCGTAATACGTGCTGAAGATAAGCATTTTGATAATATTTTATTCTTTCACAGAGATTAAATATATCAAGTTCTGTTCTTATATCTTCGTTTTTCTTTTTGTCGGTCCTTTGGTATCCTGCTATTGCTCTCAACATCTTCACTTCAGCAGCCTCTATTTGTTTACTATCTGCCTTTGTTAATGCCTAGGTTTCTCCATAGAACTTTTTTCTCAAATACTCGTAATATTTTTTCCTCCTTATAGCAAGAGTCCATGTTTCGAAATCCATATAAATAACTGGGAGAATAACAGTTTTATATATTTTCAGTTTAACTTTCTTGAGAGAAGTTGGGACGATAAGACTTCCTGTAATGTTAATAATACACATTTCCAGAATTCTGGAATAGTGCCTATGTTCAATTTACTGTGTTCCAAAATGATGAACAGGGTTTTAAGTGGTTGGTAAAGCCTTACAAACGAAATTGGATGCGTGATTATTTGCTATAATGAAAGAAAAACTGTGAAAGTTTCATATCCTGTCTGCAGTAATTTGTTTCTTGTCATTATTACGTTGTCAGCGTTAAATTTGTGAAAACGGCGACTCCTGTACAGAAGTCATTCTGTGTGTTGCAATTTGCAAGGTTTGGTTCCATTGTTGCAGTGCAGCGAGCCTCCTGACGGCAATTTTCAATTGATCCTCCGACAGATAAAATTATCCGTCCATGGTATAAACAGTTAGAAACAACTAGATGTATCTGTAAAAGGAAAAGTCCAGGACGTCCACGAACACCAAATGATGCGTCGGTCCGGATGACATGATTCATTCCCATACCCTGCACGGTTTCCCGATCTCACACCTTGTGATTTCTTCCTGTTGGGGTATGTGAAGGACCATGTGTATGTACCAGACTTGAGAAGAAGTATTGTTGCTGCTGTTGAATCCATTACTCCAAATGTGCTGAACAAGGTTTGGGAGGAATTCAACTATTGGCTAGATGTATGCCTTGTGACGAAAGGTGCTCACATCGAACACTTATAAAGTATGTTATGAAAACTCGAAGAGTTTCTCTTTAATCCCATGTAACTTTTGTTCTTATATATATATATATATATATATATATATATATAATATATATATATATATCATGTAAGGGAAATTAAATAATTTTGAAAACCCGTCCATCATTTTGGAACACCCTGTATTTCTGTGCCTCATCCATAAACGCAGTTATAATGTTTTTAGAAAAGCTTTAAATTTACTAACAATATCTTTCTGATTTCAGGTATGTCCTTCCAGTACCATAGGATAACATCTAACTGTAAGTGAAATTTATTTTTAATAATTTTGTGACAATATGATGTAATTTAATCGGAGATCTGTCTCTATGGTTCACCCTTTAAAGGATATATTCAACTTTTTTTTTCTGTCGATATAATTTTTTCTCTCTTCAAATATATAATTATTTTTTATCTTAACAAAACAATTTTTTCAGAACATGGAACGAAATATGTGGCCACATGTATAAACGCTTCAATATATATTTTCTTAATGATATATGTGTGCTATAATTCGATGATGTTCTGCATCAACCGGCCTAAGCGACTTTTTTTAATTTATATTGTTATGCATATGTTGCACTGGCTCATACATAAGTGTATGCATACTTGTAGCGCCAAGTCTTTAAATATAGTCTTATCATTAAAGAAAATGTAAACACCATCGGTCCTATCAGAGATTCTATGTTTCGGAACAAACAGCTATGAAACAAAGTCTTCATAAATGCTAAATCTAAATTTTGCATCGTGCAGCTAAACGCTAAATATTCCTGGCCTTAGATTGTTGATGCATAATTGTCAAAGAAGGAAAATAACTTGCAATATCCTGTATCATTAGTTTGGAGCTACAATAAATAATGAAGATTGACTTAAACTTTAAATGTATTTTTCTCGAAAATTGAATAATAACGCATGGAGACTCGAACCAGCGCAACTCCCGTAGCTCTGCGCCAAGGCCTCTTACCTTAACCATTCGGCTATGGCGCGGAATATTTCGTTTACAGCCGTGTCCCCCCGTTCAAAAAAAAAAGATCTGCCGTTTTAACTTAAAACAATTAAAATCCAGTCCCAAATCTCTCATTTAAACTACAGGAAAGTAATACAACTCGTGAACTGGTAGACTGGATAACTATCACTACCTACCGCCCGCGCCGCATCCTGACTCAATCTCCTCCGCTCTTACTCGTGCAGGGAGTTCATCTGAAATTTAAAAACGGTAAATAATTGTATGGATGCGTCTTGATACATCACAACGCTTCTCTGAGAGAAATTTCAAGCTAGGTTTCGAGATACTGTACAATGGTTGGCAGTTCCCTTGTGTGCACAGAAATGTGAAAAAAATTTAGTTACACGATTTTTTATTGTCATATTGGGCTTCTAGGACAGTAGAAACAACAAGAGTAAGGCAAATTCATTCAAAAAGTTTTCTCGCGCGATAGTGCATTCTGTCGTACTTACAGCAATGGCGACTATGATTGAAAGTTCAACTTCTTACATTTCGGGGTTGCCAACCTAAATAACTATATTGTAATATTTTATTACATATTACAAACCTCGTTCGGGAAGTAAAACCACTGCCCTTTATGTATACTATGAACTATGTATATACAAAAATATATCCAAATATACATTATACGAAACAAATCACTGCATTTGAAATGAACTGAATTTTATTTGAAACAATATAAAATGACAAATACGTACTTGCCGTCATTTTATGACTGTTTGATGTCACGGCCTCCTTGTAGAATCAACTAATAAGCATTGCCTACACTGTTAACGTTAGTCAGTTATTTATAATGAACGAAAATATTTCCGACAAAGATGTTATTGCATTCACGTAGACTTTTACAGCCGGAGTTGCTATGATGATCTTGAAGAAGATTTTCGGGCTGTAAAGCCGTGGTCGTGAGGCTTGTAGTTCCCCGACGTCTTGCCAGAGACTGCGTCTGGCATCCTCAAGACAACCCTTGAGGATGCCGGACGCAGTCTCTGGCGAAACGTCGGGGAACTACAAGCCTCACGACCACGGCCTACAGCCCCAAAATCTTCTTCAAGATCATCAAAGATGTTATTATTTTCTTATTATGTATTATTTGAAAATACCATCGCGCAAAAAAAAATGTAAAACGCACTTTGTAAAGTGTTTTACAGAATCTCTAAAATTAAAAACCTCGCTGTGGCTTGGTTTTTAAAAATTGCCTCACTTCTGTAAAAACCACTTCCCAACCTCGCATCGTAATATACTTTTTCGTCATTGACCTGTATAATGAATAGGTTGCTTTCACAACGAATTTGGAAATTTATCTCTGGGATAGCTTAAAACTTTACAATTAACGTATTTGCTCCTCCATTGATAACAACTCTAATTGAAGAGATTCTAGAAACTGAAATCACAAGTTGAATGAGCTCACAATACAGAAATTGTCCATCAGTTTAAACAGTTTAGAAGACATTTAATGTCATATTTAATCCCCATAACTGAGATATATAGCACTTTGTGTAAATGTAAAAGAATTGTTTTTCAAACTTCTTTAATACTTACACAGTTAAGTTTTAATCCCCTAAATGTATTTTGAAATGAAATTTCATCGTCTACTTTGAAATTAAACCACACTTATTGAAATAGTTATTTAACTGAGCTTCCTATTATAACGTTATCGATACTAATTTAGATAGTTTAAAGGGATTTTGCTGACTATTTAACTCGTGCCCCAAATGGGACTCAATGGCCAATCACGTTTCAATGATTTATGTTTTACAACCAATCAGATTCGTGTTTCACGAAATATTTATCCGATTGAGGGTCTTTCCACTTTTCAGCGGTTGCCCTTTTACCAGCCGGCTGCTGGCCCTTCACATCCACGTGTGTCAATCACAGAGGTAGATGATCAACAGCCAGTGTAGGGGTGATATGTGGTTAGCATGTCGAGTCCCCCAGCCGTTATAGCTGGTTCCTCAACCTGGAGCCGCTACTTATTGTAGCTACCCAATTGCCTCACGATGCTGGGTGGGCACCGGTCCCATACTGGCCGAAATACCATGAGAAAATTTCTTCCCCCATGGAGACTCGAACCAGCGCAAGTCCCGTAGCTCTGCGCCAAGGCTTCCTACCTTAACCGCTCGGCTACGGCGCGGGAAATATTTATCAGTATTAAATTTACCATATTAAAGAAAGCTCCTCCTTTTTAATATTCTGAACAGGTCTGACCATTATTTTGCAGTGATTGAGCCTGTCAGAAATACGGCTACCAGATTGTATATATAGTGCATGAATGTCAACACATGCCGCATGCGGAAGATAATATAACATTTCTAGCAATTGATTATACCACCAAAAAAATAAACCACTGTTTGCACTTTCTTAAATGTATTTATTCCCAGGTAATAATCCAGAAAATTATAATTGTCATATTTACATCATACGACATCAGAAATGAATTAATATACAGTTTGATGTGTTTCAATTTTTTTCTCCACAAGAGAGCATTCTTACAATATTGCGTTCCTTTGGCAATAAATAGTATGATCTGGTTGCAGTGATAAACAAAAGAAGCAATTGAATCGTACCAATCGTTTCTCATTTGTTTTCAAACATCGCCGTTTACATTAAATATATAAATATTTTAAAATAACTATAGTTAAATAATGATTTGTGAGTAAACAGCTTAATTTATTCGTTAAATAGTCCTAACAAATGCCACTCTTGATTTCCAAATTCTCTAGATAAATTCACTCCTGACTTCGTGAGTCTGAATAATTTGGAAATCGCTCGTGGCATTACATATGATGGCGGCATGTGTAATCATACCGAAACGTCCATGACGCGGAAAACCCAAGACAACTTTCTTAAGCACATATATAATAATAATAATAATAGCTTTATTTTACCTGGCAGAGTTAAGGCCTTAAGGCCTTGTCTACCACTCAACCAGGTTTAAAAAAAATACAAAAGAAAAGTCTTAAATCTAAATTACAATATATATATATAAACGATTACAAGTTATGAATACAATACAATTAATATTTATAATGTATTTTGATTTACTCTAAATTTAACGAATTAAATATATAATATGTACAAGATATATAAAAAAACGAGGAAAAGATTCATGACATAGTATAAAATTAAATAAATAGAGAAAAATTAATTATTAGACAACAGGTAACTGTATAAGCGTGACTTAAAGGTGCCAAGTGTGCGGCAACCCCTGATATCTTGAGGAAGGAGATTCCAGGAGCGGGCGGAGGCTACTGTGAAGGAAGTAGAATAGGAGGAAGTGCTATGAAGAGGAATTGTTAGCAGAGATGCTATCTTGTGACCTAGTGTCAATATTGTGGTAGGAGGATAACTTTCTCAAATCTGGACGCCAGGTAAGTAGGAATGTAGGAATTCAAGAAGCTTGAAAAGTAGCGAAAGAGAGTGTGCAATTTACGTCAGTCAGTAGACGGAGCCAAGAGAGGTTATTAAAGTGTTCGGAAATATGGTCATAACGGCGGATATTGAAAATGAATCGAACGCAAGCATTATGAACACGCTGCAGTCTCTGCGACAAGGCATAGTTTAGATCATTATATATAATGTCACAATAATCGAAGTGTGGTAACACAAGATTCTGCACTAGGATTTGTTTTAACGAAATAATAATCGAAGTGTGGTAACACAAGATTCTGCACTAGGATTTGTTTTAACGAAACTGGGAGAAAATTCTTTAAACGTCTAAGATAATGTAAGATGGAGAAAGTCTTTTTACATATGTGTTTCACTTGTGTTTGCCAGGTATATACATACATTTTGGTCATTGTAATTTTCGGTGTCTAAATCAATGAAGATCTTTAAATTCATTTCAAAAATATTTCCACGAGAATGTCCTCAATAGTTTCATTCCTTCGAAATAAAAAAAGAAAAAAGCATTGGTTTTGTTCACATGTGTGTAAGGATATCATGTAATACTTCTGAACATAAACAAGTCTAAATGTGGAAAACTAATTCTATCCCGTTCAAATTACCGATCACTTTACGTGTTAAAATTGACGTAAAATTGAAACAAAAGCGGAAAATTCTGTAATCAGGTTTCACATCACACTTAATTATGTGAATGCAATAACCTCTCTCGGAATAAAATAACATTTACATTACACAAACATGTCATTACATGTTCGTTAACGTCACGTACCGGTATCTGCGTCACTAACACATCGTCAACAAACAGCGGAGCTTTAGGCTCCAAAAAGTTACAATTCAGGTGTCTAGAATAGGTTCTCGCACAAATCCGTTTACATCATCATCATCTGCCTTTCAAGTATTAGGCCCAGTGGCCCGTTACGGTCTCCCGCCATCTCCGAAAAGGTCGACCCACAGATCTTCTGCCTCGAGGAATGTAGTGAAGAATTTTTTTTGGTTAATTAAAATAAAAATAAAACGTAGTTTTTATTTGATTTTCATAAGTAATGCCACGAGTGATTTTCCAAATTATCGATAAATTCCGACTCACGAAGTGAGGAGTGAATTTATCTAGAGAATTTGGGAATCAAGAGTGGCATTTGTTATGACTATTTAACGAATAAATTAAGCTGTTTTACTCACAAATCATTATTTAACTATAGTTATTTTTAAAATAATTTATATATTTAATGTAAACGGCGATGTTTGACAAACAAATGAGAAAACATAGGTACGCTTATCTACTGCTTCATTTGTTTATCACTGCAACCAGATCATACTATTTATGGCCAACAGGAACGCAATATTGTAAGGAGGAGCTTTCTTTAATATGGTAATTATAACACTGATAAATATTTGGTGAGAAACACGACTCTGATTGGTTGTAAAACATAAATCATTGAAACGTGATTGGTCATTGACTCCCATTTGGGGCATGAGTTAAATAGTCATATCTATTATATAATTCAGTGACAGCTGTTTCGGTACACTGTACCTTCTTCAGACATGTTTTGTTAACAGCTGTCACTGAATTATATAATAAATATGAAAATCAAATAAAACTAAGTTTTATTTTTATTTAATTAATAAATATGGATTTTCATCAAGTAAACACCAACTCAATTGATTAATTTGTTTTGGTATTCTGTGACGATCCATGCGCTGAATATGGGCTAGCCAATTGTTTCTATATTCTTGGAGGTATTCACATATAGGTACGATGTTTAACTCTCTGGCTATTGTTGAATTTCTTTGGGGGTCTAGAAGGCTATAACCTGCAGTTCGTCGCAGAAATTTCATCTCCGTGGCTGTAATATGACGGTCATCCTGAGTTCTGATGGTCCAAGCTTCACTGCCAGCTGCAACCTGTTTATAACAAACGAGGCTCTGGGGACCGAGTCACAGCGGTATAACTGTTACATCAGGATTAGAGTAAATGCTAATCCTCCTTCATACCTGTCCAGAGGCTTTAGGTGGCAGCACCACCACTGGACTTAGGCCTACCACTTTTCGGCTAGCAACCGACTGGTAGGAAATTAACTTGCTTTCAAATCCGTTTACATTTATACAGTAAAATATCCTTATTCGCGGGGATATGTTCTCTTGCCTCGATTTGACTTAAGATTATTACATTATTCTAGCGCTTTAAAATAAAACTAAATATATGGTCACACGTAGAAATTCAGTATATAATGGAAATGGACAGCTAATGACAAATGAAGGAAATTTTGAGGAAGTGGCTGAGTTCAAATACCTAGGAACAATAATCAGAAACAGGAATGAGATGCACAAAGAAATTAAACATTGGCTCAATGCGTGCTATTATGCATTGCAGATACTCTTGATGTCCCAACTCTTTTAAAAAAAACGTTAAACTGAAAATATATAAAACTATTATTCGACCAATTATATTATATGGGTGCGAAACATGGACTCTTACTTTAAGGGAGGAGAGGAAATTAGAAGTATTTGAGAATAAAGTTTTTAGGAACATTTTTGGACCAAAGACGGAGATTAACAAACAGGTAATGAATGGAGAAGAGACATAACAATGAAACTTACATGGTAGTTTTAGCATGCCAGAGATAATAAGAACAGTTAAGTCTACGTGAGACTGCGATGGGCCAGGAAATGTGGGCACGAATGGGGAATGAAAGACATGAATGGGAAGTTTCTTGTAGGAAAAACCAGAGGGAAAACCACCCACAGTTGGCCAGACCAAGAAGAGGTGGGAGAATGACATTAACTATATTTGAGGAAGTAGATTACACAGGGAATGATTGGAAAGCATTAGCTCAGGATAGGGATATATGGAGAGCTTATGTCCGCGCGGTTACGAACCTATGGGTTCGATAGTGCCAATGAGTAAGTAAGTAAGCGCTTTAAAATAGACGCCACAAGAACACCAGCGGAAGACTTCCACTGTGAGTCTCAAAACGAATTGTGGAATCTAATATCATACCAATTTTAGAAGTTGGTCTAAATGCAATAATATCGATTCGTCTGTTACTCCCATTAGTGGCTACACCATGATAAAAGTGCTTGTGACACCAGCTACCACCCCTGTGGTCTCGAGGTAGCGTACTGCCTTGACATCCATTAGACGTACTTATGTAAAAGAAAGTTAATATAAAATTATAGAATATTCACCTGAAAGGTCCGTCTCCTCAACTTAATTAATCATTTAACTGTAGCGCTTTCGGGACGTGTCCCATCATCGGCAGCATTCAAAACTGTGTTTCACTGAAGATCCGGTAGAGGGGGTGCTTTGCATGTATTGGGTTCGTTTTCGTTGTAACAGGCTGTCGGTTGTGAGCTGCTATCATATGTCTCCATCTCTTTCGAGTCGTTTATCTTCGCTGGATTATTTTCTCTGTGGCATTACTGTAGGTGTTTTCAATATTTAACATGCATGTCCCTTCATGGATAACGTGTTTTTGCATAGCTTGATTTCCCTTCTGCCTGAATGAAAAAGTCTCGAAAATGCTTCTTTGAATCTGATGTTAAAACTCCTGTTTTGGTCCTTCCATATAAAATTTGTTGCTCCTTACATGTCGTTTATAACTCTTTGCTGTTGAAAATTTATTTTCTTCATGTATTGTTTAGAGGTTGTTTTTTGGTTATGGTTCTGTATGCTATTTTTAACGTTTTTATCGGCTTTCTTTAGTGCATTGGCTAAATTTTGTCGGTTATTTTCCTGTGTATGTAATTGTTTCCAGTTTTCTGTTTTGTGTCAGATTCTTTTTCTAGTTTAGTTTGTTGGTTTGTTGTTCTTCTTTTTTGTTTTTTACGAGCGTATCTATGATTCTTCATTATAGCCATGGTTTTTGCCATATACTTAATGTAGTTGAGTTCTTGGATATAATTGTCTTTGCTTAAGGGAGTTTCAACATTCTACTGACTAAGCTATTCATTACATAATTTTCTGTTGAAAAGGGTGTGTAGAATTTTTGTTTATGGCCAGAGCATTGTTTGTGGGTTTCCGGTAGATACCGATTTCTAGTTTATTGTTGTGTAGGTTTTTGGTTATAGACAAATCTAAGTAGTTTATGCTGTTATTTGCAATGAACTTGTAAAGACTTGTTAAATGGAAACGTATTAGTTGATGTATAAAACGAGCTGTTTAATGCACATCAAAGTAATATTTCGCCGAACATCACCCACAGTTGAAACCTTTCATTTTAAGTAAATAACTGTCTAACAAATAAAGAGAAATGTTCCAAGTGGCTCAATTATCTTATTTCAGAGAAGAGCTTTGGGTAATTTATTTTTGATATCCTCTATAACAATAAAAACAAGCAGTATACTGAAAGCTAATTTTATTTGAAGAATTTGCGACATCGTCTTCAATTTACTGTCGCTTTGCTCCTATATATTTAATTACAAATTGCTGGATAAATTTAATTCAAAAGTCACAAGGGAAATGTCCACCTTTGCATGTTGAAAGCTACCATGAAATTTCTCCCAGAGAAGCGTTGTGATAAACCAAAGCCGTGTGTGTTATTAAACCATAAAATTTGAGAAAATTGTTTTCAAAACTTCTTGTCCATTTTGCACCAAATCTAACAATTTCGGTATATATTTCACTCTTAGTTTTTCTTTTTATAGTTATTCGAATGTCCTAATGGATTTACAAAAAAAATTTAGGCATCTACATTCGTGCGATAAAGTCAAAGCTATAACATGAAAATATAATAATAATAATAATAATAATAATAATAATAATAATAATAATAATAATAATAGCTTCATTTTACCTGGCAGAGTTGAGGCCTTAAGGCCTTGTATACCACTCAACCAGGTTTAAAAAAATACAAACAAAAAAATAGTCTTAAATCTAATTAAATTAGCACATATATATAATATTATATATATAAACGATTACAAGTTATGAATACAAAACAATTAATATTATAATGTATTTTGATTTACTCTAAATTTAACAGAATTAATATATAATATGGTACAAGATATATAAAAAAAACGAGGAAAAGATTAATGACATAGTATAAAAATTAAAAATAAATAGAGAAAAATTAATTATTAGACAACAGGTAATTGTATAAGCGTGACTTAAAGGTACCAAGTTGTGCGGCAACCCCTGATATCTTGAAAGGAAATTCCAGGAGCGGGCAGAGGCTACTGTGATGAAGCAAGCGAATAGGAGGAAGTGCTATGAAGAGGAATTGTTAGCAGACTGCTATCTTGTGATCTAGTGTCAATATTGTGGTAAGAGGATAACTTCTCAAATCTGGACGCCAGGTAAGTAGGGATGTAGGAATTCAGAAGCTTGAAAAGTAGTGAAAGAGAGTGCAATTTACGTCTGTCAGTAAGACGGAGCCAAGAGAGGTTAATCGAACGCAAGCATTATGAACACGCTGCAGTCTCTACGACAAGTCATAGTTTAGATCATTATATATAATGTCACAATAATCGAAGCGTGGTAACACAAGATTCTGCACCCACACCGGTGAAGGATGATGATGATAATGATAAGAATGATAATGATAAGGATGATGGCCATATGATTTCGGGGACCGTTTGGGCCTTAAAGTGTTCCTGACATTTGTCTTACAGGTGAGGAAAAATCCCGATAAAAACCTCACCCAGAAAAACTGCCCCGACCGGGGATCGTTGTGGCAATAATCTTTTTTGTGATTGTTTAGGATTTATGTTATTTTAATACTGGATTGACCACTGATATCAACTGAATAATCATTATTAAATTAATTTACCACATACGTATGATATAGGAACTTCTGTAAGTTCAGTATTAGAGAAAAGCAAGCGAATCCAAGTTTCAGTTAATAATTTCTAGAAAAAGTCTAGGAGTATTTATGAAAGAAACAATTCGAATGTCATGGTCAGAAGCACATTATTTTATGAGATATAACCTATAATTAAGATTATATTAGCATTCATTTAAACAATACTTATCGATAGGATAACAAAGTGGTATGGACATGTACAACGAATGTCGGAAGACCAGTGGCCTAAACAGGTGTTAGATTGGATGGTACCAGGCAGAAGGAAGAGGAGGAGAAGTAGAAGAACATGGTATGAGGGAATATATGATGCCATGATGAAGAGGGGTATGGAAGAAGGAGAATGGGACGATACGAATCTCTGGAAGGCAGGAATCAAGGGCAAACTGCTGTAAAGTGGAAAGCCTGTATTAAGTATTAAGTAATTAAACAATACTTTGATTTTCTTGAATCATTATATCGAAGAGGCTGATATCAAATCACGTAGATGACAAAGAGTTAATAATAAGGTCTAATTATAAAATAATATATAATCTACTTACTGTTTTAACTCTTCTCAATTACTCAAATTTTCTGTAAGAGAAAAAAGAGAAATGTTGCATTAAAATTCGTTCACAATAATATTGCAGAAAAATGTCACTTTTGTAATCAATGAAACAGAACGCAGTATGTTACATTTATAAAATAAAGTATAAATCATCTTATTCCATCCAAAAATTTGAATACTCTCTTTTCTGGCGTCTAATTAATAAATACAGATTTGAGTTACAGAAGTCGAACTTGTAATTTTAAACCATTGTCATCTTTGAGTCTTTGGTTATTGGATATACACATGTGATGATGATGATGATGATTAATCTCCGTCCATCCGACTGCGAGGATATTCTTCCTTAATGGGAACATACTTAAGCATATTTCCTTACAGTCCACCACTGTGGTCTCGAGGTAGCGCGCTGCCTTGTCACGCAGCGATACCCGGTCGGAACAGTGTTTCTGGGTGAGGGTCTTATCGGGGCTTTTCCTCATCTGTAAGACAAATCTCAGCAAACCTTTAAGGCCCAAACGCTCCCCAAAATCATATGGCCATCGCAATCATCATCATTCATATTCATCTTAGGTTAAGCTTAGGATTAGGGACTCTCCTGGCGCACCATTATCATCATCATCGCCCATCATATCATCGGGGCAACGTAACACCGCCTTCCAGGCGCCCCAACCTCAGAAGTGGGTTACAAGTACCCCATGCCAGGAGAGAAACCAGGAATGTCGAAAGACAACCTGGGGCATTTCCAAATATATATACTAGAAGTCCCGACCACGCGTTGCTGTGGCTAAGGTATACGTTAAAAATTTGAATTAAGTTGCTGTCTTTCAGCCAGATTTTTTTTTATCCCACAACAGGCCTCAGGAGGCCCTTGGGGTTGTAGGAGGTTAAGGCTCCCACTTTTTCTAGACAATCGGCACTTCATGTCAGCCGGGTTGTCAGCCCTGCGTGACGGCCGCCTTTACCCCAGAACAGGCGTCTGGTACTCATTTCCGTTAGAGGCTGAGTCGACCCCAGGGTCATAGTGCCGCCAGAAGGTTTGGGTCAGTTTAAAAATCCTGACCCCAACGGGACTTGAACCCTCGACTTTCCGGCTTGTAGCGCAGTGCCTTAACCACTACGCTGCGGCGTGCCCCCTTCAGCCAGATTACTTAAAACTAATACTTACACACGAAATTAATATTATTATCAATATACTGAAAATAAAATAAACACTGAACACACTTAAATTATGAAATAATCAATATTTTTAATTCAATTGAAATTCGCGGTTGCAACAAAAAGCACAGCCATCTGGATCTCTCTTTGTTAAATAATAAACCAATTACCTTACCAAATTACCTTACACCGCCATCTGTTAGAATCGTATGGAACTTACAGATAATTGTAACTCTTTGTTAAATAATAAACAAATAATTTGCAATAAAAAATAATGCGACTATAAGTTTAGTTATAAACTACCCTGAGTCTCAAGTTGGATCAAACTGCACACAGTGTGCAAAATTTCATTAGAATCGGTTCGGTAGTTTAGGATTTCATCGCGGACAAACAACGTGACACGAAATTTTTATAATATATTAAGATATATATATTTGAATTGCAATATTATCTTTTATTACATAAAAATCCTGGCTCTACTAATAACATGCATTTCCACAATAGAGCCTATCTTTAATTTCTTTGTGCATCTCATATCTATTTTTTTATTATTGCTCCTAGGTATTTGAATTCAGCCACTTCTTCAGAACTTCCCTCATTAATTATTAGCTATAATAATCAGAGACCGGAACTTTGCAGAATGCCTTTTTGAATGTGTCAAATCTATCTTCAATTTTAAAGAGAATCTGTACGAATTATGCCACAGTTTCATGTTGCACTTTTCTTTAATATAAATGCCTAATTTATTAAATACATGTTTTTTATTGCCTTTATTTGATTATTTTCCTACTATTTATTAATTTATCATAAGTAATGCCACGAGTGATTTCCAAATTATCGATAAATTCACGACTCACAAAGTGAGGAGTGAATTTATGTAGAGAATTTGGAAATCAAGAGTGGCATTTGTTAGGACTATTTAACGGATAAAATTAAGCTGTTTACTCACAAATCTGTATTTAAATATAGATATTTTAAAATATTTATATATTTAATGTAAACGGTGATTTTGAACACAAATGAGAAACGATCGGTACGCTTCATTTGCTTCTTTTGTTCGTCACTGCAACCAGATAATATTATTTATTGTCAAAGGAACGCAATACTGTAAGAATGCACTCTAGTAGAGAAAAAATGAAACACATCAAACTGTATATTAATTAATTTCTGATGTCGGACGACAATTATATTTTTCTGGAATGTTATTACATGGGGAAAAAATACATTTAAGAAAGTACAAACAGTGGTTCTTTTTGGTTTTTGCCGGGTATAATGAATTGGTATAAATGTTTTTATAATTAACTCCCACATGCGCAATGGTTGACATCCATGCACTATATATATCAATCTGTAGCCGTATTTCTTAGAGATCAGTCACTGCAAAATAATGCTATGTCCTATTCAGATTGTTAAAAAGGAGGAGGCTTTCTTTATTATGAAAACTTTAATTGGTAAATTCTAGGCGAAACACTGGTTGGATTGGCTGTAAACCAAAAATCAATTGAAACGTGAATGGTCATTGACGCCCATTTGGGTCTAGGTTAAATAGTCATTAAAAATTGCCTACAGGTATATTTTAATTTATTTCTATAACCGTTACAATGAAAGTGACTCCACCGAATGTATATTATTGTCGTTCAGTCAGTTCATAATTATTCTCTTTGCAACAATGAGTGCTGCCGTGCAAAAAAAATGTATCTTCTTCTTCTTAATCATAATTTGTAGGATTTTCATCCTGTTTATTTCCAAAATCACTCCTCGGAGGAAGACGTATTGGATGTGCATTCACCGTCTATCCATCTCTTGGCTGGTCTCCCTCTCGTTCTTCTCCCGTCCATTGGTCTATCTTCTATAGCTCCTTTTGCAAGACGGTTATCTTCCATTCTTTCTACTGACCCTTCCTATATTTACATACCTCGATTCCCAATTATTTATCATCCCGTTTCCAGTATCTATCCTCAAACCATAACTTAAACACAAGATCACACATAGTCTCTTACCTATATACCGCAAATAGGACATCACATCACTCCATGACATATACCATCTCACTTCTCGCAACTGGAATTCCCTACCACAAGAAATAGGGCTGTACATTGGAATCTTTTAAAGAAACTAAATTAATTTGCTTAAACTCGCTCATATTATCCAGTTAAGGTAGATGTATTAATTGGGGTTTCCCGTATAATGTATCATATTTAATATTATTATTTTATTATGATATTATATTATTATTAGTATTATTATTATTTTAATTTATTATTCGTAATCAGTATTGGTATACCACTATAAAATGTTGATTTACATGAAATTTACATTGCTACATTTAATGTATCTTTAACTGTTTATAATTAGATAGTGTAATCTAAATTTGTCAAATATTTATTTGTATTTGGCTGGTTGATGGAAGAAAGGGCATATTGCCTAAATCTGCCAGAATAAATAATGTATTATATTATTATTATTATTATTATTATTATTATATTATATTATTATATTATTATTTTCGTCTGTCATAAGAAATTTGTTAGTCTTGAATATGACATTGTCCTAATTTTTGTCTGTTATTTTATCAAGTATTTTTCCCCAGAATAGCAATTAAAAATACGCCATGGTTTGTACCTGAAATTACGAAATAGCCAAAAAATAAAAGAATCACATATCATCATAGTACATCACGATTAGCCATTTGTTGACCTGTTTCGGCCTCAAGAGAACCCATCCAGATTCTTTGAGTGGACGTCTGGTCGTCTTCGTCCTGCAGGTTGTATCTTAACATTAGTTTGGGTATTCTGTGATCTTCATTCGATGAACATGTTGCATCCATCTGACTTATAATCAGAAATTCTGTTTTCTAAAGATTCCATGTGTAATCTTCTAAATGTCTTATTTTTTTTGTGATCTAGTGTGTGTATCCTGCAGTCCTCCGAAGATATCTCATTTCACAGAATCTAAGTCTCTATAATCGTATTTACAATTTTGAAAAAATGTATAAATTACATAAATCGTTTTAATTCCAGTTGTGTTTATTTGAAAAAAGCAACAAGAGTGTGGATCTACTTTATTTTTCTTTCAGTTTTCATTGTGACGTTGTTGTAGCTAGACGTAAAATGCCGAATGCAGTGTTCCTTACACAACAAAATTGCAAAGTCGTTAATATTTGGATCCACTTATTTTTACTGACGTAAAGTACGCACAATGCAAAATATAATTCAAATTACCCTGTCTTGGCCGATTTTAGCCTATAGAACTTACGCTTTTTTCCTGCCTATTTAGCTCTTTATAATGCCTTTTTCCTGCCTATTTTAGCTATTTATATGCCTTTTTTAACCTGCCTATTTTTTGCTCTTTATAATTCCATTTCTCTGCCTACCTTTTAGCTATTTATAATGCCTTTTCCTGCATATTTTAGCTAGTTATATGCCTTTACCTCCTATTTAGTCTTATATTCCTTTCTGCCTATTTTGGCTATTTATATGCTTTTCCTGCCTTTTTAGCTCTTCATATCCTTTCTACCTGCTATTTAGCTATTTATAATGCCTTTCTCCGCCTATTTTAGCTATTTATATGCCTTTTTTGCTGCCTATTTTAGCTATTTAATATGCCTTGTTCCTGCCTATTTTAGCAGTTATAATGCCTTTGTCCTGCCTATTTAATCTATTTATATTCCATTTCCTGCCTAATGTTACTTTTATAATGTTTTCCTGCCATGTTAGCTATTTATATGCCATTTCCTGCCTATTTTAGCTATTTATAATGCATTTCCCTGCCTACTTTAGCTATATAAGCCTTCTCCTTCCTGCCTACTTTAGATATTTATATGCCATTACCTGCCTATTTTAGATATTTATAATGCCATTTCCTGCCTATTTTAGCTATTATAGGCCTTTTCTACCTATCTGCCTATTTATATCTTTTTTAACCTACCTATTTTAGCTATTTATAATGCCATTTCCGGCCTATTTAGCTAGTTATATGCCTTTTCCTGCTATTTTAGCGCGTTATAAGCCCAGTTACTACCTATTTTAGCTATTATAATTCATTCCTGACTATTTTTAACTATTATAATGCCTTTTCCTGACTATTTTAGCTATTTATATGCTTTTTTCCTCCCTATTTTAGCTATTTTAAGGCCATTTCCTGCCTATTTTAGCTATTCTAATGCATTTCCCTGCCTACTTTAGCTATTTATATGCCTTTTCCTGCTACTTAAGCTAGGTTAATGCCATTTCCTGCCTATTTTTGCTATTTATAATTCCATTTCCCGGACATTTTAGCTATTTATAAATCCTTTTCCTGACTATTAGCTATTTATATGCTTTTTCCTGCCTATTTAAGCTATTATTGCATTTCCACCTGCCTATTTTTACTATTATAATTCCATTTCCTGCCTATTTTGCTATTATAAGGCCATTTCCTGCCTATTTTGCTATTTAAATGCCCTTTTCCTGCCTATTTGAGCGCTTATATGCCCTTTTACCTGCCTATTTTAGCTATTTATAATGCCATTCCTGCCTATTTTACTATTATATGCCTTTTCCCCTGCCTACTTTAGATATTATATGCCATTTACTGCCTATTTTAAATATTTTAATGCCATTTCCTGCCTATTTTAGCTTTATAAGCCTTTTCCGCCTATTTTAGTATTTATATGCCATTTCCGCCTATTTGAGCTATTTATAATCCATTTCCTGCCTATTTTAGCTTTTATATGCATTTTTACTACCTACCTATTTATAGCCTTTATACTCCTACCTAGTTTCGCTATGAATTCCATTTTCCGCCTATTGTAGCTATTATATGCATTTTCCGACCTACTTTAGCTATTTATATCCTTTCTACCTATTTTAGCTATTTATAATGCCATTTCCTGCCTATTTAACTATTTATATGCCTTTTCCTACCTACTTAGATATGATATGCCATTTCCTGCCTATTTTAGATATTTGAATTCCCATTTCCTGCCCAGTTTAGCTATTTATAATGTCTTTTCCTGCCTATTTTAGCTATTTATAAGCCATTTAAACCGCTATTTTAGCTCTTTATAATCCATTTCCCTGCCTATTTTAGCTATTTATATGCATTTACCTACCTATTTTAGCTATTTAAATGCCACTTCCTACCTATTTTAGCTATCTTTATAATTCCATTTCCTGCCTATTTTAGCTATTTATAATGCCTTTTCCTGCCTACTTTAGCTATTTATATGCCTTTTTACCTACCTATTTCAGCTCTTTATAATTCCATTTCCTGCCTATTTTAGCTATCTATAATGCCTTTTCCTGCCTATTTTAGCTATTTATATGCCTTTTTACCTGTCCTATTTTAGCTCTTTATAATTCCATTTCCTGCCTATTTTTTCTATTTATAATTCCTTTTCCTGACTATTTTAGCTATTTATATGCCTTTTTACCTGCCTATTTTAATGATTTATAATGCCTAAACATCCGTTCTCTGACAATCATAACAAATTACTGTAAATAAAATTAGTTTGATCAAAATGAGGAAAGGATGGATATTTTTAGTAAATCCAGTATGTAATTATTTAAAGAAATTCTATTTGCTGTATTATGTCCCCGCTTCTAGTTACAAAATGAACATAATCCAAGTTAAATGTCAATTCGCCAACGAATTCTGACGAGCACATGTTATGTCATGTTGATGACTGAATTTACAAGGTAAATATTGTTGTTTTGTTACAGTAATGTCACCATGTATCTATGAATTATGGATTGGGTCAAGCTTATCTTTGTTTCACATAAGGACATATACATCGACACAAACTTGTGTCAAATGTTCCTATATTTGCGTTTTCATACAGTGGTGGGCTTTTCAACTGAATCTAACACAAATGATTATTGGATTAATCTCGACTAATGTTACATATTGAGAGGGCTATAGCTGATATCGGTTATGATAGTCCTTGTATTTAAAACACACGCTAACAAAATTTAACAATGGCTTATCGACCATTTCAGTTCATTGTCAAAGTTTATTCGTATCAACATATACCGTGACCAGGAACAACATTACCGATAAGAAATTGCTATAAATAAAAAACTAATAAAGTTTTCAGCTAAATTTTACAACTATGAGGCTACTTTTTAAAATCCTTCATAAACTCCTGTCAAATTTTATTCTTAGGGTTTCATTTTTCAAATTATTTCCCATTATTTACAATGATTTTTATATGTTTTCTAACGATTATTTCAATATTTTTTCTATCATATTTAAATACGTACGTAGCATGAAGCCGTGCAGCCATATTGATTTTAACGAATTTTCTATGCAACAACAAAGACGTGTTCCAGTGTAGCGAACATAGAGTATGTACTAATTAACTGTACACATATACTTCAGAATTTCAGAACTTGCCATTTATTTTTGGGCGTTGCATTCTTCACGGGTTAGAGTGCTTAAATTGCATTAGTTATCTTTTAGGTTGGTCTTTCACAGGTTAGAATACATAAATTGCGTTACGTAAGCTTTTAGGTTCGCGACATATCGTGTATAGCCTATGTTTGATGCATCCTGTGATTCCATAGTGTAAACCGCCTCTCGTTTGTTGGCTCATACGCATATGGTGTATGATTGGAACTTTGAAAAATGTTCCACTTTACATGTTGTGAAGTATTTCCAATTTAAATTTTATAGGAATTAATCACTATGAGGTTTAATTTATGGTGAAATTAAATGTTTCTTACCTCTCCTCATATAAATTTTCTAAGTAGATCGCGATTTCAAGACCCAAAGTGCTGACGATTAGACCGTTATGGTCTCGAAACTGCGATCTACTTAAAAAATTTATATGAGGAGAGGTAAAAAAAATTTAATTTCACCATAATTATTTCCAAGTTATCGTAATGTCGTTTGTTGCAAAACATAGATAAACTCAAGATGTTTTATGATAACAATGAAATCACGTAATTTTAAGTTTTGTAGTGACAACAATGAAATAATGCAAATTACCACGTTTATTCGATTTGTTGTTTGTTTTGACGTCTTCCAACAAGATGGAGCTCCCCCACAATATGGAAGGAAACTAGCACAGGAATTTAAACCGTGAAAAAAAAATTAATCGACTGTAATCGGGTTAGAATCCGCAAACCTCGAATCCAGAGGTGTACATTTACTGATTGCCATACAAACTTCTCGAGTTTATCTATGTTTCGCAAGAAACTTCATTACAATAAATTTGTTAGTTTCTGTTCCATAACAATTTGTTGTTGGTAGCGTTGGTCCCGGACACTCTGTATTGATTTTTAAACCCCTAAATCTTGGTAGATATAACTTACACTAAGTATGGTACTTTTTAAAAGTTCGTCACGCAGGAACTGCGAAAACTAAACGAATTGATGAGCAAGTACAATTTATGGACACATTTTGCTGGTTTATAGGATAGGTTATGTAATATTTCTTTTAATAAAAACAACAAAAAATAAACGCTATCTCAGTCAAATATGTAATTTATTCTCGACGTTTCAATCTCCTTATGTGTGGGATAATTTTCAAGACATAGTCGCCACATTGAACCACACTTGTAGTACAACCCCTGTAAGGCTGTAATACGTATTCTGAAACACAAGATAGGCCTACATGATATCAGCCCATTGTGTTTTGATTTTCAAACACAATTTACATCGAAATGGTACGATTCCGGACATGGGTGCCTTATCAAAACTTTATCTACTAAGTCCCCTCTACAACCTCTAGAACTCTGTAATACTCATCCTGAAACACCCTGTATATTATTAAAATTGAATAATTTATCAACAAATGAGAAAAATGTTTTATTGTCAAAATCCAGATATCTGTGAACTATAATTATAAACAGATTTGAGCTACAGAATCAAATTAAAGATAGAC
Source organism: Diploptera punctata (assembly GCA_030220185.1). Taxonomy (NCBI): domain Eukaryota; kingdom Metazoa; phylum Arthropoda; class Insecta; order Blattodea; family Blaberidae; genus Diploptera; species Diploptera punctata. The sequence goes on from JASPKZ010004543.1 coordinate 799,272, forward strand.
TCAGCTCTGGAAACACATGATATATTATTCAGACATTTGTCATGAATAAATTAAAATTATTTGAATTCTATTCAATATACAGAAATATTTCCTCAATGAGAAAATATACATAATTAAGAACTCTACAATTTCTGTAGAATTATAACAACTAAGCTTGCCGCGATACGATGCTTGATTACACCAGATATTTATTTTTGTACGTACAAAATATATGAAATCGGTTAATAAGTCAGTGATAATTGACTTGAGAAGCAGAGATATCCCGTTAACAAAATGGAAAACAAAGATTGATGAATTTCGTCACACTAAGTCAAATATTTTACGTTTTATTCTGAACGAAAAGTCACAAAAAGTAATATTTTCTTGTCATTTATTTAAGTAGACTATTTAACTCATGACCCAAATGGGAGTCAATGACCAATCACGTTTCAATGGTTTCTGTTTTACAACCAATCAGAGTCGTGTTTCACGAAATATTTATCAGTGTTATAATTACCATATTAAAGAAAGCTCCTCCTTTTTAATATTCTGAACAGGTCTGACCATTATTTTGTGACTGAGTAAACAGTAAAGCCGCCATATTTGAATGTTCAAAATGGCAGAAACAAGATTTGGCTGTGCTTCAAATTAAGTTATAGACGAAATACAAATTTGACAATTGTGTGTTCAATAATTGTGTTTTTAAATAATGATATTACCGAGTTCTTTTTGATAATTCTGTGTTCTATGATTGTGTTTTTAAATAATGGTTTTACCGAGTTGTTTACTAAAAAATCAATTAATAACCTATAATTTTGGTTATAATATACAGTTTGATGTGTTTAATTTTTTCTTCTCTCCGCTAGGATGCATTCTTATAATATTGCGATGATATTTCAAGTTTCCCACGCCAGATGGCAATATATAACATTATATGATCTTGTTGCAGTGGATGGAGAAACGAAACATAACGTTTCTCATTTGTTTTCAAACATCGCCGTTTATATTAAATAAATAAATATTTTAAAGTAACTATATTTAAATAATGATTTGTGAGTAAATAGCTTAATTTTATTCGTTAAATAGTCCGAACAAATGCCACTCTTGATTTCCAAATTCCCTAGATAAATTCACTCCTCACTTCGTGAGTCGTGAATTTATCGATAATTTGGAAATCACTCGTGGCATTACTTATGATAACGACTCCATGGTGCAAGCGGTTAGACGATCGCCTCTCATTACTGGGATCCCGAGATCGAGTCTCGTTCACACCATGTGGGTTCCATAGTGAACGAAACGGAGCTTGGGCAAGTTTTTCTAGGGTATTTATCCAGTTTTCCCCTGCCTCAATTTCATTCTATCATTTCTTCATACTCATCTCATCCATTTCGTTAGACAGTGTAAGACATAAATTGATGGGAAAATGTGTAAATGTGCTCCAATAGAAAGTGGTATACTGTGACTTCTGGATAGAACACCATATATTGTAACAGTACCTTGAATGGCGCAACTTGGATCTATTGAATGAAGTGGGCATTGTGCCCACGCTGAGATGCCCGAACTCAAGCGGAACTAAACTCTGTCCTAAGTGTAAGAGAAGCTTTAATGCAGCATTACGTAGCTGAGATTTCATTTCACACAACGTACAAGTAGGAGGATCAACCATTTGAAACTTGAGATAAAATATAACACTTTCCATTGGCGTTTAATGTACGCTATTTAACTGTAATTTCTTTTCTTTCAATTATATTACTTGAATCGATTAAATAAATACATTTAGCAATGAATAATTATGAGATAGGTAATTTATATACAATCATCCTTCATTCTAATTTATAATTTTCTAATTTAATGTAAGAGGAGATACTAAAGGACAACACTCACACACTATTGAGTACCACTAAGAAATTTGGGCTAGAAGTAAATATAAATAGAACTATATATATTGTTACATGTCGTATAAGCGGCGTTTGAATTGCTCGGGTGAGTCGCCCCTAGCGAGTTGGTGACCCGCAGAGCCGCTGAATTGTCTGGAATGTGCTGCCAGACGTTTCTATCGACCTTTCCCTTGAAGAGAGATCGGAAGCCAGAGGTTTCTGGGCTTCGAAGTTGCTCGAATGTATTGCTAGACCTTTCCTCCCGCTTTATAAAAGAGCAGAGGAGAAGGCCGGCCAGTCAGTCTGCGATGGTCTGCTAGAATGTTGGGTTGGACGACGAGAGGTTAAGTGTGAGAGAAACTGTGAGGAAGGACTGTGTCTGCAACTGTGTTAGAAGTAATTGTCAAATAAACCTTTAAAAGAAGAATAGTTGTAAGAATAAATTGTGATTGAAGTTTAGTGATAATTGTGAGAAGAAAATAAAGTAAAAAGAAAAATTGTACATAACATCAGTGTATTAATTTAAGCCCAAATAAGTAAAAGGAAACCCCTGTGCCATCCGGTGACAATATGGTCACAGATAGAAATGCATAATATAATGGAAATGGACAGCAAAAAAACAAATGAGGGGAATTTTGAGGAAGTGGTTGACTTCAAATACCTAGGAACAATAATCACAAATAGAAATGAGATGTACAAATAAATTAAACATAGGCTCAATTCTGGAAATGCGTGCTATTATGCATTACAGAGATTCTTGATGACCCAACTTCTTTCAAAAAACCTTAAACTGAAAATATATGTAACTATTATTCTACCAGTTACATTGTACGGATACGAAACCACGGACTCTTATTTTAAGGGAGGGAAGTAGATTACGAGTATTTGAGAATAAAGTTCTTAGGAAAATTTTTGGACCAAAGAGAGATGAACAGACAGGTGAATGGAGAAGACTACATAACAACGAACTACATGGTCTTTAGAGGAAACCAGATATAATGAGAACAGTTAAGTCTCGTAGACTGCGATGCGCAAGACATGTGGCACGAATGGTGAATTAAAGACGTGCATGGAAGCTTCTTGTAGAAAAACCAGAGGGTAAACGCCCAGTTGGTAGATCAAGAATGAGGTGGGAGAATAACATTAATCATGATTTTAGGGAAGTAGATTATAGACAGGATAATTGGAAAATATCCGGGATAAGGATTTATACAGAGCTTAAGTCAGTGCGGCAATGAACCAGTGAGAGTGAATATAAATTGAATTTATTGTATATCAAATTAATTTGTATTAATTTTAATTTAGAATAATAATAAAATTATTATATAAGAGACAAAGGAAAGCAAGAATATTATAAGTAAGTGTTAATTTTTCTCTGAACAGCCAACTTAAAGTATTATTATTATTATTATTATTATTATTATTATTATTATTATTATAAATAACTCAATGGAACTAATGACCCTGTAGATTCATGGCCGCGAGGACATAAGCTTTCCATATATCCCTATTCTGAGCTATTTCTTCCAATCATCCCATGTATAATCTACTACCCTCAAATCATGTTTAATATTATTCTCCCACCTTATTATTTGTTTACCAACTGGGCGTTTTCCTTCCGGTTTTCCTATAAGAAGATTCCATGTCCCTCTTTCATTTCCCATTCATGCCACATGTCCTGCCCATCAAAGTCTACGAGACTTAACTGTTATTATATCTGGTTTGCTATTAAAATCGTGGAGCTCACTGTTAAGAAGTATAGGCTACTCTACTCGCTTGCATGTCCTCTCTTTGGTCCAAATATTTTCCTAAGAACTTTATTCTCAAATACTCGTAATCTCTTCTCCTGCCTTAAAGTAAGAGTCAATATTTCGCATCTATATAATGTAACTGGGAGGATAATAGTATTATATATTTTCAGTTTAACGTTTTTTTTAGATAAAATAGTACGAAAAGAGTAGCGGTAATGCATAAAAAAAGGACTTCCATAATTAAATCCATGTTTAATTTCTTTGTGAATCTCATTCGTATTTGTGATTATTGTTCCTAGGTATTTACATTCGGCCTCTTCTTTAAAAAATTCTCTCATTTGTCTTTAAATTTCCGTCGCCATTATATAATGTATTTCCACGTGTGAACATATATTTAGTTTTTTTGATGTTTACTTCCAGTCCCAAATTCTCAGCTTTACTTAATAGTAGTGTGTGGATGTTGAAAATATAATAAATATTAGGTAATTTTTCTCTGAACAAACAGCTTAAATATTATTATTATTATTATTATTATTATTATTATTATTATTATTATTATTATTATTATTATTATTATATACATTATTAATTTAATTAAATAGTGAGAAGTACTGTCACATATTGAGCTGAAATATGAAAATTAAAAAAAAAAAGCTTAGAACAAAAACTGATGTCGATGGTAACGGATTTCTTAAGGAAAAGAGAAAGATGTTCAAAATTGAAAAAGAAAATAAGTCATAGAGAAAAAATTAGTATTAAGTATTCAATAGCAGGTGATATAAGATACAAGCAACTAAATTTGTATTGGCTGTACAACAAATGCAAGAAGAAAGGTTACCTATAAGAACATTGGAAATGTGCCCACCTGGAAGAAAAAAGAAAGTAAGACCTGGAAACACGTGAATGCAACAAATAAGAACTGGAATGAGAACAAGAGGACTGGAGGGTATTGAGAGAACGGATAGAAACGAGTGGAGTAAAAGAAAAATAAAACTTTAGGTACAGAAAGACATGTAAACATTAAAAATGTACATATATATATATATATATATATATATATAATCATTATTAATATTATTATTACCATTATTATCATTAATATTGTGATTATTATTATCATCATTATCATTATCTTTAGTATTATCATTATCATCATTATCTTTATAATTATCAATATCATTATCATTATCATTATTATCATTATTATTGTCATGATCATCATTATTATCCTTATCATTTTCATCATTATCATCATTATTGCCATTATCATCATTATTATCATTATCATCAAAACATTATTATCACTATTGTTATCATCATATTCATTATTATCATTATCGTTATCATCATCATTATTATTATCATTATCGTTATCATCAGCATTATTATTATTATTATTATATTTATTATTATTATTACTATTATCATTATTATTATCATTATATTATTATCATTATTATTATTATCATTATTATTATTATCATTATCATTATTATCATTATCATTATCATTATCATTATCATTATTATTATCATTATCATTATCATATATTATCATTATCATTATTATCATTATATCATTATTATCATTATCATTATTATTATTATCATTATTATCATCATTATTATCATCATTATTATCATCATCATTATCATCATATATCATCATTATCATCATCATTATTATCATTATTATCATTATTATCATTATTATTATTATTATTATTATTATTATTATTATTATTATTATTATTATTATTATTATTATTATTATTATTTATTATTATTATTATTATTATTATTATTATTATTATTATTATTATTATTATTATTATTATTATTATTTACATTACACACTAACATTGCCTACATGTGTGTATGTACAGTTGCTAAAATATTTGACACCTGGGTATAATGTATCAGTCAGAGATTTGTGTTTACACGTGTATACACGAGGACAAGAGAATGATCTCAGCGTAATGTGGGATGTGGGACCGATGCCAGATGTTGGGAGACTCCTAGACGCTACGAGCTGCTGCAGCAAGACGCAGAGGTGCCTTCCTGCCCTGCTTTTATTACCTGCGAGACTCTACCGTCTTAATTACCCCAACCACCACACTTTCCTTCACAACCAGGGAATAATAACATAAGCACACGTAATTAATAGCTAACATTACGTATTACTAATGCTATCTTCTCATTATATTATCCCTCAAGCATTCAAACCTAGAATTGAATAGTTGCCCTGAAAAGAGATATAACACACAACATAAAATAAGTTAAAATATACCTTCTTAGGTAAAATCCATCGGCCTCAACTTATAAAATATGTAATTTTTATGCCTGTAGGTCTTTCAGAACATCCGTTCCATCTTCAGCAGGTCACTCTTCGCTACAACATCCAGAATGATGGTTGATGCTGCTGGTCCTAATGTCGCGTTGTCGTGAAGATGGAACGGATGTTCTGAAAGGCCTACAGGCATAAAGATTACATATTTTATAAGTTGAGGACGACGGATTTTACCTAAGAAGGTATATTTTAACTTACTTTATTTTATGACTCTCCACCTCAACGGTTTTAACAATGAATTTTATTAGTAAACACACAAAAATTCGAATGATGAGTTTTCAGTGGATTAGTGATATATCCAGAGAGTATCACGACGCGGTGCATGTAAAATTATCCATACTCTCTTCCAGAGCTGTTTTATTTATTTTTAAAAGTTGGCTTTCACGCGAATAGTGATCTACATGTAACAAAATGGCGGAAGCAGTCATGTCATTGACAGCAGTGCAGAAAAACAATTATTGCACATGTGCAAATTCATTCCACCACAGTTCCGTGAGGGGGTACGCCGTAACGTAGTTGTTAAAAACTCCTCTTTTAACTTATCGACTACTTAAATATGTTCACTAAATAATAAGAGAAATAAAAAAAGCTTGAAACCTATAAAAAAATAGCAAATAATTTAACGATAGGGGTAAAAAACTCTTGCACTGCGCTACAAGCCGGAAGGTCGAGGGTTCGAGTCCCGGTGGAGTCAGGATTTCTAAACTGACCCAAACCTTCTGGCGGCACTATGGCCCTGGGGTCGACTCAGCCTCTGACGGGAATGAGTACCAGATGCTTGTTCTGGGGTAAAGACGGCCGTCACGCAGGACTGACATCAAGTGCCGATTGTCCAGAAAAGTGGGAGCCTTAACCTCCTACTACCCCAAGGGCCTCCTCAGGCCTGTAGTGGGACACCTTTACCTTTCACAGTTCCGTGAATTCTAATCAGAATCTTAGAGAAATTGAGTGAAAATAAGAAAGACACAACGAATGCAACGAAATAGCATTAAATATAAAATCATCATCATCATCATCATCATCTGCCTTTCAAGTATTAGACCCAGTGGCCCGTTACGGTCTCCCGCCATCTCCGAAAAGGTCGACCCAAAGATCTTCTGCCTTGAGGAATGTAGCGAAGAATTTGTTTTGGTATTCTGTGACGATCCATGCGCTGAATATGGGCTAGCCAATTGTTTCTATATTCTTGGAGGTATTCATGTATAGGTACGATGTTTAACTCTCTGGCTATTGTTGAATTTCTTTGGTGGTCTAGAAGGCTATAACCTGCAGTTCGTCGCAGAAATTTCATCTCCGTGGCTGTAATATGACTGAGTTCTGATGGTCCAAGCTTCACTGCCATAACAGGTTATGGGTCTAGCGAGAACTTTATAGATTTTCTTAAATATAAAATAAGTACAGAAAACTGATTAAGTTAGAATTTTTCTAACGGAAACAGTGTTCAATATGTATTTTTTTTTTATTTCTTATTATATCATTTTTAGTTAAATATGTGTTAGAATAGTTTTACACTCTGTAGAGATAGATCAATTTTGCCCTCAATTCTGTATTGAATTGTTAATATTTATTTATTAGCATGTTATTTAGCATTCAAGTTGGCTGTATATGTTTCCAATAGGATGAGAGATTAAAATGTAAATGATATAAAAAAGGTAATAGCCACAAAACGAACATTATTAGTATTTTTCGTTTTCCCAACAATTTCTAGTATAGAGGTTAGATCTCTTTTTGGGGTAACTATTCAATTTTACCGAATTCCCAAGGAATTAAGATACCGTATTCTATCTATCTATCTTCGGGATTTTACAGCTGCTGCCGTCTTCCCGTGCCAAACCTCCAAAGCCTACGGTCTTGGGCATCTTCGATGCTTAGCCCTCTATCTTGCATTACTGTCTTCATGTTTTCCTTCCATGTTAACCTTGGTCTCCCTCTTTTCTTCTTTCTATTCGGATGCCATTCATATAGTTGCTTCGGCCATCGCTCATCTTCTATTCTTAAGACATGTCCTAACCACTTTAATTCCTTCTCCTCAATTCTTTCAATTATGCTTTCTTCTGCTTCCATTATGTTTCTAATTTCCTTATTTGTGACATGTTCTAATTTAGACTTTCTGGCACTTCTTTGTAAATAATCCATTTCTAGAGCTATTAGTCTATTCTTGTAGTACTTATTGATTGTCCATACCTCACTTCCATACATTGCAACAGATTCCACCAATGTTTTACCAATATATTTTTTTGTGTCTTTCCAAATATGCTTATCCCACCATCTCGTATTTACTCGCGTAATTTGTGCCTCCGCGTATTTTCCTCACCCTAATTTTAAGGGATTATTTTGAACTATTTTTGCTCCGTGTATTTTGCGCACATATTTTATGTTGGACGTACATTTTCTTTTCGGTGTAGTAGGGATTTTTCTTCCCTGAATTCACATTGCCAATTCTTACATTCCAACATAGATCATTTACTACAAACTGAACTATCTGCTTCACAAAGAAACCCAAAATCCCGCTACTTCGACAAATTGATAGAGGCAAGTTTTAGAAAAATAAATATAATCGTGGTGGACATGGCTTCCACTGGGGTAAAATTTTATGGAAGCAAAATAGTCCCCCATTCGGTTCTCCGAGTGGGTATTACTTCAAGGATTTCATAACAAGGGAAATATATTATGAAAGGGATGACTGTAAAAAGTTACCTCAGGATAGGGATATAAGGAGAGATTATGTCCGCACGGCCATGAACCTCCGGGATCGATAGTACCAGTGAGTTAATTAGATGATGATAATTTACACTCCTGTCATTTAACCCGTACATATAATAAATTATATTTTATAAACAGAGTAACTATTCATCCAATATCAAAGTATGTAATTTCTCTAGAGAGCCGTGAATTTCAATTCAATTATTACGGTAGATTATTCAAATATTTTTCTACATTTCCCATTAGACGAACTGTCACAATCCGGAAATATTTTAATCGATTAAAACTCTAATTCCTGTCAAAACAAGTAATATTTTTAATCAGCAACATTTTGCCACACGAATTAAACAACTGTAAACATTTAATAATTTCTATAATTTTGTTTAATGTAATAATTCTACAAGATAATTACATGTATTAAATAATAATTAAACATAGTAACCTACTTTTTATTGCTGAATTCAAATACCTAGCAAATATAATAACAAACAAGAATGAGGTGCCCAAAGAAATTAAACATAGACACAATTCTTGAAATACGGTAGGCCTATATGATATTATGCATTACAGGGACTCTTGTTGTCCCAACTTCTCTCAAAAAAGTTACACTGACTATTTAACTCATTCCCCAAATGGGAGTAAATGACCAATCACGTTTCAATGATTTCTGTTTTACAACCAATCACAGTCGTGTTTCACCAAATATTTATCAATATTAAATTTACCATATTAAAGAAAGCTCCTCCATTTTAATATTCTGAACAGGTCTGACCATTATTTTGCAGTGACTGATGTGTAAGAAATACGGCTACCATATTGTGTATATATAGTGCATAGATGTCAACACATAGCGCTTGCAGGAGTTAATATAAAAACATTTGTAGCAATTTATTATACCACCAAAATAAGAAACCACTGTTTGCACTTTCTTAAATGTATTTTTTCCCCAGATAATAATCCAGAAAAATATAATTGTCATATTTACGTCATACGACATCAGAAATGAATTAATTCCATACTCGGTTTGTCGATGTGTTCATTTTTTCTCCACTAGAGAGCATTCTTACAATATTGCGTTCCTTTGGCAATAAATAGTATGATCTGGTTGCAGTGATAAACAACAGAAGCAGTAGAAGCGTACCTATATTCTCATTTGTTTTCAAACATCGCCGTTTGCATTAAATATATAAATATTTTAAAATAACTATAGTTAAATAATGATTTGTGAGTAAACAGCTTAATTTTATTCGTTAAATAGTCCTAACAAATACCACTCTTGATTTCCAAATTCTCTAGATAAATTGGAAATCACTCGTGGCATTACTTATGAAAATATATAAACCTGTTATTCTCCCAGTCATATTATACGGATGCAAAACATTGACTCTTACTTTAAAGGAGGAGAAAAGATTACGAGTATTTGAGAATGAAGTTCTTAGGATTTTTTTTTTGGACGAAAGAGTGATGATCAGACATATGATTGGATAAGACTACAAAATAGTGACCTACATGACCTTTATGTCCACCGCAGTGGTCTCGAGGTAGCGTGCTGCCTTGTCACGCAGTGGGCTCGGGTTCGATCCCCGGTCGGGGCAGTTTTTCTAGGTGTGGTTTTTATCGGGGTTTTTCCTCACCTGTAAGACAAATATCAGGAAAACTTTAAGGCCCAAACGGTCCCCGAAATCATATGGCCATCATCATCATCATCCTTATCATTTGCATTGTCATCATCATCCTTCACCGGTGTGGAAAGCAACGGGAAGCTACCACACCTACAATTCCCTAGTGAAGCTGCAAGCATAGCATGAAAACGCTATGATTGCAGTGAAGGACCTGCCTTCGGGCAGAATTACTATGGATGGATGATCTTTATGGGAATCCAGATTTATTAAGAACAGTAAAGTCTGTTAGACTGCGATTAGCAGATGCCTACATGTGACACAAATTAAAGAGGGGCTTGGAAACTTCTTATAGGAAAACCCATCTGGAAAACGGTCAGTAGGTAGGCCAAGAATGAGGTTGTATAATAATATTAACCATCACTCGAGGGACGTAAATTCAATAGGAAACGATCGGAAGACATTGCCTCAGGATAAGGATGTAGGGAGAGCTTATGTCCGCGCGGCCATGAACCTACAGATTCGATAGTGCCAGTGAGTAAATTAATTAGTTAATTAATATATCACTAGCGATGCAATTCTAATTAAGGCGTGAAAAAATCGATAAATTTTGTCTTGTTTTTCAGTGACGTATTTTTACGACAGGGCGGTTAATCCGGAGGATTAAATAACAGCCAGTTTGATTTGGATTAAAAAGGACCCGATTGCGGTATTAACTAACTAACTCACTGGCACTATCGAACCATAGGTTCATAACTACGTGGACATAAGCTCCCCATACATCCCTATCCTGAGCTAATGTTTTCCAATCATTCTCTGTATAATCTACTTTCCTCAAGTCATGGTAATATTATTCTCTCACCTCATTCTTGGTCTACCAACTGGGCGTTTTACCTCAGGTTTTCCTACAAGAAGCTTCCTTGCACGTCTTTCATTCCCCATTCGTGCCACATGTCCTGCCCATCGCAGTCTACGAGACTTAACTATTCTTATTATATCTGGCTTCCTATAAAGATCATGCTGTTTAATGTTATGTAGTCTTCTCCATTCACCTGCCTGTTCATCTCATTTTGGTCTAATTATTTTTTCTAAGAATTTTATTCTCAAATATTCGTAATCTCCTTTCCTTCCTTAAAGTAAAAGTCAATTGTTTCGCATTCACATAATTTGACACCATCTACCGATTTATTTATTAAATACCTTATTTAAATATTAAATGAAATAAACTAATGTTCTTTAAATGACTATTTAACTCATGCTCCAAATGGGAGTCGATGACCAATCACGTTTCAATGAATTTTGTTACACAACCAATCACAGTCGTGTTTAACTTCGATCTTTATCGAATTATCTTTACCACCTGCTACTTTTGTGGTAATGAAAACTCCTCGAATTTTAATGTTCTGAATAGGTCAGAGCACTATTTTGCAGTGACTGACTCTCCAACAAATACATTAAATATAACAAATAATGAACATATTTCTTGATTTTACTGAGTTGTTTACTGTAAAAATTAATTAACAACCTAAAATGTTGGTTATACTTTATAATATACAGTTTAATGTGTTTCATTTTTTCTCCACTAGTGTGCATTCCTACAATATTGCGATCCTATTTGCCAATAAATAATATGATCAAGTTGCAGTGAATAAACAAATTAAACATAACCACACATATCTGATTTGTTTTCAAACATCGCCGTTTACATTAAATATATAAATATTTTAAAACACCGGTTAATTGCATTTTAATTATGATCGATTATTGAGTAAACAACTTAATTTTATTCGTTCAATAGTCCTAACAAATGCCACTTTCGATTTTTAAATCGTCTAGAAGTGAATCGTGAATTTATGGATGATTTGGAAATCACTTTGACATTACTTATGACACAAACCCTATTTTTTTTTTTGTACAAAGAATTTCATGGTGGTGTCTATATATCTAATAATGCGTAATTATACGGTAAATATCGTTGAGAATTATGTTCCAATTGCCTCACGTCAATTAGAACCATCACGGATTATCGACAGGTGGTTATACATAGTATTGCACTGAATAGCCAGTGTGACAATTTGATTTCGATCTTCGATACCATCAAGTAAATTACTAGCAAACATAGCTTCACTAGAACAGAGTAACTGAGAACTGTTTGACATGCAAATACTTGCTTTGGCGACCCGACAGCAATTGAGGCCACAGACGAGTGAAGTTAGGTATATAACAAAACAATACAAGTTTCATTCTATAAATATAGTAGAGAGAATTGCTTTATATCAGTGTTAAATGTCAGTATCCAACTTTCGCTCATCTGTGGTACGAAGCGTAGCCGACCCGGAATTTAAGACTTAAAGCCAATTTATCATAAGTAATGCCACGAGTGATTTCCAAATTATCGATAAATTCACGACTCACGAAGTGAGGAGTGAATTTATCTAGAGAATTTGGAAATCAAGAGTGGCATTTGTTAGGACTATTTAACGAATAAAATTAAGCTGTTTACTCACAAATCATTATTTAACTATAGTTATTTTAAAATATTTATATATTTAATATAAACGGCGATGTTTGAAAACAAATGAGAAACGATAGGTACGCTTCATCTGCTTCTTTTGTTTATCACTGCAACCAGATCATACTATTTATTGCCAAAGGAACGCAATATTGTAAGAATGCTCTCTAGTGGAGAAAAAATGAAACACATCAAACTATATATTAATTCATTTCTGATGTCGTATGATGTAAATATGACAATTATATTTTTCTGGATTGTTACCTGGGAAAAAATACATTTAAGAAAGTGCAAACAGTGGTTTCTTTTTTTGGTGGTATAATCAATTGCTACAAATGTTTTTATATTAACTCCTGCAAGCGCTATGTGTTGACATCTATGCACTATATATACAATCTGGTAGCCGTATTTCTTATAGGGTCAGTCACTGCAAAATAATGGTCAGACCTGTTCAGAATATTAAAAAGGAGGAGCTTTCTTTAATATGGTAAATATAACACTGATAAATATTTCGTGAAACACGACTCTGATTGGTTGTAAAACAGAAATCATTGAAACGTGATTGGCCACTGAGTCCCATTTGGGGCATGAGTTAAATAGTCATAAGTAATGCCACGAGTGATTTACAAATTATCGATAATTTCACGACTCACGAAGTGAGGAGTGAATTTATCTAGAACATTTGGAAATCAAGAGTGGCATTTGTTAGGACTATTTAACGAATAAAATTAAACTGTATACTCACAAATCATCATTTAACTATAGTTATTTTAAAATATTTATTTATATTTAATGTAAACGGCGATGTTTGAAAACAAATGAGAAACGATTGGTACGCTTCATTTGCTTCTTTTGTTTCGATCACTGCAACCAGATCATAATATTTTTTATTGCCAAAAGATCGCAATGTTTTAAGAATGCACCCTAGTGGAGAAATTTATAACCAACGTTATAGGTATTAATTAATTTCTGATGTTCTATTATGTAAATATGTCAATTGTATTTTTTTCTGGAACGTCTTTTTCTGGAAAATAATTCGTTTAAGAAAATGCAAACAGTGGTTTCTTTTTTTTTGTGGTATAATCAATTGTTACAAATGTTTTTATATTATCTCTCGTATGCGCTACGTATATTGCATATATGCAATATATATACAATCTGGTAGCCACATGCATTTAGAATTTTTATATCTTATATATAAATTGTTATATTCAACGTATTTTTTAGAGAGTCAGTCACTGCAAAATAATGGTCTATTCAGAATGTTAAAAAGGAGGAGCTTGATTTTAAAGTGATAAAATGAAATTGATAAAATCGAGGTGAAACACGACTGTGATTGGTTGTAAATCAAAATGCATTGGAATATGATTGGTCATTGACTCCCATTTTGGGCATGAGTTAAATAGTCAAAGCTATTGGTTACTTGTGTGGATTCAAAACAGGCGAATCGCCCAAACCTTAAAATGAAGATTATGCTGATTGGTTACAACATGTCCAAAGATTGGACCCACCTCGCTTTCCTAAATTATCATTACATTATCAACCTATAGGACTTCCAGATAAAGGAAGACCAAAATTAACAATGACTGTCCAGACACATCTTGAGATCTCATAGGAAAAGCCAACCAAAACAAGTTCATGATGATCATCATCATTATGGGAAACCTGTAACTAACTCACTGGTATTATTGAACCGCGCGGACATGAGCTCTCCATACATCCCTATCCTCAGCTAATGTTTTCTAATCATCCCCCGTATAATCTACTTCATCGGCCGCGGTGGACTAGTGGTTATGCTCTTTGCTCTGGTCCCGAGGGTCGCGGGTTCAAACCCGGCCGGGGTCAATGGATTTCTTAGGACGGAAAAATCCAAGGAGCAAGTCCTCCGGGAGGGACTTTAAGCCGTGGGTCCCGAGACTGAAGAATTTCAGGCTCGTAAAAGATCCTTAAGCCTGAATGAAAAGGCCTCTAAGCAAAATTTACCGAATTTTCCCGTCCTAGTACTACCTTGGTTTCCTAGCTGTCAGTATGAGGCGGAACGCTGACCACGGACCACTCAAATGACATCTATACGAAAACAAGTGTAACTAAATTAGTATGGTTCAAATTTCTTCCGTGTAGGGAAAGAGCGCCTAAATCTCTGTTAAGGGAAACATGGGCTTACAATACAAGATAATCTACTTCCGTCAAATCTTGTTAAATGTTATTCTCCCATCTCATTCTTGGACTACCAACTGGGCGTTTTACCATGTAGCTCACTGTTACGAAGTTTTCTCGATTCAACTGTATGTTGACCTCTCTTAGGTCCAAAATAATTCCTAAGAACTTTATTCTCAAATACTCGTAACCTTTTTTCCTCCCTTGAGTCCATGTTTCGCATCCATACGATATACAGTAACTGGGAAAATAACAGTTTTACATATTCTCAGTTTCAAGTTTTTCAGAGAAGCAGGGAACGACAAGATTCCTTCTAATACATAATAGCATGCATTTCCAGAATTGAGCCTATGCTGAATTTCTTTGTGTACCTCATTCCGATTTGTGATTATTGCTCCTAGGTCCTTTAATCCAGCCACTTCTTCAAAATTCCTCTTATTTGTCATTAGCAGTCCATTACTATTATAAAATGTATTTCAATATGTGAATATATATAGTTATAACATCTAAATATATAAGTGTTACTGCTATAATGTAAATATTCTCTTTAAAAATTTGCTTAACTATTATGTAAGCCACTAGATGTCAGTCGGAACGATTTTCCGCTACCTCTTGTGTAAACTGAGAATACTACATATATAAGAAAAATGTATGTTTGTGTTGGAATACTTAGGTAGCTCAGGTCGTTAACGCGCTAAACGTACAGAGTTTAGAGACTCGGGTTCAAATCCCGACTCAAGCATTCATTTTTCTTTTCATAGGCCTATCACACACACACACACACACACACACACACACACATATATATATATATATATACGTATGTATCATCAGCAGCATCATGGTTTGTTTATGGATTTTGGCCATTTGTTGACCTGTTTCGGCCTCAAGAGAAACACCTTCCAAAAGTCATTTGAGTGGATGTCCTGGTCTTCTTCTTCCTGCAAGTTGATATTTTAACATTTGTTTGGGTATTCTGTGATCTTCCATTCGATGAACACGTTGCATCAATCTTGACTTATAATCTATAATCAGAAATGTTGTTTTCTAAAGGTTCCATGTGTAATTCTTCTAAGTAAAAGTAAAATAAAGTAAAGTGATCCCACAACAGACCCGGAGGCCCTTGGGGTAGTAGGAGGTTAAGGCTCCCACTTTTTCTAGACAATCGGCACTTTACGTCAGCCGGGTTGTCAGCCCTGCGTGACGGCCGCCTTTACCCCCAGAACAAGCGTCTGGTACTCAATTCAGTTAGAGGCTGAGTCGACCTCAGGGCCATAGTGCCGCCAGAGGGTTTGGGTCAGTTTAAAAATCCTGATCCCAACGGGACTTGAACCCTCGACCCTCCGGCTTGTAGCTCAGTGCCTTAACCACTACGCTACGGCGTGCCCCCAATTCTTCTAAGAAGTCTTCTTTTTTTTTGTGATCTAGTAGTGTGTATCCTGCAGTCCTCCGAAAGTATATATATATATATATATAGATGATCATAGATATATATACGTTCGGCCGTGCCCAATGTATCTTACTGTTAGCTCAAGGCGGGGTAATGGGCGTGTTGGCCCTTAAATATCCCTCGCGCTATGGCCGCAATGCAGCTACGGATCATAAAAGCCCTATAGGCTAGTTATCACTGTCTATTCAAATATTCAACAAACATGTCTCCCATATGTCAACAAAGGCCACGCCTGTTTTTTTCACTGTGTTCTTCAGTTGTAAAAAAAAGTGGTGTGCAACCGTTTGGAATGTAATATGTTAGGCCTCTGTCAAATAAAAAAACATTATGACCTTCAGTTAATGCTGAAAACTGAACATTCGAGGCGCTAATTTAAGAGATATGGGATTCATATTTGGTTTCTGATGCATAAACACCTGTGTACATCCGAACCTCGATAGCCTATAAATGATAAGATCTATACTCTTTCCATTTATATTATGATACAGTCAAAAGGGCAGATGCATTCATATCATGTAGTGATACCGGTAGTTAATGAGAGATTCATTTGATTCCCTTACTATTCTCCATACATGTTGTTAAATTGTATTGTCAAATAATAATTTTCATTCTTAGGTTCAGTTATCTAAACATTGATAAAAGGAAAAATAACAGAACAGAGATAATATAAATTTGGATTGATGTTTCGTTGCAGAATTATGGTAAAGTTAATATTACTGGTCTAACAAATGAACTCTGCCTTCAGCAGAAAAGTATGGGGGACAGAGATGAAGGATTTTGTAAAGTTTTAAAAATTTTATTGTATGATAAAAATTGTTTATGTTTACACATATTTCTGTGCCTAAAATTTTATTTTTCTTCTCCACTCGTCTCTAACCATCCACTCCATGTTCTCCAGTCCTCTTGTTCTCATTCCTCACTTCGTGAGTCGTGAATTTATCGATAATTTGGAAATCACTCGTGGCATTACTTATAAGAATTTGGAAATCAAGAGTGGCATTTGTTAGGACTCTTTAACGAATAAAATTAAGCTGTTTACTCACAAATCATTATTTAAATATAGTTATTTTAAAATATTTATATATTTAATGTAAACGGCGATGTTTGAAAACAAATGAGAAACGATTGGTACGCTTCATGTGCTTTTTTTGTTCATCACTGTAACCAGATGATATTATTTATTGCCAAAGGAACGCAATATTGTAAGAATGCTCTCTAGTGGAGAAAAAATGAAACACATCGAACTGTTTATTAATTCATTTCTGATGTCGTATGATGTAAATATGACAATTATTTTTCTGGAATGTTATTACCTGGGAAAAAATACATTTAAGAAAGTGCAAACAATGGTTTCTTTTTTTGGTGGTATAATCAATTGGCTACAAATGTTTTATACTCGTATTAACTCCTGAATGCGCTATGTGTTGACATTCATACACTATATACACAATCTGGTAGATATATTTTCTTGGAAATCAGCCACTGCAAAATAATTGTATGACCTATTGAGAATGTTAAAAAGGAGGCGCTTTCTTTATTATGTTAAACTTTAGTTGGAAAATTCTAGGCGAAACACGACTGTGATTGGTTGTAAATAAAAAATCATTGAAATGTGATTGGTCATTGACTCCCATTTGGGGCATGAGTTAAATAGTCAATTGTAAATATTTTCTTCTTCTACGTCATGGAATTAGGCCATAGACCTGTATCCAGATCCCTGTATCCCTCCACTAGTTATGGGATATGCAATATTTCTTCTTCTTTGGGTTGGTAGTGAAGCAAACGTTGTGGCAGTCTATTGGATGTCATACTTTCTATATGTTGGAGCAAGTTAGATGTTTTTTTTCTATAACGCTGTAGATATTTAATTCGGTTCTTATTTCTTCTTTATGGTTCTTATCCGACAATGTATAGCCTGCAATTGAACGTAAGAATTTCGTTTCAGTTACATTTCTTTTCCTTTTATTTTATAACGGGCTTCCAATATAAACCCGGACCGGCCTCATGGGGTTTCACCCGTCAGGCAGCGCTCTCTCCTCGTCCGCATTTCACTCTGCCAGCCGCTCGTCCTTCAACTAGTCAGTTTACTATCGTTCGACAAGATGAGACGTCAGCTGACATTAGAGCAGCGCATTTATGTGTGTAAATGTTATTATAAATACGAATCAGCTCGTCGCGTTCGCGAGGAATTTATTCGGAACTTCCCTGGACAATTACCTCCTTCCAGATCGACAATCCACGATCTTGTGACTAAATTTGAGACCACTGGTTCAGTACAAAATAAGAAACACACGCGAAGGCGTACGGTTCTCACCGAAGAAAAATTAGACGAAATTGGCGAAAATTTGTGGGGTAGCCTGAAAGACAAAGTGTACAAAACAAATCCGCACACATTGGAAGAACTGAAGAACAACAAAAGAAATGAAATCAGAAACTTGACAGTGCCCGAACTACAGCGTGTCAATCTAAATGTGTTTACTCGGTATAATGCCTGTTTAACTGCGGGAGGACAACATTTCCAGCATTTTCTATAAGGTAAGAAACAGTTCAAGGACGAGTGGCAGGCAGGGTGAATTGCGGGAGGAAGAGACAGCACTGCGTGCCGGGTGAAACTCCGTGAGGCCGGTCCGGTTTTATATTGGAAACCCTGTACTAGCTAATACCCGGCGGGCGCTGCTACTCATGAATAAATGCTAATATGTTTTTACCAACAGCCGTGCACTGTTCGGGAATCGTCTTATCCCGATCTTCTTGGCATCAATGAAATACAAAAATGGTTATTGTGAGTTATCCGTAGAAGATAAACATATGCTGTCTCGGACTTTTTTGTAGCGTTTTCTGAGATGTTCAATTCTGTGTACATTAATTTGGTGTATTTGTTATGGTTTAGGCAGCGTAAGCCATTTAAACGTCAAAATAGGAACTTCATTTCACGTTTTTCACTACAAATGGTGATTTTTAGGGGTCAAGAGATTGATTATTTCATCTCCCTTATAGCCTATGTCCATTCCCGGAATCTCCTGAACATTTTTCAAAAAGCCCCATCTCAATCGGATGAACAGTATGGCAGAGCAAACTTGTCCGGGAATCGACTTATTCCGATCTTCTTGGCATCGATGAAAAACAAAAATGGTTATTGTAAGTTATCCGTAAAACATATGCTGTCGCGGACTTTTTTGAAGAGTGTTTTGATATATTCAATTCTATGTACATTAATTTGGTGTGTTTGTTATGGTTTAGGCAGCGCAAGCCATTTAAGCAGCAAAATAGGAACTTCAATCACGTTTTTCGCTACAAAGGGTGATTTTTAGGGGTCAAGGGGTTGAATATCACAACTCTCTTATAGCCTATGTTCATCCCCGGAATCGTCTGAACATTTTGTAAAACCCCTATCAATCGGATCAACGGTATGGCCGCGCATAAAATACGAACAAACAAACAAACAAACAAACAAACATTGAATTCTATCTTCTTCTTCTTCATGGTGTAGGCTTATTTACTAGCCTGTTCCGCTCCAAAATGCTGCTCTTTCCATCTTTTCCTTGGTCTTCCCAAACTTCTTCCTCGTGGTGAATAGTTGTATGCTGCTTTTGGTATTTTATTCTCAGTCATCCTTGCCAAGTGTTCTTTCCAGTTTGTTCTGTATTTCTCTATTGTTGAGTTTAATTCCTCTATTTTAGTTGTCTTATTTCTGTGTTATATTTTTCGTCTGTTCTTTGATATCCAGCTATTGGTCTGAGGAATCTCATTTCAGCAGCTTGTATTCTGGCAGATTGTTGTGTTGTCACTGTCCATGTTTCGGATCCATAAGTAATAATAGGCACTGTCATTGTCTTGTATAATTTCATTACAGAGTCTTTCCTGGCTTTATTTTTCAAAGTTATTTTTAGTGTACCTGTTACGTAATTAAACTTATTTATTTTGTTATTTATATCTGTTTCCGCTGTGTATGATATTTCGCAACCTGGGAAGTTATATGTTACTACTTGTTCTACTGGTTTATTTTCTAATATTATCTTTGTCCGAACTGGATGAGCGCCCTTGAAGGCCATTGTTTTTTATTTTTGTGAGGATATTTCCATGTTGTATTTTTTTGATATTTCATTTAGTTTACATAGCATTCTTTGTAGTTCGTCTTCTGGTTTAGCTATTAAAACCTGGTCATATGCAAAGGCTACTGTTTTTAGTTCTATATTTCCTAAGTTATCTCACCCAGTCGTCATGATCTTATCATGTCGTCGAAATAAATGTTAAAAAGCGCGCTGTTTTTACGTAATGTGAAAGGATGCACAAGAGCGGATAGAATAAGGAATGAAACTATACGAAAAGAATTAAATATATATCAAATTGAAGATGAAATCAGCGAAAATAATAAGAAATGGACAGAACACTTAATGAGAATGAACAACGAAAGAATACCAAAAAGAACCTTCCTGTATAATCCCAGAGGAACAAGAGATGTTGGCCGACCACGTAGAAGATGGACTCCACTTTTAACTTCGCCGGAACAGGCTGCATAGCCTAAACCTTGTAGTAGAAGAAGAAGAACCTTGTCTAACTTCTCCATTGATTTTTATACATAAGATATTAAGTGTCCAGTTTCCACAATCATATTTATGTTAACATAGGTACTGTCATCATTTTATAAAATTAATTGTGCGATTTTTTCATATTTTTGATCAGTCAAGTTCATCTCCTGATGATTCTAAATATTTAATACATTTTATAAAAGCGAATGTGTATTATTTTTAAACCATGCAACAGATCTTTATGAACATTTGTATATCCAGGTTATCGTATACGGGGAGTGTTTAATCGCTATCTATTACACTTTAAATCCATTAGATGTATGAGTTAATCAAACGAAAATTTAAAAATCACTCTAGCGGTCGCAATTTTATATGTTTCACAACGAAATTCAGCACATTTTATTAAAATAAATCGAGGTGTTTACTGTCCAAAAATCAGAGAAATCCGACAATTATAATAATATATTTATTAAACACAATGTGTACATCAAATTAAATTTAGCTTTTTACCAGTCTTTAATTAAATTGTTTAGAGGCAGAGTCCTGTTTTTACACTTCGCTAGATGATATTTTGGACATGGATAGTTGCATAATTTACAGATACAGTCCTCCTTGGATTCATGGTACATGTTGTTCAGGCATATATTCCCATGAAATCCATGGGTGCCGAAGTTCGAAATTCGGTTGCTTCCAGGTTTCTGTTTTCATTGCGTCTGTTTCCATAATTTCTGTCGGTATCTGGGCGGCTTTGTTCTGTCTCTCCTCGATGACGATTCTGTATGCTTGCGTTTCCGGTAGTCTGAAACAGTGTCTGATATCTTCGATGAAGAAGGATTCCTGGGCTATTGTATAGGCATAACTATTTCTTGTATATTTTGAAATTGACAGTGCTCTTTTGAGAAACCTTGATTTAACGTTTCTAGGGCTGTATTGGTGCCGATGATAGATGGCGGACGTAACCGAGCAACGGCTGGAAAGTGCTCTTAAATCCGACAATTATAAGAGGGGGTTTGCCTGAAATCGAAAATTAAAAATTCACCCTAGCAACGCCTGCGCCACAATTAGTTCGTCTCAACGTACACTATACAATTAAATTAACCCATAATTTTCTTTCCACTTAGGCCTATACAAATAAAATAATAACATTCAATTTGTTTTGGAGTAGCAGCGCACGCCGGTTTTTCACTGTTTGTAAATAAAGTAGCGTATATATAATGTCATACTTGACGAAATTTATGATGTCATCTACCACTTTCCAGAATGTAATGATCACTATTATGAGTTTAAAACACACAAAATTAAGTTTTGTGGCTTTTCACCTTATTTATATTGTCAGTATACATTCAAAACAATTCAAATAATTTAGCAGAATAGTGTGTTGTAAATATTTGATAATTTATTGCATTTGAATTGTTAATCAAGTTTCATTAAAATGCACGCACAGAGGATTAGAGGTTACAGCAGGTGACAAACAATGATAGTGGATAAATTGATTATTGGGTACAGAAAATTCGTTTTAAATTTGTACTATAGTTAATAATAAACAGACATGTAAATTCCAATAATCTGGTTTCCACCTGTTCCCTCAAATACAGAAACAGCGGATTCCTAAATATTAGACAGTTTATGCACCCTATTGAGAAGTCTGCATTAAACTTTATTCCGATAACACTGTCCCCAGGGTATGACTGCCAGCTCTGAAAGCAATCTACTTACTAAGATATTCCCCAGAGCGGGACCTGAAACAGAACCTTGGGGGCATCCTTTGGTGACTTTTTACTCGAAGAATATCCTTGTCCGAAGTGAGCTTTAGGGTCATGTAGGAAGTTCACTATGATATTATAGATGTTTTAAGGGCAGTTTATTTCCCGTAAACGCGCTTTGATATTTGGATGTCAAGCATTGTCGAAGGCACCACTGATATCCAAGCCCCAGCTCATTTTCTGTCAACGTGTCGGTCGCCCTTAGTGAAATTTTCAAGATTTCAGAAAATATTCTCAAATATATTTGTCGATCCTTTCTCACTATGATAGCAGTTGTGTTGATATTTCCTTCCTTAACAGCAGTAAACTGGAGTGCCAAATCCACCCTTTTTAAATTGATTGTGTCTCGCCTCTTTAAACAATTTATACCATCCTATAGGTATGATGTTGGGCATAAAACAATTTTCCATAGGACTCCTATAAGCTAGGTCGGCAGTATCATGGCTGCCGAAATGGTTATCCATGTCAGACAGATCAAAACGACAAACCAGATGAAAAAAGTGCCTTTTCCCGAAAGAGTGAAGTCACCGTAAAAATCCAACCGTCAAGAAACGTGGACATGGATTCCACTGGCATAAAATTTACCAAAGTTAAAATAGTCCTCCGCTCGGCTGTCCGGACGGGGAATCCATGTCACATGCTGAAACACAGGGACACGTTGCTAGGGAACATGTAATGTTAGGAATATACATACAGTAGTAGAGTGGCACTAGAAATATTAATGCAGGGATTAGATAAATCACCCTTGGAAAGAGAGGCATCGAAGCATCTTGTAGGAAAACCAGAGGGAAAACGTCTAGTTCGTAAACAAATAATGAGGTCGGAGAATAACATTAACCATGATTTGAGGAAAATACAGGGATGATTGAAAAATATTAGCTCAGGACAGGAATGTGCGGAGAGCTTATGCCCGCAAGTCCATGAACCTACGGGTTCCATAGTGCCAGTGAGTTAGTTAGGTCTCCTGTAAACATTGCTTAGGCCTTACTGAAGATTTGTTGAGACGAAAGAAAAAATTCAAAGCACATCTCCATTGTAGACGTGAATGGTACTGAACATGTCTTCACTTATACACTACTCACAGAAAGGAATCGGGAGGGATGACCTTGAAACTTGAACCACAGGCACATGACGCGTTACGTTAATAGAAATCGTAAAACCAAAATTTTGCGTGTTAAATTATGACTACAATAGAATATTGCAATACAAGTGAGGTAAGCACTTGTTACTGATCGATAAAAAGTTTGAAAAAAAAACGAGGCGCTTGCGCCGAGTTTTTTCAATTTTCGAGATCTGTTAAGTGCTTACCTCATGTGTATTCCATACAACTTTTTGGTCGATGTGACTAATTTTTATTAAATATAGTAATAAATGAATTAAAATATTGGTTGAATGTAAATGACTTCTATGAGAAAGAAACATTTGGTCATCGTTGCTATGTAGCTTTTAATTTGTTATATTATAAGCAAGGATTGTTGGCTGTGGAGACATTTTTATATGTAGTACTGTGATTAGAATCTGTTTGATAATTTTATTATGGTAGGAGTCATGGTAGATAATAGAGAAATTGTAGAAGCCTGGAGAATGGGATGTTCTGCATTAATTCCGGAAAAGTCTAAAGAAAGGTACGAGTTAGTGGTATAAAACATTCAACAAATGTTTTATTTTACTTACCGAACGTGTGCTTTTTGAGTCCATATCAGCATTGCGATTTCTTTTATTTGCATAGGAACCAGGTTAGATGTGGGAACGTTGACTTACTTCCAGTAACACACATCATTACCTTATTATTTATCACACCGCTTCACTAGACTCTCTGATACACATAACTTAGATACCCGATCCCTTGAGCGCAGTGTCCTTTATATCCCTCCTCATCATACTACCTATTATTCGAAATCTTTTACAGTTTCTCTTGCTAGAACATGGAATTCCCTTCCACCCTACGTCAGAGACTGCCAAACTTTACCATCTTTCAGAAACAAATTGAAAATAAAATTACTAACAGAAACAACTCACTAATATTATTTTTTAAGAATTAATGTGTTTTTCATTATTTAATAAAAATAGACTTAAGATTTGTTAATATATTTGCCTAATGCCTTGTATAAAAAGCATAGATTAATCCATTGTAGTTTATTACTTTCTTTGTATTTTTCTTTCTTTTATTTTTATGTATAGTAGATTCGAGCTGTTATTCCTTTTTGTATCCATTGTATCATTAATTTAATTTCAATTGTATTCAATTTCATTGTATTATTAGACATTATTTTCATTATTATTCAATTTGACAGATAATTAATTGTTTAATATGACTATTATTGTAATTTTTTGTATTTATATGTAACATATGTTTGTCCTGGTGAGTGGAAGAGAAGGCCACATAGTCTTAACTCCACTAGGCTAAATAAATATATTCTATTCTAAATTCTATTGGTAAGTATAAGAAACTAGTCACATCGCCCAATAATATTGAACACCTACCGTATTATTTTAGAAATGGTATACTTTATGAGTATTTCATTCAATGAATCCCATGCACCATAAATAATGTAATAAATTGTGTTGCTACATACAAATTTTAATTTCGCTCCTGGGAACAATGTATCACATTTTACCAGCCCGGGAGGTACGTTATTGCTTCCTACATTTAATGTTCTTAATTATAAATAATGGAAAGTTGAGAACAATCATTTAATGAAACACACAAAATTGTTACGCTGAGGAATAATTCTATTTATTATTTCATAAGTATTTTTCTTTCTCTCATTTTTACACGCTTTATATTAGCTACACCTGTATCTACTAATTTTTTTAAGTGTCTATTTTACTATGAATGAATTAATCTATTTTATTGAGTGATTTACTTCTTGTTTAGCTGAAACCAACCGAACTCCCTTTGATTTTGCTGAAGGGGAGTCGGAATTGGTTTCTGGGTTTAATGTAGAATATAGAAGAGGGGGATTTGCATTAATTTTTTAGCGGAATATGCGAGAATTTTGTTTATGTGATGGAATCTTTGAACACGATTTTCACCCACTTAAAAACAATTTGCATACTTGTAAAGGACCCATGACAATACAATAATTTCATTTCTTTTTTCTAAAATCCTGACCAGAATCATCAGAAAATAAAAAATAAATAAAAACCGGTATAATAGGTGGCGGACTTAACTTTTTAGCTCATTCGTTGTAAGAGCTCAGTTGGTTTGGTAGAGGGTGACTGTAGTGGTATCTAATTTCTGTATATCCCATAGGTCGCTGGTTGCAAAGCTGGGCCGGATGGAATTTTAGATGTCGACTATTAAGCAATCAGAAAATTTTCATTGGATTCCGGGTTTAGGACACAATCAAAACTACAAAATTTAAAAAAAATTGAGAAAATAATTTTAAAAAAACTAAAAAACACGCTTTAGTAGAGAAAACCAAAGACTAAAAAATAAAAAATAAATGAATAGTTTAAATAAAACGATAAAACAACACGCTTTATTAGAAAGCCGCCGAACTAAAAATGAAAAAATTAAGATAATTCAATCAACGCGCTGGGGATTAAAAATAAAGTGGTCCAACCAAAAAAAATCATCTGCGCGAAACACATTCTAGAATTTAAAAACATTGGAAGGTGATATACAAAAAAAAATTGTGTACCATCAAAAGCGTGGCGGGGGCTGCTTTTTATAGTTTTTACGTTTTCTGCTTAGCGACTTTACTTCGTACACCAGATATTTGTTTATGATCAAAATATATTAATTGATAATGGCCATAACTACAATAGATTGTTTTAGCATTGTTTCTGCAAGGTTTTAGATCATAGAAATTCATTGCCAGTACTCCCCCTTACTACTGTCTATGCTGTTAGTTACTGAATTTCGGCTTTGCAATTAAACCAATATCACATGGGACTCTAAGGTTTCTGTTTTTCAATTTTCTCACCCACGCTCTGTTAAAGAACATGATATACTCTGGAGAACTTGCTGGTAACATTATTTTTACCTAAAAATATTAAAAGTAGCTTTTATATGTTCGAACTTAGAAAACGTAACCATCTAGTATTAATTTAATTGTTAAAATTCCCAGAGTAACTTTCAACCGATTCGGTTCAACGAGAGAAACAAAAAGCCGATACAATATTGCCTCCGTTTAACAAGTTTATTTCATTACAAAGGAAATTAAATTCAATAAAATAACACAAGTCCACACAATAAATATGTTTAAAAGAGTACGATTACCCCACAACGTTTGCAATGACGTCACTTTCTATTCAGTTAGCACAAGCCATAGCAATTCCACTTCCCCCTGCAATATTGCTTCATACGACCCAATCAACCAATTATTATCGAAGATTTATACTATCGCGAATTTTATAGAAACAACCAGTATTAGATATTAAATATAAAATTGGTACCTGGTAAGTCAGTCGTCCTCAACTAAATTATTAAATAGTTCCAATATGGAGGCCTTTCAAAATTGTGCCGGTTCGCTCGGGGTAGAATATGATAACTCACGGACGTTTATAATTATTTCTGTATTTATAAATAAATTTAAACGTATTACTCCAGTTTATTGAATAATTTTGCACTAATAATGTACAGATAATTACAATATTTTATATCTCACTAATATTCGGAGTGGAGTTGATGAGTTTTTTAATTCCGAGTTACTAATTATCTTGGATTTTAAAATACTTAAGATTTTAAAATTTACAAAAGGTCGCGGACGGTTGCTGAAGAACTTGTTTCTTGTAGAACGTGTGAGTGTATCTTAGAGCGTTTTGTCACGTGTCCTTGCCTTATAAGGGCGATGACTCCTCCCATAAAGTCACCTTCCCCACTCCAAATTCACATGTTATTCATTATACCTTAAAGGGGTAGGTACCATTCGTTTGGGGTTTCTATGTTGGTAATAGACTCATGTGCACGTTTGTGCGCCTTCCAGTTATTACTATTAATCGTATAATTGTATTTTAGTACTTAGAGTCTATTAATTCTTGCCACAAAATCAACGTTTCATCTTCTGCATTTTAACTGGTACTGATGTTGTACAGGTTGTATAACGGGTTTATGTCAGCGGGTATGTTTTCATTGAGTAGGTCTGAATTCTTTGCTTCTTTTAGAATCTCTATATCTTCAAGGTTGCTGATTCTGTTGTGACTATAATCTCTGTGTTTGAAAGGCCTCCATATTGGAACTATTTAATAATTTAGTTGAGGACGACTGACTTACCAGGTACCAACTGTATATTTAACATCTTATTACTAGAGATCGGATGTTAGGCAAAATGCCTATAGTTATTTATTATAGATATTGTAAAAGTGACTTTATATAAGTTCATACCAACAACCCTAGAGTTGTATTCACGTAGACTTTCACGGCCGAAGTTGCTATGATGATCATGATGATGATGATTTTCGGGCTGTAGGCCGTAGTCGTGAGGCTTCTAGTTCCCCGACGTTTCGCCAGAGACTGCGTCTGGCATCCTCAAGGGTTGTCTTGAGACTGGCATTTCTGTCGACTGTCTGTCCTATTTATACGTTCACCGCGATGAAGGCAGATGCAACATACAGTCGACTATACCATCAAACAGCAATCTCATTGGAGCAATGGAAGTCCCTAACGCTGACCAATCAGAAGGCAGATATAACTTACGTACACATCGCGGTGAACGTATAAATAGGACAGACAGTCGACAGATAAACTTGCTTCAGGTTCTTCAGAACAAGTGTTTACGAAGTGCAGGAGAATATCCAATTAGGACGAGAATCACCAAAATTCATGAAGATTTAAACATTGACTTTCTTCAGGAAGTGATGACTAAATTGGCAAGAAACTTATATCAAAAAGCGACTCTGAGCGAAAATGCTCTTATTAATAGCCTAGGGGCATACAACGAAAAGGAACGGACGAAATATAAAATGCCAAAGTTCTATCTGGCCTAGAAAGTTAGATGCTCCTAGGCCTACCACAAAAGTATAAATAACTGATTGAACTTAACACTTCCTAAAGAAGAGATCAAGGTGATTACACCGGTATCCTGGAGAACCTGAAGCGAGCATACCTCAGAAATACCAGTCTCAAAAACAACCCTTGAGTATGCCAGACGCAGTCTTTGGCGAAACGTCTGGGAAATTAAAGCCTCACGACCAACGGTCTCACCGCCCGCAAATCTTCATCAACATCATCAGCACCCTAGATTTGTTTCCCCATGAAATTAATTTGGGGGGGCCATAAATGCCTATTTCAGCTTATAATGCCTATAAATGCCTATTTCAGCTTATAATGCCTATAAATGCCTATATGTCATTTTTTCTCGAAATTAAGTTAGTATTTCAATGAAATCAATTGAAATGGACTAACTTCATGACACATATTATTTCACAGAAATTTTGGAAGTTATTTTTATACATTCTCTTAGAACATTTTAGGATAAGGATGGCAATAAGCCAATAACCTAGCAGGTAAATGGTTTTCCCCCTCAATGCACTCCCATTAGGCAAATATTGTATTTTTCCACCTCATGCATTCCCATTAAACGAAATAACCCTAAGCTATGCCCCATTGTATTATGCTCCGGCACTAAGGCTTGGAGAAAGTTCTATAGTACAACTTTTCTTATTTTCAATACAAACATTGCCGAAGTAGATGGCTCAAACTTTCTTTCTCTGTCTAACACCTGCTGCTGAAACTTTAAGTGACTGGCAATATTATTTTTGATGTTGGTAACACTTAATTCAGTCTGTAGTCCTCAGTCACAGACAGATGCTTCAAAGACAAAGTGATGCGACAAGTGTATGTGGCTTATTTTATTTACCTTTATGATGCCTAAAGAGGGGACGACAGTAAAAGACAAACTGACCAAATTAGTGAAAGAATTTGGTGCGGAAATATTGTCAAATGGCGTTTCAATATTGTTCTGCAAAGTGT
The DNA here is from genome assembly GCA_030220185.1 of Diploptera punctata. Taxonomy (NCBI): domain Eukaryota; kingdom Metazoa; phylum Arthropoda; class Insecta; order Blattodea; family Blaberidae; genus Diploptera; species Diploptera punctata. The sequence goes on from JASPKZ010004543.1 coordinate 828,880, forward strand.
CACATGCACAGTACACTCTGCAAAACGTAAGTCTGGTCTTTGTAAGAGGGCAAAACAAATTCGAAAAGCCTCTGATATCTTCGCATGCTATTGATAGTTTAAATCTGTTTATATCCTTAACGTAAGACGGCAAAAAATAATGTTGTAGTCCATTTTTTGTAAGAGCCTATTTTGAATATTTAGTGCCTATATTAATGGTTTTAATGCCTTTTTGTCTGCCTATTTTTATTTATTTAAGTGCCTAACATCCGGACTCTACTTATTACACAACCTTCTGCAACAAGTAACAAATGTTTATTATTTGGGTTGTAATTTTACTATAAACACAAAAACTGAAAGAGACATAAATATGAAACTGTCGAAATTTCAAATGATATGCGGAACTATACATAAAACATTAAAGAACAAAACAAGAAGAGATACTAGATTGAAGTTTTATAAAACATCGGCAGTTCCTGCATTACTTTATGGGAATGAAACTTAGGTAATGACCAAAAAATTGCAAAGTAGAATACAGAGCGCAGAAATGAACTTCCTTAGAAGAACAAAAGGTTGCAGAACATTAAATCGGATAAAAAATGAAGATATAAGAACAGAGTTAAATATATATCCATTGAATGAGAAAATCAGAGAACATAGAGAGAAATGGTTTACACATGTGGAAATAATGAATGTAACAAGATTACCAAGAGCAGCATTCAACTACAAGCCAAGAGGTTCAAGGAATGTAGAAAGACCAGTGAACAGATGGAAAGAAGAACTGTGAGGCGGAACAGGCAACTTTTGCCTAGCCCGTGAAGTGAAGAAGAAGAAGATTACATAACCTCAACGGTGCTTTAATATGAATTTTAAAAGTGTTGATAGTATGCTATCAAATCCAGTACGAGACGCAGATTTTGATGTTACGGGGGTTTGACAGAATGCAAAAGTGTACAGATACATCTGCAATTGAAATCCGACTACAAAATTACCGGAAGGAAGAGAGGCGTCCGTTATGCAAACGATTCTCAAGCAGGGGATAACATTGGAGAGAAATGTAAACAAAATTTACCTTTTCAAACCTCTGACCTTCTCGACTATACATCAATGTACACTTTTACCTACCAGCTGTTAATTCATGAACAAGTAAAACCGTGCACGTCACTAAAACATATTACTGAGTAACAAATAAATAATAGTTTTAAAAAACTAAAAGAACACGCTTTATTAGAAAACTAAAAAATGAAAAATAATTTCAATTTCCAATACGCTTGGGATAAAATATAGTGCTCAACAAAAAAATCATCTCCAACACATGTAGAATAAAATTAGAGTTATGAACAAAAAGAAAATAATTTTACCATCAAAAGCGTGGGGTGCTCTATATCAATTAATATAATTGATAATAAACAGATATTGGTAAAAGTAAGCTATCTAAGAAGAAAGTGTGAAAATCATAAAAGCACCCCACGCTTCTGATGGTAAAATTATTTTATTTTTGTTGATAACTCTAATTTTATTCTACATGTGTTGGAGATGATTTTTTTGTTGAGCACTTTATTTTATCCCAAGCGTATTGGAAATTAAAATTATTTTTCATTTTTTAGTTTTCTAATAAAGCGTGTTCTTTTAGTTTTTAAAACTATTATTTATTTTTTAGTTTTAATATTTTACAGAATAAGATAAAAATGTAAATATCTTTAAATTCGATACTATTGTAGTATGAGCTAAAAGTAATACTCTTCTATAAAAAAAACCCTCCCAGCCGGATTTGAACCAGCGACGTATGGATTACTGAAATTATATACCACTAAGAGTTCACTGCTCTACCAACCGAGCTCTTACAACGATTGACTAAAAACTCGACAAGTCCGCAACCTATTATACCAGTTTTCATTTTTTTTGATTTTCGGATGATTCTGGCCAGGATTTTAGAAACAAAATATGAAATTATTGTATTGTCACGGGTCCTCTACACGTATACAAAGTTTCAAGTCGATCCAATGTTTCTAAGTGGGTGAAAATCGCGTTGAAAGATTCCGTTACATTGATACAAAAACACTTTTTTTTTTATTTTCTGATGATTATGGCCAGGATTTTAGAAAATACATATGAAATTATTGTATTGTCACGGGTCCTCTACAAGTATACAAAGTTTCAAGTCGATCCAATGATTTTAAGTGGGTGAAAATCGCGTTGAATGATTCCGTTACATTGATACAAAAACACTTTTTTGATTTTCTGATGATTATGGCCAGGATTTTAGAAAATAAATATGAAATTATTGTATTGTCACGGGTCCTCTACAAGTATACAAAGTTTCAAGTCGATCCAATGATTTTAAGTGGGTGAAAATCGCGTTGAAAGATTCCATTACATGGATAGATAGATAGATAGATACAGGTCAAGCTAATATAAAGCGTGTAAAAATAAACTTTTTTTTTTGTGTTTCAGAAATAAAAATATGTGATTCTGATAGTATTTTTTTCTCCTGAATTCAAATATGATATCGGTTTTTTTCCATCGCGCAAGGTTTCCGAGAGATTCCATACTTTTAGCCGGGAACCAGGCATTTCAGACTGGTTTTTGGATAACTTTAAATCTCGTATGAGATCGTTAAGATCTTCTTGAGTCAATAAATGAGGCTCAGATGAACAGCTTTGTTCAAAAGTTATATCACCAAAATCCGTTTCTTCTTCTTCCTTACTTCCATCAGAATCTGAGCTCTCTTCATCTAATGTCACATGTTCTGGAGGCTTTGGTATGGGCAATTCTTCGCAGTGTGGAACTGGTCTCATTGCAGATTGCAAGTCAGGGTGCACCACTGTATGTTTTGATTTTGACGTAATCCCTTTAATGTTTGTTAAGCAGAAAATAATTATTTAAATCCATTAATTGAAATTGAAATAAAAAAAACTATGGGTGATGAAGAAATTCCGAATACATATTTGAAAACACGATAAAAACTGCATTAAATACAGCTATTGGTTCTCGTGAGACAAAAATCTTGTTGACGAGTGCATTCTCTATAATATCAAGAGATTCCGGGCTATGTGGCCATGACTGATATTTCTTCCAGACGTTTCTGCCTCGAATGCGGAGGGCATCTTCAGCGGCGAGTACTTCTATAGCCTGTTCAGTCTAAGAAACACATTTGATGAATACAAATGGACGGTAAATCCCCGAAGCACCTGACTACTGCAGTTACTGCGATTCGTGCATGGCCAAAGAACAGCGATAAAATAGTTTATACATTCGATTAATATCAACATCATTATCATCAAGGCATGAGCCTGTTGGCCCGTTCCGCTCCCCAGCGCACTATATGCTGCAGGTGCAAGTCCTCTTTCCAACGACGTTTTGGTCTTCCTACATTTCTTCGGCCTAGAGGCCTATAATGAAGCAGCTGTTTTGATAAAAGATTATTTGGTATTCTTTGTACATGTTCAAACCAATTACGTTTAGTTCAGTGTATTCTCTCGTTTATATTATATATTTGTAAATCATCTCTGATATCTTGACTTCTCTTTTGATCTCTTAGAGATATACCTGCAACTGATCTGAGAAATATCATTTCTATTGTCTCAATTTTATTTTTATCAGAGATCGTTAAATGTCAAGTCTCAGACCCGTATGTTAATGTTGGAACGGCTACTCTTTTGTAAAATGTTAATTGAGTTTCCCTTGTGGTCTTTGGAAATAAATATCAGTAAAACTAAATATGTGGTCACACGTAGAAATTCAGTATATAATGGAAATGGACAGCTAATGACAAATGAGGGAAATTTTGAGGAAGTGGCTGAATTCAAATACCTAGGAACAATAATCACAAATAGGAATGAGATGCAAAAAGAAATTAAACATAGGCTCAATTCTGGAAATGCGTGTTATTATGCATTGCAGAGACTTTTGATGTCCCAACTGCTTTCAAAAAAAAACGTTAAGCTGAAAATATATAAAACTATTATTCTACCAGTTTATCTTATCTGGATGCGACACCTGGACTCTTAATTTAAGGGAGGAAAGGAGATTACGAGTATTTGAGAATAAAGTTCTTAGGAAAATTTTTGGACCAAAGAGAGATGAACAGACAGGTGAACGGAGAAGACTACATAACAATGAACTACATGGTCTTTATATGAACCCAGATATAATAAGAACAGTTAAGTCTCGTAGACTGCGATGGGCAGGACATGTTGCGCGTATGGGGAATGAAAGACGTGCATGGAAGCTTCTTGTAGGAAAGCCAGAGGGAAAACGTCCAATTGGTAGACCAAGAATGAGGTGGGAGAACAACATTAACTATGATTTGAGGGAAGTAGATTATACAGGGAATGATTGGAAAGCATTAGCTCAGGATAGGGATGTATGGAGAGCTTATGTCCGCGCGGCCATGAACCTTCGGGTTCGATAGTGCCAGTGAGTTAGTTAGTTAGTTAGTTAGTTGTGGTCTTATTTCTCAAATATCTTCTTATTGAACCACATATCTGTTGAAATTTCCCTAATTTCTTCTCCATGTCCAAATTTTGCTGGTACGATATAATGCATCCCAGATAACTGAAACAATTTACTTGTTCAATTATGTTTGCTCCAATTACAATTTTTGTCCTTTTATGCTGAGTTCCAATGAATGAAATTGACTTTGTTTTCTCTGTTGATATCTTTAAATTACAATCGTTATATTCGATTAATATAATTACGTATTTAAAGCTATTATAGTTGATCAGAATACAGTATACACCTACACATTTCTTAGAAGGTCGGAGACTAACTAAAAATTCGCATTTGTTTGAAACTGGTGGATTCTTGAGAGGAAGTTGAATGCCGGTTACAAATATGGCGGCTGTCGTATAGTTTATGGTAGCATAACTCGGTGATAAAATGTGTGATCAAAATTATATTTTATATTATACAATTATTTAATTATATCTATCTATATATCTTCGGGGTTTTACAGCTGCTGCCGTCTTCCCAAAGATCTTTTTCCATGCGGTTTGTAGGAGATGATTGTTTCGGTAATCTTTCATTGTTGGAGCTGTATCGTGGATAAAAGTGCTATTTTATTTACAGCGATCATCATAATCATCTTCATCTGCCCTCATGTAGGTATACATTCTAACAAGGAAGTGTCGACCATGGCATGCCGAAACCTACCATGGCATTTCTCTGAGAAGCGTTGTGATTACCAAGGCCGTGTCCAAACAAAAAGCTGCCTTCTTAACTGCAAAGCACAGAGTACAACAATGGCAACCCAATGTACGGAGCAGATTGACTCCCTGTATGAGTAAGCGCGGAGTGGAGTGAGGCAGGACATGGCGCGGACGGCAGGTAGTGAGTGTTATCCAATTTCCAATACAGATGCTGTATTACTTTCTTATGCTTTAAATTAGAGATTTGGTGCAGTGCCATGCAGTGAAAAATGGCAGATAACACTGAGCAACAAAAAAAACTTTTTTTTTGTCTCAGAAAGAAACATATGTGATTCTGATAGTATTTTTTTTCTCCTGGATTCAAATATAATATCGGTTTTTCTCCATCACGCAAGGTTTCCGAGAGACAGGCATTTATAATTTCAAACACTTTAATGTTTTCTACATTCGTAACTACACAATATTCGAACATTCGGACTCACCTAGAAAGTAAGAAATTACGATTTTCTGCTATATTTCACCTGTGGAGCATCCCTCTTGATGGTCCAACAATAATCGGCCAGCATATTAGGATTCCATTTGCCTTGATATCTCTTTTCCATAGCTGGAATCAGTTGAGTTAGCTCATTTGGTTTTATTTTAAAAGGACAAATGGACGAAAAAACGTTTATGATTTTTGTCTCATGAGTACCAATAGTTGTACTTAATGCAGTTTTTTATCCTGTTTTCAAATATGTATTCGGAATTTCTCCAACACCCACAGTTTTTTTATTTCAATTTCAATTAATGGATTTAAATAATTATGTTTTGATAAATGTTTTTCGTCCATTTGTCCATTGTAAAATAAAACCAAATGAGCTAACTCAAATGGTTTCAGCAAAAGAGAAGAGATATCAAGGCAAATTGAATCCTAATATGCTGGCCGATTATTGTTGGACCATCAAGAGGGATGCTCCACAGGCGAAATATAGCAGAAAATCGTCATTTGTTACTTTCTAGGTGAGTCCGAATGTTCGAATACTGTGTAGTTACGAATGTAGAAAATATTAAAGTGTTTGAAATTATAAATGCCTGTCGCTCGGAAACCTTGCGTGATGGAGAAAAACCGATATTGTATTTGAATTCAGGAGAAAAAATACTATCAGAATCACACATTTTTCTTTCGGACACAAAAAAAAAATTTGTTGCTCAGTGTAATTAGAAATAGGAATGAGGTGTAAAAGGAAATTAAACATAGGCTCAATTCTGGAAATGCATGTTATTAGGCCTATGTATTACAGGGACTCTTGTCTTCCGACTTCTCTCAAAATCATTAAATTAAAAAAAAATATATATAAATGTTTTTCTTCTTCTTATATTATATGGGTCCACCGCTGTGGTCTCGAGGTAGCGTGCTGCCTTGTCATGCAGTGGGCCCGGGTTCGATCCCCGGTCGGGCAGTTTTTCTGGGCGAGGTTTTTGTCGGCGTTTTTCCTCACCTGTAAGACAAATGTCAGGAAAACTTTAAGACCCAAACGGTCCCCGACATTATATGGCCATCATCATCATCCTTATTAACATCATCATCATCATCATCCTTCACCGATGAGGAAAGCAACGGGAAGCTACCACACCTACAATTCCCTGGTAAAGCTGCAAGCATAGCATGAACATGCTGTGATTGCAGTGAAAGACCTGCCCTCGGGCAGAATTACTATGGATGGATTTTACATGGATGTGAAACATAGACTCTTACTTGAGGGGAGGAAAGGAGATTACAAATATTTGAGAAAAGTTCTGAGGAAAATTTTAGGACCAAAGAGAGATGAACAGACAGGTGAATGGAGAAGACTTCATAATAGTGAACTATATGGTCTTTATAAGAATCGAGATATAATAAAAACAATTAAGTATCGTAGACTGCGATGGGCAAAACATGTGGCACGAATGGGGAATGAAAGACGTGCATCGAAGCTTCTTGTAGGAAAACCAGAAGGAAAACGCCCAGTTGGTAGACCAAGAATGAGGTGGGAGAATAACATTAACCATGATTTGAGAGAAGTGGATTATACATGTGGATGATTTGAAAGCATTGGGTTCAGGACATGGATGTGTGGAAAGAATATCCATGCGGCCATGAACCTACAGGTTCTATAGTGCCAGCGTGTTACTTAATATGTTGTACAAACACAATACAGTATACCAGCCGCCACTGTTTGTTGTCATGCAAACTTTATACTATCGCTACTTCAGTCTGCGTCTTTACACTGATCATACATGGGAGGTTGTAAGACTCCGCTTCTAAGTTGATAGCTTGGGAGCGATGTTCTGCATCCCTGCTTTAAATGAAGCAGCCTATTCTAGTATAAATAATAGTTTTAAAAAACTAAAAAAACACGCTTTATTAGAAAACCGAACTAAAAAATTGAAAAATAATTTTAATTTCCAACACGCTTGGGATAAATAATTTTACCATCAAAAGCGTGGTGTGCTGTTTACCAATTAATATATTTGATAATAAACAGATATTGGTAAAAGTAAAGTCTCTAAGAAGAAAATGTAAAAATCATAAAAGCACCCCACGCTTTTGATGGTAAAATTATTTATCCCAAGCGTGTTGGAAATTAAAATTATCTTTCAATTGTTTAGTTCGGTTTTCTAATAAAGCGTGTTTTTTTTGGTTTTTTAAAACTATTATTTATTTTTTATTTTTTAGTTTTAATATTTTACAGAATAAGATAAAAATGTTAATATCTTTAAATTCGATAGGATACTATTGTAGTATGAGCTAAAAGTAATACTCGTCTAAAAGAAAAACCCTCCCAGCCGGATTTGCACCAACGACCTATGGATTATTGAAATTATATACCATTAGAGTTCACCGTTCTACCATCTGAGCTGTTACAACGATTGACTAAAAAGTCGACAACTCCGCAACCTATTATACCAGTTTTCATTTTTTTTATTTTCTGATGATTCTGGCCAGGATTTTAGAAACAAAATATGAAATTATTGTATTGTCACGGGTCCTCTACAAGTACACAAAGTTTCAAGTCGATCCAATGTTTCTAAGTGGGTGAAAATCGTGTTCAAAAATTCCGTTATATATATACAGACACTTTTTTTTTGATTTTCTGATGATTCTGGCCAGGATATTAAAAAAAACATGATTTTATTGTATTGTCACGGGTCCTTTACACGTATACAAAGTTTCAAGTCTATCCAATGTTTCTAAGTGGGTGAAAATCGCGTTGAAAGATTCCGTTACATTGATACAAAAACACTTTTTTTGATTTTCTGATGATTATGCCCTGGATTTTATAAAATAAATATGAAATTATTGTATTGTCACGGGTCCTCTACAAGTATACAAAGTTTCAAGTCGATCCAATGATTTTAAGTGGGTGAAAATCACGTTGAAATATTCCGTTACATAGATAGATAGATAGATAGATACAGGTCAAGCTAATATAAAGCGTGTAATAAATGGGTCGTGCGGAACATGATTGAATTTGCAGAAATAGTAAGAAACATCCGGTCTTCTAATACTTTCGTAGTATAGCGTACCTGTTTCATTATTTTCTTTTTCATATAAGGAAGTTCGCGAATTTAGATACAAATTTGATCAAAAGAATTTATCACAGTGCACACCGATTTTGTCTTATTAAATTTATTCCTTTTGAATGAACCGAAACATTTTATAGAATAAAAAGTTTCATATCAGGAAGTATCAATTTCCCAGAACTAGAGAAAGATTCCATTTTCTGAAAAGCATTCAAAATTCGTCTTTGAGCAATTAGTATTATGTGAATCGAAGCAAATTCCTTACTTCCACGAATCGAAATTATGAGAAAAGAGAATCATATATAATGCAAACTTTCTTAAGACTTTTTTTTAGTTCTCCGAAGTACAAAATATATTTTAGTATTAAAATATAAGATTTAAATCTTAAAAGCACGTTTGTGGCTAAGCTAACATATGGTTCGCGTCTATGAATTCACGTGTGATGCCCTCCTGATGTTTGCCGTCTTTAAATGACCTGTACGTATTTTTTTAAACCTTGAAGAGTAACAATATAAATTGATTGTAGAATGTGTCATTAATTCTTCGATATTATCTACAACAACGCTGTCCAAATGGCGGTCCGCAGGCCGATGCGGCCCTTCAAATGCTTCAAATGCTTTGCGAAGTTCTAGCTTATTGTTATACTATTTTTCTATTAATTTTTTTAAGAATTGTAAGAGTGGTCATTTCATTTTTCATTTCATAGAAGATTACGAGTATTTGAGAATAAAGTTCTTAAGAAAATGTATCGACAAAAGAGAGGTGAATGGAGAAGACTACATAACAGTGAGATACATGATCTTTATAAGAAGGCAGGCATAATTGTATTGTATTGTATTTTATTGTAAGCCTATGTTTTCCCTTTACAGAGATTTAGGCGCTCTCCCCCTACAGGGAATAATTTGAACCATACTAATTTAGTTACACTTGTTTTCGTATAGATGTCATTTTAAGTGGTACGTGGTCAGCGTTCCGCCTCATACTGACATCTAGGAAACCAAAGTAGTACTAGGACGGGAAAATTCGGTAAATTTTGCTTCATTCAGGCTTAAGGATTTTTTACGAGCCTGAAAATCTTCAGACTAGGGACCCACGGCTTAAAGTCCCTCCCGAACGACTTGCTCCTTGGATTTTTCCGTCCTAAAAAATCCATCGACCACGGCCGGGTTTGAACCCGCGACCCTCGGGACCAGAGGCAAGGAGCATAACCACTAGTCCACCGCGGCCGATGGCAGGCATAATAAGAACATAATAAATATGAATATGAATATCAAATCAAATAAAACTAAGTTTTATTTTTATTTAATTACTTAATATGGATTTTCATCAAGTAAACACCAACTCAATTGGTTTTATAATAAGAACAGTTAAGTCTCTTAGACTGCAATGGGCAGGGCATGTTGCACGAGAGAGGAATGAAAGAGGAGGGCCTGTAGGTTTTCAAATTGTAACAAAACCAAAGGGAAAGAGCCTAGTTGGTAGACCAAGAATGAGGTGGGAGAATAACATTAATAATGATTTGAGGGAAGTAGATTAAACAAGGGATTATCAGGTAAGGGATGTGTGGAGAGCTCGTGTCCGTGTGCCATAAACCTATGGGTTTGGTAGTGTTACGAGTAATGAGTTAGTTACTTAGCAAAATATTTTTACAAATTATACTGAAATTACAATTATCCAGATTGATATTATTAGAGGAAATAAATTAATGTATTTAATTATAATAATAATAGGTATTACTGCAGCCAATGACCATGTAGAAAGAATTGTTTTCATGTCTTACAGAAGTCTGTAAGCCTACGGGATAGAACTGATATGGGATAAACTATCGACCAGCGATTTGGAGAGGTTAGAAAAAGTAAAACCAAGATTCATCAAAAAGGCATTAGGTGCAAGCAAATACACACCAAATAGAATGGCCTATATGCTAGCCAGAGAAACCTTCTTCCTAGAGGACCTGAGGCAAAGGATACTACTGCCAGCAACGGAGCCATATAAGAAAGTCATCGAAAAAAAGAAACAGAGAGAAAAAGAGATCGACGAGGATTTCTACGCCTCAGAATGCCATGGTAAACAGAGAATGGACTGGAAGTAACCAACCACAAAGGCACAGAATCATAGGTTTAGCAACACACGGATATCATCACAAAATGTGCAAAAATACAAAATTCCACCAACCGAGTGATTCGTGTGAATGCAAGATATGCGACCAAAAGTGTGAGCGATACCATTACAAACAATGCAGAATATGGACAGGATCACTGAACGAACTCATAAAAGACAAATCATAAACTTATAACTTAATGCTCTTTCGAGTGCCTCTTACCAATTTATATTAGAAGTCTGTTATCGATGTTCCTATGTTTTTACACTGTAATAGGTGATATCGGTCGCAGTGCGACCCACATAGTTTGCACTTGCACTTTTCTTCTGGGTTATGGCGCTTCACTGTTGTGCATATCCTGTGGTGGAAACCATGGACCGCGACTCTCGTCACGGTGTGTCTGAGGTCGTATCTGGCTCCTGTCCATTCTCTGTAGATCATCGCATCCGTTGCGTAGAACTCAGGCCATATCTGTTCTCTCTTCTCGTTTGTTCGCAATAGATGCAAGTGATATCTTATCATTCCTTGATAATGGCATGTGGGATCACGCCGAAACGTCGGAATCATTGGCCAGAGGCCGAAATTGAATGCAAGACGCGGAAAACCCAAGAAAAACTTCTTATTCATATATATATATATATATATATATATATATATATATGTGTGTATAACGATGTGGTTCAATAAGAAGATATTTGAGAAATAAGACCACAAGGGAAACTCAATCAAAATTTTACAAAACAGTAGCCGTTCCAACGTTAACATACGAGTCTGAGACTTGGCCTTTAACGATCTCTGATAAAAATAAAATTGAGACAATAGAAATGAGATTTCTCAGATCAGTTGCAGGTATATCTCTAAGAGATCAAAAGAGAAGTCAAGATATCAGAGATGAACTACAAATCTATAGTATAAACGAGAAAATACACACAAATAAACGTAATTGGTTTGAACATATACAAAGAATGTCAAATAATCGTTTATCAAAACAGCTGCTTCATTATAGGCCTCTAGGCAGAAGAAATGTAGGAAGACCAAAACGTCGTTGGAAGGACGACATGTGCCTGCGGAATGTAATGCGCCGGGGAGCGGAACGGGCCAACAGGCCCATACCTTGATGATGATGATGTATATATATAACAAGTTGTATATATTTTTAGTTTTATGTTTTTTAAAAGAAGTTGGGACAAGAGTCCCAGTAGTAGTAGTAGTAGTAGTAGTAGTAGGACTTTATTAGACAAAAGTAAGATATTTACAATATTATTTACAAATATGGGTCGCACGGGCACTAAGCCGTACGTGCTTTTGACAGTCCGTTACAATAAAGAAATAATTGCTACTAGGTGAAGAAAAATAAACAAAAAAAAAAACAAAACAAAAAAAAGCAATAACATTACAATTACATAAAGAAAACGCAATAATATTACAATTAAATAATAACACAATAGCATTATACACTAAAAAAAGCAATAACATTACAATTACATAAAGAAAACACAGTAATATTACAATTAAATAACACAATAGCACTATACACTAAAAAAACCGTAACATTGCAATTACTTAAGAAAACACAGTAATATTACAATTAAATAATAACACAATAGCATTATACATTAATTAATTTATATATAATTATTAAGAATTAATGTTATTGCATTTGATAACATATATTTATTCATGAATGAATGTTGTTCTTATTTTCCGCGTTTTGTCCAGAAATTTACCCAAGTTTATCCAATTATCTGGATTTACCAATAACTCGTAGCATGCCAATCTTTCCCGATTTGAATTTAGAAATCTTTCCGGTACAGTAATGCATAATAGCCTCAATTTCCAGAATTGAGCCTATGTTTAATTTATGTGTACATCTTATTCCTATTTTTAATTATTGTTCCTGGGTATTTGAATTCAACCACTTCTTCAAAATCTCCCTCATTTGTCATTAGCTGTCTATTTACATTACAAAATGTATTTCTATATCATCATCATCAGCATCAAGGATTAGACCTTAAGGTATTTTCCGATCTTATGCTAGAATTGGTTTGTCTGGTTTGTATTTCTGTGTGTGACCATATAGTTATTATTTAATGTTCATTTCCAGTCCTATTTTCTTAGTGTCACCTAATAGAGCGTGAATTATCGCCCAGCGCTTTTCGTTATGGCTAATTCAATTCATAACGCGATTTATTTGGTTCAATAACAGACCTTAGTGAATGTCTCTTATTAGACGCATGATTACTAATCTCAACAATTTGTGTGAAAGTCGGGGTAGCTTAAAGGACACCTACACAGAGGGCTCTTATGTATACCTAGTGAATTTCAGAATCAATGTACAAGGAATCCAATTGGAGTGCTCTATTGTCCCTACTAAAACCCCCTCCACTAGTCACAGGCTTACGTCATTCTGCTGACGTAACATTATAACGTAATCATCTCAATTAGATCATACTAATTTAATAATAATAGCTTTATTTTAATAATTACTAGAGCATGCCATAAAATCTTTAGAGGGTGAAGAAGGCCTACAACTCAATGGTATTAATAAACTGATAGTTTATGCTGATGATGTAATACTACTGGCCGATAGCGAGGAGGTACTAAAGAACAACATGCACACATTATTGAGTAACAATAAGAAATTAGGACTGGAAGTAAATATCAATAAAACTAAATATATGGTCACACATAAAAATACATTATATAATGGAAATGGACAGCTAATGACAAATGAGGGAAATTTTGAGGAAGTGGCTGAATTCAAATACCTAGGAACAATAATCACAGACAGGAATGAGATGCACAAGGAAATTAAACATAGGCTCAATTCTGGAAATGCGTGTTATTATGCATTACAGAGACTCTTGACTTCCCAACTCCTTTCAAAAAACGTTAAACTGAAAACATATAAAACTAGTATTCTACCAGTTATATAATATGGATGCGAAACATGGACTCTTACTTTAAGGGAGGGAAGGAGATTACGAGTATTTGAGAATAAAGTTCTCAGGAACATTTTTGGACCAAAGAAGAGAGATGAACAGACAGCTGAATGGAGAAGACTGCATAACAGTGAATTACATGGTCTTAATAGGAAGCCAGATATAATGAGAACAGTAAAGTCTCGTAGACTGCGATGGGCAGGACATATGGCACGAATGGGGAATGAAATACGTGCATGGAAGCTTCTTCTAGGAAAACCAGAGTGAAGTAGATTATACAGGGGATGATTGGAAAACATTGGCTCAGGATAGGGATATTTGGAGAGCTTATGTCCGCGCGGCCATGAACCTATGGGTTAGAGAGTGCCAGTGAGTTAGTTAGTTAGTTACATTCACTCCCATTTAATGCGGAAAATTATATCAGGCATATTGTCCACCGCTATGAACTCCAGGTAGCGTGCTGCCTTGTCATGCAGTGGGACCGGGTTCGATCCCCAGTCGGGACAAGTTTCCTGCATGATGGTTTCTTCCAAGGTTTTTCCTCACCTGTAAGACAAATGTCAGGAAGCTTTAAGGCCTAAACGTTACCCGAACATCTTCAGGCATGTAACATTTTCCAATACTGTTATTTTAACACAGTTCCAATAATGGATCATATTATAATATTATAATGATATTGTGAAAAGAAAAATTAATGTCTGAAGCAGGAATCGAACCGTGGACCTCTAGTTCTCCGTACTAGTGTGCAGTTCACTACACCATTCTAGACTTGGCAGAAACTTTAACAATTCTTTGCACATATACTGATTTGTATATGTGGAAACGAAACGAGAATTATAGATTTGTATATGTGGAAAGAATTGTTAATGTTTGTGCCAAGTCTAGAATGGTGTAGTGGGCTGCACACTTGTACGGATAACTAGAGGTCCACGGTTCCATTCTTGGTTCAGACAATTTCTCTTTTCACAATATCATTATAATATCATCTGTCAATCATTATCACGGACATAAGCTCTCCATACATCCCTATACCGAGCTAATGTTTTCCAATGATCCCCTGTATAATCTACGTCCCTCAAATCATAGTTAATGCTATTCTCCCATCTCATTCTTGGTCTACCAACTGGGCGTTTCCCCTCTGGCTTTCCTACAAGAAGCTTCAATGCACCTCTTTCATTCTCCATACGTGCCACATGTCCTGTCCATCGCAGTCTACGAGACTTAACTGTTATTATTATATCTGGCTTCACATAAAGACCATGTAGTTCATTATTATGTAGTCTTCTCCATTCACCTCTCTCTTCATCTCTCTTTGGTCCAAACATTTTCCTAACTACTTTATTCTCAAATAATCTCCTTTCCTGCCTTAAAGTAAGAGTCCATGTTTCGCATCCATAGGCCTATAATATAACTGGTAGAATAATAGTTTTATAGGCCTATATTTTCACTTTAACGTTTTTTGAAAGGAGTTGGGACATCAAAGGTCTCTGTAATGCATAATAGATTATACGGGGATCATTTTAAAATATTAGCTCAGGTTTGGGATATATGGAGAGTTAGCGGGATATCGTTCCTATTGCCATCTTGTGGCCACTCTCTCCTGGCGCGACAGGCCTACAAGGCCCTTAGCCTACCAGCCGGCTGCTGGCCTCACATCCACATGTGTCAATCACAGAGGTAGATGATAATCAGCCAGTGTAGGGGTGACATGTGGTCAGCATGTCGAGTCCCCCAGCCGTTATAGCTGGTTTCCTCAACCTGGAGCCGCTACTTATTGTAGCTACCCAAATGCATCACGATGCTGGGTGGGCACCGGTCCCATACTGGCCGAAATACCATGAGAAAATTTCTTCCCCCCATGGAGACTCGAACCAGCGCAAGTCCCGTAGCTCTGCGCCAAGGCTTGCTGCCTTAACCACTCGGCTACGGCGCGGGACCTTGTGGCCACTATAACAATTAAATATATTTAAAGGGAATATGTACTTAATAGCAGTAACGCTTATATATTTAGATGTTGCAACTATATGTTTGGCATTTGACAACGAAAGCAAATGTCAAAAATATAATTATGATATATGTATATATATACCACCGATGTGGTCTCGAGGTAGCGTGCTGCCTTGTCACGCAGCGGGCCCGGGTTCGATCCCCGGTCGGGGTAGTTTTTCTGGGTGAGGTTTTTATCGGGGTTTTTCCTTACCTGTAAGACAAATGTCAGGAATGCTTTAAGGCTCAAACGGTCCCTGAAATCAAATGGCCATCATCATCATCATCATCATTATCATCCTTCAGCGGTGTGGAAAGCAACGGGAAGCTATCACACCTACAATTCCCTAGTAAAGCTGCAAGCATAGCATGAAAATGCTATGATTACAGTGAAGGACCTGCCCTCGGGCAGAATTACTATGGATGGATGTATATGATGTCAAAAGAAAAATGAATCATTGGGTCGGGATTTGAACCCGAGTCTCCAAACTCTGTACGTTTAGCGCTCCAAATAACTCAGCTACCCATGTATTCCAACACAAACATACATTTTTCTTTATATATATAGTATTCTCAATTCACACAAGAGGTAGCGGGAAGTCGTTCTCCCCGACATCTAGTGGCCACCATAACAGGTAAGCAAATTTTTAAAAAACATTTAAAGAGAATATTTATTAGGGGGGAACGACTTTCCGCTACCTCTTGTGTGAATTGAGAATACTACATATACATGAAAAATGTATGTTTGTGTTGCAATACTTGGGTAGCTCAGTTGGTTAGACCGCTAAACGTATAGAGTTTAGAGACTCGGGTTCAAATCCCGACTCAAGCATTCATTTTTCTTTTCATATCATATTTGCCTTCATTGTCAAATGTCAAAAATATAGTTATAACATATATATATATATATATATATATATATAACCGAATCCACCGCTGTGGTCTAGAGGTAGCGTGCTGCCTTGTCACGCAGCGGGCCCGGGTTCGATCCGCGGTCGGGGCAGTTTTTCTGGGTGAGGTTTTTATCTGGGTTTTTCCTCACCTGTAAGACAAATGTCAGGAAAACTTTAAGGCCGAAATGATCCCCGAAATCATATGGCCATCATCCTTATCATTATCATCATTATCATCATCATCCTTCACCGGTGCGGGAAGCTACCACACCTACACAATTCCCTAGTAAAGCTGCAAGCATAGCATGAAAATGCTATGATTGCAGTGAAGGACCTGAATAACTATGGATATATAACCGTGTAAAGAAATTTCAAATAATATTCAGTAGAGTTACACATGCATTATTTTTTTCAACATAAAGTTGCATTTCATGACGCACTTTGTAGCCAGAGGCGATGAATAACTTTTATAGCGGCAATTTACGAATGAATGAGTTTCGTAATGTTGTCCCAATGGAGTAAAAACGAAAACGAATAATTTACTCTCGCGCCGCGACGAGAATAGAACATTGTTTCAAAAACATATAATGAAACAGCAACTAGAATGTTATTTGTTCGATCGCATGGAAACTTGGGTCAAATCAACCGACGCTATGTTATTTTAATAATAATAAATATGAAGCATCATAGAAATGAAGTGCGCTTTCCAGCCATCATAGGTTACACTGAGCAACAAAATAACTTTTTTTGTCTCAGAAAGAAAAATATGTGATTCTGATAGTATTTTTTCTCCTGAATTCAAATATGATATCAGTTTTTCTCCATCGCGCAAGGTATCCGAGAGACGGGCATTTATAATTTCAAACACTGTAATATTTTCTACATTCGTATTGTATTGTAGGCCCATGTTTTCCCTTTACAGAGATTTAGGCGCTTTCCCCCTACAGGGAAGAATTTGAACCATATCAATTTAGTTACACTTGTTTTCACACTTGTTTTCCACCTCAGGGGTCCTCATCTAGGGGATATGTGGATGGCGACCACAAGGTGCCCAAGCCGAGCAAAACATTTCTTCCACTTACTTGTGTTTTGCACTCTTTTTACTTTACTATCTAACCTCTCTTGGTTAACTCTTGTTTTTTCGACCCCGACGCTATTAGGGCATCCGAGGGCTAGGGAGTCTTTCCTTTCTTCCATTTCTTCTTTCCATTATTTTCTTTTCTTCTCCAGAAAAGCCTGACCAGAGGCTATAAGATGGCAGCCCCATCACTGGTCTTGCCTTCCTTTGGCCAGCAACCAATCGAATGGACTATTATTATGCATTCAAGTCTTATACGAGAATTTTCCGGAAGAAGCTGGAGGGAAAATTTTCTATAGGATCGTAACAGGCCTTGGCCTAATACTTGGAAGGAAGAAGAAGAAGAAGACACTTGTTTTCGTATAGATGTCATTTTGAGTGGTACGTGGTCAGCGTTCCGCCTCATATTGACATCTAGGAAACCAAGGTAGTACTAGGACGGGAAAATTCGGTAAATTTTGCTTAGAGGCCTTTTCATTCAGGCTTAAGGATTTTTTACGAGCCAGAAAATCTTCAGACTCGGGACCCACGGCTTAACGTCCCTCCCGGAGGACTTGCTCCTTGGATTTTTCCGTCCTAAAAATCCATCGACCCCGGCCGGGTTTGAACCCGCGACTCTCGGGACCAGAGGCAAGGAGCATAACCACTAGTCCACCGCGGCCGACTACACAATATTCTAACATTCGGACTCACCTAGAAAGTAAGAAATTACGATTTTCTGCTATATTTCGCCTGTGGAGCATCCCTCTTGATGGTCCAATAATAATCGGCCAGCATATTAGGATTCCATTTGCCTTGATATCTCTTTTCCATAGCTGAAATCTCCTGAGTTAGCTGATTGGTTTTATTTTACAATGGACAAATAGACGAAAAAACGTTTATTAAAAAAATAATTATTTAAATCCATTAAATGAAATTGAAATAAAAAAACTCTGGGTGATGGAGAAATTCCGAGTACATATTTGAAAACACGATAAAAAAACTGCATTAAGTACAACTATTTGTACTCATGAGGCCAAAATCATGTTGACCAGTGTAATTAAATAATTAATTTTCTCCAGAACTACATTTATTCTGTATATTTTTTTTATTATAAATAAAAATTTCCACATTAGAGGATTTCCACAAGGACAAAGTGATACAGACAATTTTCTAAATTGATTAAATACATTTTGTAAATACATTAAAAAATTCAAATTGCAATTTGAGTATATATGGTTATGTAAGGAATTTAATAAAATGAATGGATTTGAAAACCCTGCAATAGAAAACTCCTATGAATGATAAACTAGAAAACATACAACTACAATCTTCAGACAGATTAGTTTCTTTTGATGTTGTTTCCTTATTTCCGAGCATTCCAAAAGACCAAACTATGGAAATTTTAGAGATTTGGCTGAACAATAATAAAATTGAAAAAGGAAAGATAGTCGAATATAAAACTTTAACTGAATTATGCATCGATAATATGTTTTTCACCTACAATGGAAGATTCTATAAACAAAATTCAGGACTTTCGATGGGAAACTCTTCATCTCCATTCTTAGCTAATCTATTCATGGGAAATTTTGAACACAAGATAATTAATGGACATCGTTTAATTTTCAAGTTCTGGTGCAGATATGTGGATGACATAATTGCAATAGTTAATCATAAACAGATAGATGATGCATTAAAATTATTGAACATTCAAAGTCAAACTATAAAGTTCACTATGGAAAAGGAAATCAATGGAGAAATGCCATTTTTAGATCTCAACTTAAAAAGTAATGAAGAAAATAAGATACAATTTGGAATTTACAGAAAGAAGACACATATTGATAACTACATAAAAGCTTCAGGTTTCAATCACAGAGTTCACAAAGAAGCAGTTTTCAATAGTTTGACACATAGATTAGTGAACATACCAATGAACAAAGAAAATTACGAAAAAGAAAAAGAACGCATAATCAACGTAGCCACGAAAAATGGTTTTGCATTGAAAATGATACTCAAGAAAATAAACAAGTTCAAAAGACAAAAATGTATTAATCAAAGCACTCTTCTAAAAGTAAAAAAAAAAAGAAAACGTAAAATTCAGAAAATTCACATATCATCCATTAAAACACCACAAGTTAAAAATTTTTTTTAAAGATTTCAACATAAGGTTAGCACCCAAAAATGACTACAGCATCAGTAGACTGATTAGACCTAATAAGAATGAGAATATAAAAGAAGAAAAATCAGGGATTTATCAAATTAAATGTGAAGAATGTGAGAAATTCTAATAGGAAAAACTAGAGTGAAAGAACATCTCAGGAATGTCAAGAAAGGGGAAGCAGAAAAATCTGCAGTGGCTGCCCATGCATGGTCTGAAAAACATCTTATCCAGAAAGAAGCTAAAAGAAATATATTATTATAATTATTTACCTCTGCCAGGTAAAATATGTGTATTATTATTATTATTATTATTATTATTATTATTATTATTATTATTATTATTATTATTATTATTATTATTATTATTATTATTATTATTATTACTTATGGAAAGTAAAAAATCGTCAAGTCCCGCGCCATAGCCGAGTGGTTCAGGCAAGAAGCCTTGGCGCAAAGCTACGGAACTTGCGGTGATTCGAGTCCCCATCGGGGAAGAAATTTTCCCATGGAATATCGGCCAGTATGGGACTGGTGCCCACAGCATCGTGAGGCATTTGGGCAGCTACAATATGTAGCGACTCCAGGATAAGAAGTCCAGCTATAACGACTGGGGAATCCGACATGCTGACTACATGTCGCCCCTACACTGGCTAGATGATCGTCTACCTATATGATTAACACATGTGGATGTGAGGCCAGCAGCCGGTTGGTAGGTCAAGGGCCCCCTAAAGCCTGTCGCGCTTGGAGTTTTTTAAAAGTCGCCAAGTGGTCCCCTTTCATGTAGACTTACGCACAAAATGTGAAAATGAGTTTGTTTTGGTTTACGTATATTTTTCTTATGGGGTAATTTGTTAAGTGCGAAGACTATTTATGGATAAATCCATAAAACGAAGTTACGATAGTAGTCCTTGTGAAAACTTTCATCTGGTAATGTTTATATTCAAGTTGTAATAATAAAAATGAAGACAGAATGGGATTGGTGTACGTCGCAAGAAGATTGCAGCAGTAAAACCTGCGAATTTGAGGAGAGGAAATGGTACAATCTGAACAGGCGGGGGGTCCTGACATGCAATATAGTGAAAAGTCATATTTCCTCTTCATACTTCAACCCTGCTTCAACACTTGACATTTATAGCGCGTCACTGAGCGGACAAACCTACCCTCACGCAGGAAACAGTTGAATGACGTCCGCAACGAAACTCGTATTACAACCTCAATCTTAACTTTATCTTCTCATATCTTCTTACGAAAAAAAATATATATTTCTATGTCAAATTTCAGAAACTAAATAATCCGGTTTATATTAATAACACTGGGCATCGATGATTTCATTGTATGGAACTTCGCATATGATTCAATTAAGAGGCAGAAGTTATATAGTATCCTGCTGGAATTCGGAATTCCTAAAAAGTTGGTTAGACGAATGTGTCTAAATGGCACAAAGAGTAGGATGCGTCTAGGCAAACAGTTTTCGGACACTTTTGAAATCCAGAATGGGTTGAAACAAGGAGATGCACTATCTCCTCTACTATTTAATTTTGTACTAGAGCATGCGATTAAATCTTTAGAGAATGAGGAAGGCTTACAACTCAATGGTATTAATAAGCTGTTAGTTTATGCTGATGATGTATTATTGGCCGATAGCGAGGAGATACTAATGGCCAACACGCACACACTATTGAGTAATACACTAAGAAATTAGGACTGAAAGTAAATATCAGTAAAACTAAATATATGGTCACACGTAGAAATTCAGTATATAATGGAAATGGACAGCTAATGACAAATGAGGGAAATTTTGAGAAAATGGCTGAATTCAAATACCTAGGAACAATAATCACAAACAGGAATGAGATGCATAAAGAAATTAAACATAGGCTCAATTCTGCAAATGCGTGCTATTATGCATTGCAGAGACTCTTGATATCCTAACTCCTTTCAAAAAACGCTAAACTGAAAATATATAAAACTATTATTCTACCAGTTATATTATATGGGTGCGAAACATGGACTCTTACTTTAAGGGAGGAAAGGAGATTACAAGTATTTGAGAATAAAGTACGGAAAATGTTTGGACCAAAGAGACATGAACAGACAGGTGAATGGAGAAGACTACATAACAATGAACTACATGGTCTTTATAGGAAGGCAGATATAATAAGAACAGTTAAGTCACGTAGACTGCGATGGGCAGGACATGTTGCGCGTATGGGGAATGAAAGACGTGCATGGAAACGTCTTGTAGGAAAGCCAGAAGGAAAACGCCTAGTTGGTAGACCAAGAATGAGGTGGGAGAACAACATTAACTATGATTTGAGGGAAGTAGATTATACAGGGAATGATTGGAAAGCATTGGCTCAGGATAGGGATGTATGGAGAGCTTATGTCCGCGCGGCCATGAACCTACGGGTTCGATAGTGCCAGTGAGTAAGTAAGTAAGTAAGTGTCTTAATGAAGCATCTGATGTTCTATTACCTTCTCTCCAAATTACGTTAGGACTCATGAAACAATTTGTCAAGGCCTTGGACAAGAAAGGGCATTGCTTCTTGTATATTAGTGAAAAGTTCCCAGCTTTAAGCAATGCAAAAGTGAAAGAAGGTATATTTACAGGCCCGGATATCAGGAAGCTGCTTCGTGATAATACTTTTGAAAGTAAAATGAATTCAAAAGAGTTGTTAGCTTGGCAATCATTACGAGACGTTGTGACAAAGTTTCTAGGTAACAGACCTATAAAGGACCCAGATTACAAAAACTTGGTAAACAAAATTTTAAATGTAATCAAAGAATTTGGACGTAACAAGAGTCTCAAGATCCACATGCTACATTCTCACTTGGGCTGGCTACTTTCCCGAGAATCTTGGGGACTACATCTGGGCCCATACCTCCACCCCTTGGGATACCTCGGTCAAAGACCATACTCCCAAGTCCCAGTATCTTGTCCTCCCTATCTATTTCGCGTCCACGTTCAAGTTCTCGGCCTTAAACCAACACATCAGGGAGAAGGTGTTGGAGTCGCAACTTCAGGGGAAATTGCTGAGTCACCTAAGTTACATAGTACCTCAGGTCGCTCATTCCTGACGACCTCACAGTTGGTCCACGGGCTATCCGAGCCTAGCCGGGGGGATTGCTGTCGCAGAATCACCGACCGTTCCCCTGTTCTACCTCCATGGACGCATCGTGAAGAATATGGGGAGAGATTCTAGCAAGATCTCAAGGAATTAGAAACAAGATACCGAGGCAGGTGGAGCACCACAATGCTCGCCAACTACTGTTGGATGATGAAGAGGGAAACTCCTAGAAGTGTTTATAAATGTAAGCCAACAAGAAAAGCTTCACAACCAAAAATAGAAAACAAGATCACATTAAATACTGAAGATTAACTGTACTCTTTATCACTTTATATTATGTTGACAATTAAATTGGCAATATTGCAATATTCAGTCGTTTCTAACAGTGACTGCATTATTAGTTTACTTAAAACTACATAAAAGAAGTTTGTCTTAAAACCACTGCATTTGTGCACTGAACGTTACGTTAAGCTCTCGTTTGCAAAACTCTTGACGTGATACAAGGAAACCATTTGAAGATTCGGTTTCAGCACATCTGAAATATATTAGGGCACATCTCAAAGTTTGAGCAATGTTCTGAAAGTGAAAGTTTGTTGCCCAGTGTAATGTGATCTCCAGCTGTATTTAAGTCAATCTACATCATTCAAATGAACAAATAGTTCAGATTGGTAAACGGAGACTATGTTACCGATGAACCATCATGAACTCTGACCAGTACCTCTACATCTTATAGGCTATATGCTACATGAAAATCAAAACAACCTAAACTCAAAGTGCATCATATTGACAGAGTTTTTTTAAGACGAACAAATATTTACCTAATTCCTCAAAATAATTAATCAAATATAACTAACTAACTCATTGATACTATCCAACCCGTAGGTTCATGGCCGCTCGGACATAAGCTCTCCATACGTCCCTATCCTGAGCTAATGTCTTCCAATCATTCCCTGTATAAATATTTCCCTCAAATCATAGTTAATGTTATTCGGACACCTAATTCTTGGTCTACTAACTGGGCGTTTTCCTTCTGATTTTCCTACAAGAAGCTTCCATGCACGTCTTTCATTCCCCATTTGTGCCACATGTCCTGCCCATCGCAGTCTACGAGACTTAACTGTTCTTATTATATCTGTGTTCCTATAAAGACCATGAAGTTCATTGTTATGTAGTCTTCTCCATTCACCTGTCTGTTCATCTCTGTTTGGTCCAAAAATGTTCCTAAGAACTTTATTCTCAAATACTTGTAATCTTCTTTCCTCTCTTAAAGTAAGAGTCCATGTTTCGCACCCATATAATATAACTCGTAGAATAATAGTTTTATATATTTTCAGTTTAACGTTTTTTCAAAGGAGTTGGTTACTTTTTTAAATGTAATTATTATTATTATTATATTTATTATTATTATTACATTTATTATTATATTTACTATTATTATTATTATTATTATTATTATATCGACCACCCTCATGGGCTAGTGGTCAGCGTTTCTGACTACTGTTCATGAGGTTCCGGGTTCGATTTCCGGTCAAACCATAAACATTTTTTTCTTAAAGGGAATTAGTCCTGCGGTTACCCATGGTCTGGAATTTAGGTTAAGTTTAGGTTAAGAACTCTCCTGGCGCTTCATTATCATCATATCATGGGGGTAACGTAATCCGCCTTCCAGTTGCCCCAACCTAAGAAATGGATTTCAGTTCTGCCAATGCTAGGGGAGAAAAGCCAGAAATGTCATAAAATACAACCTGGTAGCATTAGATAAAAAAATGATTATTATTATTACTATTATTATTATTATTATTATTATTATTATTATTATTATTATTATTATTATTATTATTATTAACTAGAGTAGTTCCTTCAATATGAGTAAACACTCACCGAGCGACATTAAAGCCAGGTCGATTATTTTAATATCCAAATTGTATGAAACAAATTTTCCTTAGAGACCAGACACAGAGTGATGATTCCATTTCTTAATGACAACATTACGTGCTCTCAGAAATCAATAAATTCATTCTTGTGTAAACACTTAACTCTTCGATGGTATATTTACCTTATCGTGGTGGAGTGGCTTGAGTGCTTAAATAACTCCAAGAATTATGCCGGCGCGGCGGTAGAAATGCTGCCGATAGAGTTGCCCATGCCGGACCGATCAAAGGTTATAAGCCAGACGAAAAAGAAGTATATTAGTCGGCATCATTTACAGTAAAAAAAAAGTCAAGAAACGCGGACATGAGTTGAACTGGGATAAAATTTTCCGGAGGTAAAATAATCCCCAATTCTGTTACTCCTTTCTGGAAATGCATACTCATTACAGGGATTCTTGCCATCCCAACTTCTCTCAAAAAACGTTGAATTTAAAATATATAAAACTGTTATTCTCCCAGTTATATGGTTGTGAAACATGGACTCTTAGGAAGTTTTTGAACCAAAGAGAGACGAACAAACAGGTGAATGGAGAAGATTAATTAATAGTGAACTACATGATTTTATGGGAAATCAGATATAATAAGAAGAGTTAAGCCTCGTATAGGTCGCGCAAGGGATTTTTAACAATGTCCTTGACCGTAAATTCAATGGGAGAGCCTATCCAGACTGCTGATCTGTGAATTCCCTGTCTGCCACGTGAACAAACAAAACAGTTCCTATGTACAGTCCATAGAGAATTAGGCCTATAGTGAAACGCGGATGTGTTGATTTTACATTTAAAACCGTAGACTTTAATTATAATATTTTGTACACTTGCTGCCTGAAGTCTTAAAATTATAATGCAATGTGAATGTGTATTTAGTTAATTACTTAACAGTTGTGATTTTTTTATTTACACAATGCCTCTTAACTAACTAACTCACTGACACTATCGAACCCGAAGGTTCATGGTCGCGCGGACATAAGCTCTCCATATATCCCCATCCTGAGCCAATGTTTTCCAATCATCCCCTGTATAATCTACTTCCCTCAAATCATAGTTAATGTTATTCTGCCACCTCATTCTTGGTCTACCAACTGGGCGTTTTCCCTCTGGTTTTCCTACAAAAAGCTTCCATGCACGTCTTTCATTTCCCATTCGTGCCACATGTCCTGCCCATCGCAGTTTACGATAAAGATTACCTATATTAATTAAGCTCTGTAGTGAGATTTTAAAAATGTTTAGCAGTGACTGTATTTGACATTCGCTGGCGAGGGAGTTAGCAATGACGTGTGGTCATACTTCCTATTGGCTGAGACCTACATCTGGTTAGTACAGGACTCGCATCTAAGCTCCCATTACAAATTGTATTGTTCAGGAACTATTGCTAGGGTTATAAACTGCGATGAGCTGGGATGTGGCACGAATGGGGAATGAGAGAGGAGTATGGAAACTTCTTGTAGGAAAACCAGCAAAGAGCCCAATAGGTAGGTCAAGAATGATGCGTCGCTTCGTGTCTCGAGTTTCTATAAATGAGAATTAATTAAAGAAGAAAGTTATAAATATCAGATAATAAATTAACATAGACCTTGATCTAAAAAATTATGTTTTGCACGATACTGCGTTCTGTCGTACTTACCCAGGAATGGTGACCATGATTCAAAGTTCAATTTCCTAAATTTAGTGGTTGTCAACTGTAAATAACTAAATAATTATACTATAATATCACAACGTACCTACCAAGGGCGGGAAGTAAAACCACTACCCTTTATGTATACTACGTACAATGTATATACAAAAGGTAGTGTTAATATACATTATACAAAACAAATCACTGCATTTTAAATGAACTAAATATTATTTGAAACGATATAAAACAATAAATTCGTACTTCCCGCCATTTTATGCCTGACTGGTGACACGGCCTGCGTAGTCTCAACTAAATTATTTTCGGTATTTACCGTATAAACATTTAACATTTTTCAATACTGTTATTTTAACACAGTTCCAATAAATGGATCATATTATAATATTATAATGATACTGTGAAAAGAAAAATTAATGTCGATTCCTGGGTCAGACATTAATTTTTCTTTTCACAATATCATCCGTATAAGCATTGTCCACACTGTTAACGTTAGTCAATTATTTATAATGAACGCAAATATTTCCAACAAATATGTCATTACTAAATTATTGTAATCAAATGGTAAAGAGAAAAATGTATGCCTGAACCGGGAATCGAACCCCGAACCTTCAGCTTTCCGTGCTGATGCTCTAACCATTGAGCTAATCCAAGCTTCCTTCCCATCCAAGCATAAATCCTTCCTTTACCTTCTGTCTTGGTCCCACATTCAAATGCTATGAATCATCATTCACAAATACACAATGAATGGCTTCTACCTGAAGAAGACATGAAGGGACTCCACATAGCTATAGCATTATTTATTAAATTGATATTAAGAAGCTAAAGCTGTTACTATGACTATTTAACTCATGCCCCAAATGGGAGTCAATGACCAATCACGTTTCAATGATTTCTGTTTTACAACCAATCAGAGTCGTGTTTCACCAAATATTTATCAGTGTTATAATTACCATATTAAAGAAAGCTCCTCCTTACAATATTGCGTTCCTTTGACAATAAATAGTATGATCTGGTTGCAGTGATAAACAAATGAAGCAGTAGAAGCGTACCTATCGTTTCTCATTTGTTTTCAAACATCGCCGTTTACATTAAATGTATAAATATTTTAAAATAACTATAGTTAAATAATGATTTGTGAGTAAACAGCTTAATTTTATTCGTTAAATAGTCCTAACAAATGCCACTCTTGATTTCCAAATTCTCTAGATAAATTCACTCCTCACTTCGTGAGTCGTGAATTTATCGATAATTTGGAAATCACTCGTGGCATTACTTATGAAAATCATAGTAACAGCTTTAGCTATCATAGTAACAGCTTTAGCTTCTTAATATTAGTTTAATAAATATGTCATTATTTTTCTATTATTTATTATTTTGAAAACACCGTCGTGAAAAAAATAATGTATAACACACATTTGTGATTGTTTTACAGAATCTCCGAAATTAAAAACCTCGCTATCGCTCGGATTTGAATCATTTTCTTGCTTCCCAGGCTTTCCTTGTAACATACTATTATATTGATGTAATTATTTTTCTTTATGGCTGTCAGTGTAACTTTGAAGTAAGAAAATCTGTATAAAAGAAAGAACATTTCAGTTTATTAAAAAAAAGATCAAGGCCTGTCGATTACGGAAACCCAAGCTACCACTTGTAATTACGGGACCTATTTTAATCCCACTTCCTGTAACGATCCTCCATTTAATTAACATGTTGACTTAAAGAGGACCTAATGAACATTGCAAGTAGAGACAAGTTGTAAAAAACATGTACTTAATATTTCGTTCTTAACTCATTCCTTTGTAGGTACGTTTTCATGCCGTACGCCATTCGGGCCTAAGACAAACTCGACCTGTCGGGAGAGAAAGTGATTTATCAATCATTTTAATATTTTAATTGTTCAGGAAAAGAAACAGTTACGTTCAGTTTGTTAAATTTTAAACTTTACTTCCTTGCAAATTAATTACAAATACAGATATTTTGAGTGGATGATGCGCATTATTGGGCGATAGCGAGGAGATACTAGGGCCAACATACAGGTACACCACTCTATTCAGTAACACTAAGAAATTCGGACTGGAAGTAAATATCTTCTTCTTCTTCTTCTTCTTCTTCTTCTTCTTCTTCACGGTCTAGGCAAATTGCCTGTTCCGCCTCACAGTTGTTCTGTCCATCTTTTCACTGGCCTTCCTATATTCCTTGAACCTCTTGGCTTGTAGTTGAATGCTGCTCTTGGTAATCTTGATACATTCATTCTTTCCACATGTGTAAACCATTTCTCTCTATATTCTCTGATTTTCTCATCCAATGGATATATATTTAATTATGTTCTTTTATCTTCATTCCTTATCCGATCCAATCTTGTGCAGCCTTTTGTTCTTCTAAGGAAGTTCATTTCTGCTCTTTATATTCTACTTTGCAATTTTTTGGTCATTACCCAAGTTTCGCTCCCATAAAGTAATGCAGGAACTGCGAATGTTTTATAAAACTTCAATCTAGTATCTCTTCTTGTTTTATTCTTTAATGTTTTATGTATAGTTCCGCATATCATTTGAAGTAAATAACAGTAAAATAAATACAGGGTGTCCCATTCAAACCTCCCACATTTTAATTAATCATAACTAACAAAGTATGCTGAATTATGAAATGAGGCCGGTATTAAACGAAACAGAAACTCAAAGAATATTCATTGCTGCACACTAAAACACCTCTATCCTGCTCTAATTTTTTCAATCTTTTCTTCTCAAACACGTGTACGAGCACTTCCTGATTATTTTTAACGCTTCCAGTTGCGAGAAACTTCTCAAGTCATGCCTTAATGGTCTTCCCATCAGGTGCATTTCCTCCATATTCTCTCCGGTAATTTATTTGCACTGTAATTATTGACTTCGTCTCTGCATACCAGAAAACAGTTTGTGCTTGTTGCTGAGGAGACGTCATTTTGTTTTGTGTCATTATTGTCCAACATGCGACAGATGAATTAACTGCAACAATGAAAAAAATTCTTTGAGTTTCTCTTTCTTTTAATACCAACCTCATTTCATAATTCCGCATACTTTGCGAGTTTTGATTAATTAAAATGTGGGAGCTTTGAATGGGACACGGTGTATATCTTCACACATAGAAATACAGTCCACCGCTGTGGTCTCAAAGTAGCATGCTGCCTTGTCACGCAGCGGGCCCGGATTCGATTCCCGATCGGGACAAGCTCCTGGGTGAGGTTTTTTCGAGGTTTTCCCTCACCTGTAAGACAAATGTCAGGAAGCTTAGGGCCAAACGGTCCCCGAAAAATCATCTGGCCATCATCATCATCATCCTTATCATTATCATCAGCATCCTTCACCGGTGTGGAAAGCAACGGGAAGCTACCACACCTACAATTCCCTAGTAAAGCTGCAAAGCATAGCATGAAATTGCTATGATTGCAGTGAAAGACGGATAGAAATACATTGTATAATGGAAATAGACAGTTAATGACAAATGAGAGAAGTTTCTGAATTAAAATACCAATGAACAAACAATTATAAATAAGATTCTGGAAGATAATACTGTACACAATACACAAACTCAATTCTGGAAATGCATGCTATTATGTAATCGTTCAGGGACTCTTGTCGTCCCAACTTCTCTCAAAAAACGTTAAACTGAAAAATATATAAAACTGTTATTCTTCCAGTTATATTATATGGAATTAAACATAGACCATTACTTTAAGGGAGGAAAAAATATTCCAAGTACGTATTTGAGAATAAAGTTCATAGCAAAATTTTTAGACTATAGAGAGATTAACAGACAGGCGAATGAAGAATACTGCAAAATAGAGAGCTACATGGTCTTTATAGGAAATCAGATATAATAAGAATAGTTAAGTCTCGTAGACTGCGATGGGCAGGACATGTGGAACGAATGGGAATGAAAAAGGTCATGGAAGTTTAATGTAGGAAAACCAGAGGGAAAACGCCCAGTTATTATATCAATAATGAGGTGGGAGAATAACATTAACCATGATTTTAGTTATGTAGATTATACAGGAGATGATTGGAAAATATTAGCTCAGGATAGGGTTATGTCCGCGCGACCATGAACCTAGGGGTTTGATAGTACCAGTGACTTAGAGTTAGTTAAGACAGAAGGAAGACGAAGAACTGGAAGACCGAATATTAGGTGGATGGATGGAGTACTACAGAATGTCAAATCTTTAAAACTCAAGAATTGGTGGAGAGTTGCCAGAAATAGAGAAGCGTGGAGAGAAATTGTGAAGGAAGCCTTGACCCACACAAGTTTGTTGCGTTAATAATGATGATGAATTGTAAAGGCACTCCGTAGCGTACTATTTTAGGAGTAAGAGTAGGAGTTCACATGAAATGAAAATTTTAAATCGCTCTAGCAGTCACAATTTGTAATTTTCCCAGTGCAACTCATTATATAGCCTACTGTATTAATGAAATAATATGAGGAAGGCATTCTGTAAAGATCAACGAAATCCTAATATTAGAAGTGAATATCTTCTTCTTCTTCTTCCTCGTCTTCTTCCCGTCTTAAATATATTTTTCCATGCGGTTTGTAGGTGTTGATCTTTTTGCGTAATCTTGTATTATCCGTTCTGTCTAAACGTTCTTCCATCGGTATTTGTGCTCTTCTAGTTTATCCGATTGAGGGTCTTTCCACTTTTCAGCGGTTGCCCTTTTACCAGCCGGCTGCTGGCCCTTCACATCCACATGTGTCAATCACAGAGGTAGATGATCAACAGCCAGTGTAGGGGTGACATGTGGTTAGCATTTCGAGTCCCCCAGCCGTTATAGCTGGTTCCTCAACCTGGAGCCGCTACTTATTGTAGCTACCCAATTGCCTCACGATGCTGGGTGGGCACCGGTCCCATACTGACCGAAATACCATGAGAAAATTTCTTCCCACATGGAGACTCGAACCAGCGCAAGTCCCGTAGCTCTGCGCCAAGGCTTCATACCTTAACCGCTCGGCTACGGCGCTGGACCTAGTTTATCGAGTATTAAAAATATCTCCAGTTCTTTTCTTATTGATTCATTGTGTAATCTATCCACGCGTGTACATCCTTTTACGGATCTTAAAAATTTCGTTTCAGTGCCTTGAATGTGTCACATATCTTTCTTTGTAAGTGCCCAAGATTCAGATCCATATAAAATAAGAGAAACAGCCATAATTTTATGAAACCTAAGCAGAGTTTCTCTTCGAGTCTTTCGGAGGGTTCTCCTTATGGTGTCACACATCATTTGATATCGGTTTAATTTATTATGTATATCCCAATTATAGCTATATGTTATATCTGAACCAAGATAGTTAAAGTGTGCTATCTGTTTTATTATTTCATTATTGATTACTATTTTTGCTCTGACTGGCACTTTGCCCTGAAAAGCTATAATTTTAGTTTTTGAAGTTGAGACTTTGAGATTATTATCAAGTCCTAATTGATTCAACATGTAAATGGCTCTTTGTAAATCATCCTCTGACTTCTGTATAATTACCAGATCGTCTGGTTTATCTGAAACTTGAAATTAAAACAATGGTAATATTGTTTTCACCGCGATCCGGCAACTGGCAGTAGAAATTAGTGATTCGCCAATTTAAGAGTTAACAAAATAAATACATATTCCGAAAACCAGCAAAATTTGACCATACTCGACTTATTGAGAAATTCGTTTACTTACTTACTCACTGGCACTATGGAACCCGTAGGTCCATGACCGCGCGGACATAAGCTCTCCGTACATCCCTATCCTGAGCTAATGCTTTCTAATCATTCCCTGTATAATCTACTTCCCTCAAATCATAGTTAATGTTATTCTGCCACCTCATTCTTGGTCTACCAACTGGGCGTTTTCCCTCTGGCTTTCCTACAAGAAGCTTCCATGCAAGTCTTTCATTCCCCATACGTGCCACACGTCCTGCCCATCGCAGTCTACGAGACTTAACTGTTCTTATTATATCTGGCTTCCTATAAAGACCATGTAGTTCATTGTTATGTAGTCTTCTCCATTCACCTGTCTGTTCATCTCTCTTTGGTCCAAAAATTTTCCTAAGTACTTTATTCTCAAATACCTAATCTCCTTTCCTCCATTAAAGTAAGAGTCCATGTTTCGCAGCCATATAATATAACTGGTAGAATAATAGTTTTATATATTTTCAGTTTAACGTTTTTTGAAAGGAGTTGGGACATCAAGAGTCTCTGCAATGCATAATAGAACGCATTTCCAGAATTGAGCCTATGTTTAATTTCTTTGTGCATCTCATTCCTATTTGTTATTATTGTTCCTAGGTATTTGAATTCAGCCACTTCCTCAAAATTTCCCTCATTTGTCAATAGCTGTCCATTTCCATTATATAATGTATGTCTACGTGTGACCATATATTTAGTTGTAGGTTTAACAATACCTGCGTGACGGAGTTTTTAATTTAAAAGTCACGTGTTAGAAGTAGTTGATCAAATTAGAGAAAAGTTTGATAACAAGAAGATGGCGCTTATTCAATTTTCCGGTAGAACTGAGCTTATCTTGTGAAGTCATTTCCGCTTCAAATGTCGCACTGCCATCGTTCACAATCCTCGAAATTCTCACCGTAACAAACATTTTCGTTTTTTTAATTCGAATTAATTTATCTTTCAGCTAGCAAAATGCAAATATAATTATACAATAATTGAAGTAATCTCTTAAGACAATTGAACACTTTAATTCCAAATTATTTTTAATTTAATTGAGGAATTTTAAAATCTCTCCCATTAACTAATGTTTCTCTAATCTCTAGAAACATTAGGCTGTATCTATACAATATCCTGCGACGAGACGAGCCATTTAAGGCATCATAACTTGGTTTAGAAATGCGAGAGTTGTGCTGGTTCGAGTCACGATGGGAGAAGAAAATTTATCGTGGAATTTCGGCCAGAATCGTGAAGAATTTGGGTACATGTAGTAAATAGCGACTGGAGTTTGACAACTATAGCAGCTGGGGACCCGATAATACTGACAACTTGTTACCATGCACTGGCTGGATGATGCTCCAGTTCTGCGATCAACGCATGTGGATGTGAGACCAGCAGTTAGCTGATAGGCTAAGAATCTTCAAACCTCGCCACGGAGTGTATATATATGTTTAGATGATAAAACTATATTTTTGACATTTGGCAATGAAGGCAAATATGATATGAAAAGAAAAAATGAATGCTTGAGTTGGGATTTGAACCCGAGTCTCTAAAATATGTACGTTTAGAGACACTGGTTCAAATCCCGACTCAAGCATTAATTTTTATTTTCATATATATATGATATTTAAAAATTATTACTGGAGTTTTTTATTCATTAATGAAGTGTGTGTGTGTGCGTGCGTGCGTGCATGTGCGTGTGCGTGTGCGCGTGCGCTTGTGCGTGTGCGTTTGTGTGTCTCTAAGCCCTCAATTGCTATGTGTTGAATTTAATTTCCTTCTTTAAGTATTGTCGCGCATAGCAGTGACGATAAGGCACATAGAATTTCACTTCAAACAAGTTTTCACGAAAATTACAAATTTTCATTATTTCATGCACAGTTATTCTTTGTATAAGCACTTATGTTCTTTGAGTCTTATATAACCGGTGAAGATTTCACACGTTTCCAGAAGCGCCCGTTCAGCAGGCATTACTAGAAGAGTCGGGAAAGCGATCCTTACAGAAAACATATCTGAAGAGATCGCTATATAATAGAATTTTTGGGGATTATATGCCATGTATCATCTTCATAAATTCAATTAAAAAACAAAACAACTATAGAAGCATGTCAATAATTTCCTCAGCATTGTATAGACGTACATGTCGCTATTTATCTAAAACAATTCGAGAAAATGTATGAGAAGTTGACATAAAATTAAATTACACCAAATTGTCGTTGTAACATGTGTATTAATTTTGCTAAAACGAAATAGCCAACTTATGAAAACCACACTAACAAAAATGAAAATTCGCCAGTATTTAACTTACTAATCTAATCTACTTAATGTAACTTCAAAATATGGAAGAATAAATAGTGTATTACGATGCGAAGTTGGAAAGTGATTTTTACAGAATTGAGGAAAATGTTTAAAAACCGAGCGATAGCGAGGTTTGTAATTTCCGAGATTCTGTAAAACACTTCACAAACGTGCGTTGTACAATATTTGTTTGCACGATGGTATTTTCAAACTAATAAATAATAGTAAAATAATATCTTTGTTGGAAATATTTGCATTCATTATAAAAAATTGACTAATGTGTGGGCAATGTTTGTTAGTTGAAACTACAGGAGGCCGTGAGACAATATTAGAGATAAAATGGCGGCAAGTACGTACTTATTCTTTTATATTGTTTCAAATAAGGTTAAATTCATTTAAAATGCAGTGATTTGTTTCGTATAATGTATATTAACACTACCTTTTAGATATTTTTGGATATACGAGATATAATAAGAACAGTTAAGTCTCATAGACTGCGATTGGCAGGACATGTTGCACGTATGGGGAATGAAAGACTTGCATGGAAGCTTCTTGTAGGAAAGCCAGAGGGAAAACGCCCAGTTGGTAGACCAAGAATGAGGTGGCAGAATAACATTAACTATGATTTGAGGGAAGTAGATTATACAGGGAATGATTGGAAAGCATTAGCTCAGGATAGGGATGTGTGGAGAGCTTATGTCCGCGCGGCCATGAACCTACGGGTTCGATAGTGCCAGTGAGTAAGTAAGTAGTAGTAGTAGTAGTAGTAGGACTTTATTAGACAAAAAGTAAGATATTTACAATGTTATTTACAAATATGGGTCGCACGGGCAGTAAGCCGTACGTGCTGTTGACAGTCCGTTACAATAAAGTAATAATTGGTACTAGTGTAAAGAAAAATAAACAAAAACAGCAATAACATTACAATGAGTAAGTAAGTAAGTAAGTAATATACATTGCATATAGTATACATAGAGGGCAGTGGTTTTACTTCCCACACGCTTTTTGTAATATGTGATATTACAGTATCTATCCATAGTAATTATGCCTGAGGGCAGTTCTTTCACTGCAATAATAGCATTTTCATGCTATGCTTTGCAGCTTTATTAAGGAATTACAGGTGTGGTAGCATCCCGTTGTTTCCACACCGGTGAAGGATGATGATCATAATGATAAAGATGATGATGATGGCCGGATGATTTTCAGGGACAATTGGGCCCTAAGCTTCCTGACATTTACCTTACAGGTGAGGAGAAAACCCAGAAAAAAAACCTCACCCAGGAGCCTGTCCCGACCACGAATCGAAACCACGTCCGCTGCGTAACAAGGCAGCACACTACCTCGAGACCACAGCGGTGGAGTATTACAGTAGAGTTATTTTATTACAGTATAATTATTTAGGTTGGCAACCCCGAAATATATGGAGTTGAACTTTCAATCACGGTAGCCATTGCTCTAAGTACGATAAAACGCACTATGGCGCATAATATATATATAATATTTTTGCGTTTATTGAACTTACTTGTTAATCTCGTTACAGTTTTTACAAACATATGTTTGACTGGGGAGTCAGCTTATGCATTCCTTGATTCCTATGTTTCTAATCTAGATAATTAAAACTCTATAATATTTAAGTGATAGGTAGGACATGTGGCATGAATCGGGAATGAAAAAAGACCTAGGATACTTCTTGCAGGGAAACCAAAAGGAAAACGCCCAGTAACAAGCTCCTACAAGACCTGTAAAGTAAAAAAGTAAAGTGATCCCACTACAGGCCTCAGGAGGCCCTTGGGGTAGTAGGAGGTTAAGGCTCCCACTTTTTCTTGACAATCGGCACTTGATGTCAGCCGGGTTGTCAGCCCTGCGTGACGGCCGCCTTTACCCCAGAACAAGCGTCTGGTACTCATTTCCGTTAGAGGCTGAGTCGACCCCAGGGCCATAGTGCCGCCAGAAGGTTTTGGTCAGTTTAAAAATCCTGACCCCACCGGGACTTGAACCCTCGACCTTCCGACTTGTAGCGCAGTGCCTTAACCACTACGCTACGACGTGCCTTGTACAAGAAGAAAAACAGCATACCGGAGGAGTTCTATGCAACTTGTGCAATGCAAGATAGGACCTGGACGGAAAAGCTAATCATGAAATGACAAGATTGGCAATCCATGGCTTCCACCACAAAATGTGCAGTAACAAGACCTTCCACGAACCAAATGACAAGTGTGTGTGCATATTGTGTCTAGAATTTTGTGACTTACTTACTTACTCACTGGCACTATCGAACCCGTAGGTTCATGGCCGCACGGACATAAGCTCTCCATACATCCCTATCCTGAGCTAATGCTTTCCAATCATTCCCTGTATAATCTACTTCCCTCAAATCATAGTTAATGTTGTTCTCCCACCTCATTTTTGGTCTACCAACTGGGCGTTTTCCTTCTGGCTTTCCTACAAGAAGTTTCCATGCACGTCTTTCATTCCCCATACGCGCAACATGTCCTGCCCATCGCAGTCTACGGGACTTAACTGTTCTTATTATATCTGGCTTCCTATAAAGACCATGTAGTTCATTGTTATGTAGTCTTCTCCATTCACCTGTCTGTTCACCTCTCTTTGGTCCAAAAATTTTCCTAAGAACTTTATTCTCAAATACTCGTAATCTCCTTTCCTCCCTTAAAGTAAGAGTCCATGTTTCGCACCCATATAATATAAACTGGTAGAATAATAGTTTTATATATTTTCAGCTTAACGTTTTTTGAAAGGAGTTGGGACATCAAAAGTCTCTGCAATGCATAATAGCATGCATTTCCAGAATTGAGCCTATGTTTAATTTCTTTGTGCATCTCATTCCTATTTGTGATTATTGTTCCTAGGTATTTGAATTCAGCCAATTCCTCAAAATTTCCCTCATTTGTCATTAGCTGTCCATTTCCATTATATAATGTATTTCTACGTGTGACCATATATTTAGTTTTACTGATATTTACTTCCAGTCCTAATTTCTTAGTGTTAAGAATTTTGTGACAGATATCATATTATAAATTGTAAGAAAAGACAGAAGTCAATCGCAGCGTATAGTAAGGACAAGTAATGTAATTATCTCCATACACGGCTGTGTGCGCATTTCTACTTACTATTACGTTAAGAATAAGGTGGGAGAATGACATCAATCATGATTTTAAGGAGATGGATTATTCAGAGAATGATTGTTAAACATTATGTAAGGATAGGGATGTATGGAGAGTTTAATCCCACGCAGCCATTAACCTCCTGGTTCTATACACCCCATGATTTAATTGATATTTAAGCAATGTTACTTACTGACAGCATCTCCTT
This sequence comes from Diploptera punctata, assembly GCA_030220185.1. NCBI lineage: Eukaryota > Metazoa > Arthropoda > Insecta > Blattodea > Blaberidae > Diploptera > Diploptera punctata. Next base: position 866,615 of record JASPKZ010004543.1, read on the forward strand.
GTATAACTGCTTGTTTAATCGAAACCTGAAAAAACAGTAAATTTGGTTATGCATCAACCGTCTAGTCACCATTTTTTTAAAAAATTGACATTTCGATGCCATCTGATGCACTGGTTCATAAAGTAAGTGTACGCACAATTTTAGCGCCAAATCTTTAAGATATAAAAACAGAACTTAATATTAATTTTTAATTTTCATCATCATCATCATCATAGTACATTCACGAATTTAGGCCATTTGTTGACCTGTTTCGGCCTCAAGAGAAACACCATCCAGAAGTCTTTTGAGTGGACGTCCTGGTCTTCTTCTTCCTGCAGGTTGATATCTTAACATTAGTTTGGGTATTCTGTGATCTTCCATTCGATGAACATGTTGTATCCATGGGACAAGATTAACAGATTTTGCTATCTACAATGAACTGAAATTTTTAATTTTAGAAAGTTATATTTTGAGGTTATTTTAATTACTTTATTTTTAGTCTGATCATCTTACCTCAATATTAATTACAACTTCTTAAGTTACAAGGAAGAAACAAAACCAGAAATTGTGTTTGTGTTATAAATAACGAAAAACAAGATGGCGTCCTCCATACTCAACTTTAGTAACTATTTTTTGGAAACTAAATATTAAGTCAAAAAGTTTCTAAAATTAATATTTAATTTTAGGAAGTTATATTTTGAGGTTATTTTAATTATATTATTTCTAGACTGATCGTCTTACCTCAATATTAATTACAACTTCTTAAGTTACAAGGAAGAAACAAAACCAGAAATTGTGTCTGTGCTATAAATAACGAAAAACAAGATGGCGTCCTCCATACTCAACTTTAGTAACTATTTTTTGGAAACTAAATATTAAGTCAAAAAGTTTCTAAAATTAATATTTAATTTTAGGAAGTTATATTTTGAGGTTATTTTAATTATATTATTTTTAGTCTGATCGTCTTACCTCAATATTAATTACAACTTCTTAAGTTACAAGGAAGAAACAAAACCAGAAATTGTGTTTGTGTTATAAATAACGAAAAACAAGATGGCGTCCTCCATACTCAACTTTAGTAACTATTTTTTGGAAACTAAATATTAAGTCAAAAAGTTTCTAAAATTAATATTTAATTTTAGGAAGTTATATTTTTAGGTTATTTTAATTATATTATTTTTAGTCTGATCGTCTTACCACAATATTAATTACAACTTCTTAAGTTACAAGGAAGAAACAAAACCAGAAATTGTGTTTGTGTTATAAATAACGAAAAACAAGATGGCGTCCTCCATACTCAACTTTAGTAACTATTTTTTGGAAACTAAATATTAAGTCAAAAAGTTTCTAAAATTAATATTTAATTTTAGGAAGTTATATTTTGAGGTTATTTTAATTATATTATTTTTAGTCTGATCGTCTTACCTCAATATTAATTACAACTTCTTACAAGGAAGAAACAAAACCAGAAATTGTGTTTGTGTTATAAATAACGAAAAACAAGATGGCGTCCTCCAAACTCAACTTTAGTAACTATTTTTTGGAAACTAAATATTAAGTCAAAAAGTTTCTAAATTAATATCTCATTTTAGGAAGTTATATTTTGAGGTTATTTTAATTATATTATTTTTAGTCTGATCGTCTTACCTCAATATTAATTACAACTTCTTAAGTTACAAGGAAGAAACAAAACCAGAAATTGTGTCTGTGCTATAAATAACGAAAAACAAGATGGCGTCCGCCATACTCAACTTTAGTAACTATTTTTTGGAAACTAAATATTAAGTCAAAAAGTTTCTAAAATTAATATTTAATTTTAGGAAGTTATATTTTGAGGTATTTTAATGATATTATTTTTAGTCTGATCGTCTTACCTCAATATTAATTACAACTTCTTAAGTTACAAGGAAGAAACAAAACCAGAAATTGTGTCTGTGCTATAAATAACGAAAAACAAGATGGCGTCCTCCATACTCAACTTTAGTAACTATTTTTTGGAAACTAAATATTAAGTCAAAAAGTTTCTAAAATTAATATTTAATTTTAGGAAGTTATATTTTGAGGTTATTTTAATTATATTATTTTTAGTCTGATCGTCTTACCTCAATATTAATTACAACTTCTTACAAGGAAGAAACAAAACCAGAAATTGTGTTTGTGTTATAAATAACGAAAAACAAAGATGGCGTCCTCCAAACTCAACTTTAGTAACTATTTTTTGGAAACTAAATATTAAGTCAAAAAGTTTCTAAATTAATATCTCATTTTAGGAAGTTATATTTTGAGGTTATTTTAATTATATTATTTTTAGTCTGATCGTCTTACCTCAATATTAATTACAACTTCTTAAGTTACAAGGAAGAAACAAAACCAGAAATTGTGTCTGTGCTATAAATAACGAAAAACAAGATGGCGTCCGCCATACTCAACTTTAGTAACTATTTTTTGGAAACTAAATATTAAGTCAAAAAGTTTCTAAAATTAATATTTAATTTTAGGAAGTTATATTTTGAGGTATTTTAATGATATTATTTTTAGTCTGATCGTCTTACCTCAATATTAATTACAACTTCTTAAGTTACAAGGAAGAAACAAAACCAGAAATTGTGTCTGTGCTATAAATAACGAAAAACAAGATGGCGTCCTCCATATTCAACTTTAGTAACTATTTTTTGGAAACTAAATATGAAGTCAAAAAGTTTCTAAAATTAATATCTCATTTTAGGAAGTTATATTTTGAGGTTATTTTAATTATATTATTTTTAGTCTGATCGTCTTACCTCAATATTAATTACAACTTCTTAAGTTACAAGGAAAAAACAAAACCAGAAATTGTGTTTGTGTTATAAATAACGAAAAACAAGATGGCGTCCTCCAAACTCAACTTTTGGCGCTTTTAAAACGTTTCCAATTAAGATTCATGTTCAGCTGTGAATTCTGCGATAGAATTCCTTATTTTGTCTTCGGATTTCTTGATTCATTAACATTGAAACAGCGTGATATAGACGCAAACGACTCGCCAACGCATATAAACGGTCAAGCATTTTTATTTTTATTTTAAGTGGCAACATTATTTTTTTCTCTTCGGTACTATTTTTTCTTTCCTTTCACTCGACATTATAAATTGGGAACAAAACACAAGAGACACGTGTTATTCAATCAAAATATTATTGCAACGAATGACAAGTTGAAACAACAATATACCGAAGGTGGCGATGGAGGCATTTATCAAAGTACATATCGGCACGTGAAATACGACAACAGCTTTTAACAATGAAATTTAGGGTTAGTGACAATAAGGTTTATTTTAATGGTTTATTTTAGGAAGTGACATTTTGAGGTTACAGACAAAAAAACATAACACAGAAATAAGACAACTAAAAATAGAAGAACTAAACTCAACAATAGAGAAATACAGAACAAACTGGAAAGAACACTTGGCAAGGATGACTGAGAATAGAATACCAAAAGCAGCATACAACTATTCACCACGAGGAAGAAGAAGCTTGGGAAAACCAGGGAAAAGATGGAAAGAGCAGCAATTTGGAGCCGAAACAGGCTAGTAAATAAGCCTAAACCGTGAAGAAGAAGAAGAAGAAGAAGACATTTTGAGGTTCTTTTAATCGAGTTTTTTTATTTTTAGTCTGGAAACATTTTACCTCAATGTAATGTTGATTTGTTCTCGAACATGTTTCGATATAATCTTCTATACCATCTTTAGCTTGTCCAGACTGGTGAGTTTTATGTTGTGCATCCTGAATGTCGATATTATCACCCTCTTCCGGCTGGCCGAAGAACCTCCAAACTAGGTCACGTTCAGCAAGAATTTCGAAATTCATAACTCTATTTTTGTTCTTCTGAATGTAATTTTTTTCCCAAATGATGAGTTCCTTATCAAATACAAACAATAATCTTCGCAGATGATCAAGTACTTCTAGCGGAGAATGAAGATGATTTGCAGAGATCAGTGTTTAAATTGCAGAATACCCTGGAAAAATACAACATGAAAATATCTGAAAATAAAACCAAATCCATGGCAATCACTGGAAAGGGACTTTCGAGAGTAAAAATAATAATAAATAATAAACCAATAGAACAAGTAACACACTTTAATTATTTAGGTAATAATATATCACAGTTTCATAATCAAAAAGATGTCGAAACAAATTTAGAAAAATATAACAGATTAAATGGTATAATTAGGAGAAATTTTGGAAAACAATGAGGAAAGAAATCCAATTGAGATTTCATAATGCCATAGCCAAACCTGCTCTACTATACGGAAGTGAATGCTGGACACTTCGAGCAAAAGATAAATCCCGCATTAATAGTTCACAAATGAGATTCCTCCGATCACTAACTGGAGTACATTAAGGGATAGAATGAAAAGTGATGAGATAAGGATGCAGTGGAATAGTAGGGAAATGGTTGAACATATACAAAATTATCAGATTAAATGGTTCCAACACGTCCAGAGAATGTCAAATTCCCGTTTACCAAAGATGATTTACCACCTCAACCGTAAAGGCAAAAGAGGCCTCGGAAGACCCTTCAACCGATGGAAAGATCAGTTTTTGTAGAAGCAGAACGGGCATCATCACCCAATACTGCATTCGGAAGAAGAAGAAGAAGAAGAAGAAGAAGAAGATGATGAGTTCCTTTGTATTTTCTAACTTTTTTAATAATTTAGGTTTGTTTTGTTTTGATATTTTTATTTGTCCATCTGGTTTGAATCAATATTTGTAAACACCGCCTTGGCACCTGCCTGCAGTAATGGTTAACAAAGAACACTAATACACCTACTGTATCCGCGAATAGAGACATTTTTAACCGCGTATACAGCAACTGTGTCGCAATTTTTTAACCCGCGAATAGGGAGCTTTTTACTGTATAATCCCCATTAATGCCAAACTTTGGAGGTAAATAAATCCAAGACTAAACTATATATTTTATTTTTTCACACTTGATAGTGTTTTTCATGAAGAGTATAATAGTTCCATATTTAGATCTACAGAAAGTTAAATTATTTCAGCTCTCTGAAGAGCTTATTTTGATCCTTGCTTGATACACTGTATTAAGCAATTAGCTAATGAAAAACAGACACTCTTCAAAGACAAATCCACATTTCTTTCTGCTTGTAATCATTATACAAATTGTCTTGTTTTTATTATATTTTTCCAGGTAATTTATAATGCGTTACACATGTAAATACAGGAATTGTCAACGCATTAATGGTGCTATGGTTATTAGTTCATTACTGAAATATAAGAGACTGTAATAAAATCTTCATAGAGACCTATATGTGTGAAATTCATTAACACAATGAATAGCTGTATACAGAGGACGTAAAAACACAAGTTTCTTATGTTATAATTTAAAACATAACATACAGCGTTGACGAAATACAGAGTGTTTCAGTAAAAGCATGCAAATTGAAACAGGCTATAGGAAATCCCCAGGATGAAAAAATGCAAGGAGCAATTCCTCCGGGACGGTCTTTAAGCGGAAGTCCGGAGTCTGAAGATTGTCAGGCTAGCAAAAGATCCTTAAGCCTGAATAAAGAAACATCTAAGCAAAATATACAAACCTTTTTTGATTCTAGTAATACCTTAATTGCCTTAAGTAATGCCACGAGTGATTTCCAATTTATCGATAAATTCAGGAGTCACGAAGGATTTGGTAATCAAGAATGGTATTTGTTAGGACTATTTAACGAATAAAATTAAGCTGTTTACTCACAAATCATTATTTAAATATAGTTATTTTAAAATATTTATATACATTGTAAGCGGCTATGTATGAAAACAAATGATAAATGTTTGGTTATGTTTCATTTATTCATCACTGCAACTTGATCATACTATTTATTGCCAAATAGGATCGCAATATTGCAAAAATGCACCCTAGTGGAGAAAAAATGAAACACATCAAACTGTATATTATAATCAACATTATAGGTTATTAATTATTTTTCGGAAATAGTCCAGTAATATCAGTATTTAAAAACACAATTATTGAACACACAATTATCAAATGTGTAGATCGAAGGAATCTGTTCACTATTTGCTATATTTAACGTATTTGCTCGAGAGTCAGTCGCCGCAAAATAATGCTCTGACCTGTTCAGAATATTGAAAAGGAGGAGCTTTCTTTAATATGATAAACAGAAGTAGATAAATATCGAGATGAAACACGAGTGTGATTGATTGTAAAACAAAATTCATTAAAAACGTGATTGGTTATCGACTCCCATTTGGGGCATGAGTTAAATAGTCTATAAAATGTCTCATTGGGTCGGTATGTTGACCGCATACCATTCATGACATCTTTAGGGAAATAAGCGTAACTAAATTAACTTAGTCTAATAACTCCTAATATAGGAGAGGCTACGGTTCAATATTGAGTTGTTACGCCATCATATATAAATATAAAAGTATATGGCGGAAACGTACCCTTTGTTCACTTGTTTTCGTTACAAGATTCATAGACCGTTTTTTTTTTGCACTAGAATAGCCCCTAATCGTTGTTTACTTTTTACACGCTTTTAACGAAACACACTACGTGAAATTAAAATGGCGATACGGTAAAACACATTACGTAGAAATAAACGCAGGAATAAAAATTAACAAAATTAGGTGAATGCACTTAATGTTCATAATTTAGAGCAAATAACCAACACAAAAAGTAACATTTTGTATGCAAGTGGTTGTATTAAAGCTGAATATTAAATATATGCATAATTATTGCTCCTAAATGGAAATCGACACAAAAAACTCGTTTTTATAATGTTATGTAGTTTATTTCACTGCACCATAGTCATAGCAATGCTTCTAGTCATTCTTATATGTAACTGCACTATTTTCATTCCCTGTTAATAATTTTATATTACATCAACTCACTTAACGAAGGAATGCTAATAAAATAACTATGTAATAGAGAAAATTTTCAATAACTTATATGCCAGTATGTTTTAGCCCAATTAGTACCTAATTAATTCATATTTTCTTACTGATCGTATTTATTTAGCGTTTCAGACGAACACCCACTTCTAATAGTCGAATTTTGTTTTTTTTTCTGGAAAATACCTTCCTAGGTTTATTTTAATAGCATATATTGAGTTTCGTTGTGAAACATCGAAAATTAGGAGCGCTAGAGCGATTTTTAATTTTCGTTTCAGGTGAACTCCTACACTTAAAGGTTTGATTTTAATGGTTGACAAACTCGACCTCAATTATTTTAAATTAATTGATTTCGATGAAACAAAAACTGAGGTCGCTAAAGCATTAAGGGTGTGTATATATATATATATATATATTTGATGATTTGGCACGGGAAAACGGCAGCAGCTGTAAATCCCCGAAGATATATATATATATATATATATATATATATATATATATATATATATATTATTGGTTAGAGCGCTAAAGGTACAGACTTTAGAGACTCGAGTTCAAATCCCGACTCAAGCATTCTTTTTTCTTTTCATATCATATTTGCCTTCATTGCCAAATGTCAAAAATATATTTATAATATCTATATATACAAGCGTTACAGCTATAAAGTAAATATTCTCTTTAATAATTTGCTTAACTGTTATGTTAGCCGCTAGATGGCAGCCGGAAGATCTTTCCGCTACCTCTTGTGTGAATTGAGAATACTACATGTATAAGAAAATTGTATGTTTGTCTTGGAATTCTTGGGTAGCTCAGTTGGTTAGAGCGCTAAAGGTACAGACTTTAGAGACTCGAGTTCAAATCCTGACTCAAGCATTCTTTTTTCTTTTCATATCATATATATATATATATATATATGTGTGTGTGTGTGTGTGTGTGTGTGTGCGTGCATGCGTGCACGGACGCGTATGTTATAATCAAAGTTTTGACATTTAGAAATCAAGACTAATTGTGATATGAAAAGAAAAATGATGGCTGAGCTGGGATTTGAACCCGAAACCTCTAACTCGATACGTTAATGTTCTAACCAACTGAGCTAGTCAGGAATCCTAACACAATCATTAGTTACTTACTTGTTACTGGAGCCACTTGTTATAGTAGTGTTAGGATTCATGAGTAGCTTAGTTGTTAGAGCACTAACATATAGAGTTAGAGATCTCGAGTTCAAATCCCGGCTCAGGAAATCATTTTTCTTTTCATGTCATATATATATATACTAGGTGAGTCTAAATTCCCCTTACAGAGTTTGAGGACATGTAGTAGGGACCAAGACAATTAAGTTTAGCATAGGAACTTTGTCCGGAGACGTACCTATTTTCCGCTACACGCAAAATCACTTCACACGCTTTTTCGGCGCCACTCACTAGGATAGTCTTGACTTGGGTAGTCCATACGTCATTCCCCGCTCACCTGATGTCCCATGACCACTGCAAGTTTGTTTACGTGCTAATCAGTCGAATTTATGATCCGCCCAGAGACGTTTGTACCTGCACAGTACAGTAGTAATCCTTCACGACAATACAAGGTGTACGCACTTCATTGGTATTGTGTTGCTGTTATCCATTGCATACACGCTTACAGAATACGCAGATATGATGTTATTGTACAGTAAGATCAGTGCAATGGCAGGTCCGATTGCTTGGCCTGCACATTCTCCCGACTTGACCCCGCTAGACTTCTACCCGTGGAGTCACATGAAAACATCTTAATTTACGAGACCCCTGCAGAATCTGAGGAAGACCTATTAGTACGAATTACGGTTGCGGCGGATGTTGGAGAACCAGGGATTGGTAATCGTGTGTACGAGAACTTGGTACGGAGGTACCGCATCTGTATTTAAGTCGGTGGTCGTCAGAATGAGCCCTTCTTGTAAGTGGTTCACAGGCAGCAGGAGTCAGAGAGACCAACATGTGTTGTGGTGGTATTTTGTATGTAACAGAAAATCAGTATATAATCAATTGAGTTGGTGTTTACTTGATGAAAATCCATATGTATTAATTAAATAAAAATAAAACGTAGTTTTATTTGATTTTCATATTTATTATATAATTCAGTGACAGCTGTTTCGGTACACTGTACCTTCTTCAGACATGTTAACAAATTATGAATTGTGTTCCAACTGATCTAAGCAACAATACAACAATATTTATTTAATTTTTTTAATTTAACAAAGGGGATTCATTCAAATCAAGTTGAGAATTTAACAGATATGTTAGTGATAAGGGTAAGAAGTTAGATCTTTTGGAGGCTGTAGAAATTAATACATTTAAAAGTAGTAAAAAACTGTTAAATTCTCAACTTGATTTGAATGAATCCCCTTTGTTAAATTTAAAAATTTAAATAAATATTGTTGTATTGTTGCTTAGATCAGTTGGAACACAATTCATAATTTGTTAACATGTCTGAAGAAGGTACAGTGTACCGAAACAGCTGTCACTGAATTATATAATAAATATGAAAATCAAATAAAATTACGTTTTATTTTTATTTAATTAATGGAAATCAGTATGTTTCCGGACATGGGATCTTATGTTAAATTTAATTTTGTTGGTCCCCTCTATAAGTCCTCAAACTCTCTAAAGGGAATTTACACTCACCCTATATATATATATATATCTGTGGTCTCGAGGTACATGCTGCCTTGTCACGCAGCGGGCCCGGGTTCGATCCCCGGTCGGGGAGTTTTTCTGGGTGAGGTTTTTATCGGGGTTTTTCCTCACCTGTAAGACAAATGTCAGGAAAACTTTAAGGCCCAAACGATTCCCGAAATCATATGGCCATCATCCTTATCATTATCATCCTTACCATTATCATTATCATCATCATCCTTCACCGGTGTGGAAAGCAACGGGAAGCTACCACACTTACACATTTCCCTAGTAAAGCTGCAAGCATAGCATGAAAATGCTATGATTGCAGTGAAGGACCTGCCTTCGGGCAGAATTACTATGGATGGATGGATATAATATATATATATATATATAATATATATATATATGGAATGATAAGAAAAATAAATGCCTGGACGGGATTCGAACCGGATCTCTGAGTCTGTACCTCAGCGTGATATCCATTACACTACCAGGCGAATCCAATTCAAACACTTATTTTTCTTATATATGTATTATACTCTCCATTATTACTAGATGTCGCGAGAACTCGGTCTTCACCGCCATCTAGTAATAATGGAGAGTATAATACATATATAAGAAAAATAAGTGTTTGAATTGGATTCGCCTGGTAGTGTAATGGATATCACGCTGAGGTACAGACTCAGAGATCCGGGTTCGAATCCCGTCCAGGCATTTATTTTTCTTATCATTCCATATTAAGCTTGCATTGCTCAATGTTAAACATTTAATTATAACATATATATATATATATATATATATATATATATATATATATATTTGTCATTCTCATTTTCGATCGAAGGAGGTTAGAACTTTTTTTTAAATATTTTCATGAAAATAACCTCAACAGCTTGATTTTTCCGAATTCGCTAAAATTAGTTGTAAACTGTACAGTTAATTTGTTTTTTTTTTCTAACATGAGTATCCATAATAGGTGGCCTAACTAAAATTAGACTTGGTTTTATTACCTGCTAGCATGCAATCTATCGTGTATGTTGAAGACTTTAACACCTGCTTTTGTGTAGCTTTCAACACAACCAATTTAAGGAACAAATCCACCCCAGAACTTATAAAGACGTTCTTGATTGTTTTAGCAGTTGCTTCCTGCCTTTAAGTTAAGAACAGTGTGCACAAGAAACGGTGAGAGGGGAGAGTGACTCTGTAAATCAACTTACTTATCCTCTCGCTTTTCATCTGCTCCCGTCCAATCACAACTTGAATACACGATCGCACAAAAGTGTATCAAAATGCCAGGTTGGGAAGTAGTTTTAATATCCGAGATTCTGTAAAACACTTCACAAACGTGTGTTGGACATTGTTTTTTTCACGATGATGTTTCCAAAAAAGTAAATAACAGTAAAATAATATATTTGTAGGACATATTTGCGTTCGTTATAAACAACTGATTGGCGTTAGCAGTCTGGCCAACGTATATACGGTAAATACCGAAAATAATTTAGTTTGAGACTACAGAAGGCCGTGACCCCAATCAGGCATAAAATGGCGGAAAGTACGAATTTATTGTTTTATATTGTTTCATATAAAGTTCAATTCATTTAAAATGCAGTGGTTTGTTGCGTATAATGTATACGTATTAACACCTACGTTTGGATATATTTTTGTATATACAATGTACGTAGTATAGGCCTACATAAAGGGCAGTGGTTTTACTTCTCGCCCTAGATAGGTAATTTGTAATATTACAGTATAGTTATTTAGTTATTTATAGGTTGGCAACCCCGAAATTTATGAAATAGAACTTTCAATCACGCTCGTCATTTCTGTAAGTACGACAGAATGTACCATCGTGTAAAAAATACACTTTTTTATTTCAATTTCAATTAATGGATTTAAATAACTATTTTTTAATAAATGATTTTTCATCCATTTGTCCATTGTAAAATAAAACCAAATGAGCTAAGTCAGCAGATTTCAGCTATGGAAAAGAGATATCATGGAAAATAGAATCCTAATATGCTGGCCGATTATTGTTGGACCATCAAGAGGGATGCTCCACAGGCGAAATATAGCAGAAAATCGTCATTTCTTACTTTCTAGGCGAGTCCGAATGTTTGAATATTGTGTAGTTACAAATGTAGAAATTATTAGAATGTTTGAAATTATAGATTCCTGCCTCTCGGAAACCTTGCGTGATGGAGAAAAACCGATATCATATTTGAATTCAGGGAAAACAATACCATCAGAATCACATATTTTTCTTTCTGAGACAAAAAAAAAATGTTTCTTTTTTGTTGCTCAGTGTTATTTCTTCGCATTCCATATAATTTCCTACTATTCTAATTGCTATACTATAGCCACTGACCTAGACTTGGATCTTCCTACCACAAAAGGTTTTCAAAAATAATATTTTGTAAATGGCCTCTCAATAGATTGACGAATTTTCTTCTTTTCGATTCTCTAATAACGATGGCATTAACTTTAATTTCAGTTTCATTTGAATAAACATGTTTTGCTTCTATTTATGATATTCGCCTGATGAAGCTACAGTGTGTTGTAACAGCTGTTACGAATGTTTAATAAAATAACTAATTCACTGGCACTATCGAACCCGTAGAGTCATGTCCGCGCGGACATAAGCTGTGCATACATCCGTACCCCTATTCCAATCATCCCCTGTATAATTAACTTCCCTCAAATCACGGATAATGTTATTATCCCACCTCATTCTTGGTCTACCAACTGGGGGTTTTCCCTCTAGTTTCCTACAAGAAGCTAAATAAAATAAAATGTATGAAAATCATATAAAATATTGATAGTTTTATTTATAAAATTCATAATAGATTTTCATAAAGTAAACGCCAAATAACTTGATTGAATATTTACAAGAAAATTAAACAAAAATAAAATTTTATAAAGTAATGGCTGTTCCTGTATTGATGTATGAATCAGATATGTTGGACGATCACTAAAAGACAAGAACAAAGATTGGAAGCAGCTGACATGAGATTTTTTAAGAAATATAGCAGGATATACTCTGCTGGATAAGAAAAGAAATTAAGATATAAGAAAGGAACTAAATATTTTCAAACTTACAGACCGAATAATTAAATATAGGAACAACTGGAAAAAAATATTGATAGAATGCCAGAAGAAAGATTTCCAAAATTATAGCTAAATTATAAACCGCACGGAAGGAGAAATGTTGGTCGCCCACACAGAAGATAGTCTGAACAATTTTAACAATTCTAGCTTTCATGAATTCGGAACTAGCCAACGGGCTTAATCCCTGGATGATGATGATGAAATATATGTTTATTCACTTATATGTCCTCCGGTGTGATCTCGGGACACCATCGCAAAATTTGCAATTTTATAGATTGTGATTACAGAAACGCCAGTAACTTCAGAACATTCTTAACCACACATATATAATAATAATAATAATAATAATAATAATAATAATAATATAATAATAATAATAATAGCTTTATTTTACCTGGCAGAGTTAAGGCCTTAAGGCTTGTGTACCACTCAACCAGGTTAAAAAAATACGAAAAAAATAGTCTTACATCTAAATTACAATATATATAAACGATTACATGTTATGAATACAATTAATATTTATAATGTATTTTGATTTACTCTAAATTTAACGAATTAAATATATAATATGTACAAGATATATAAAAAACGAGGAAAAGATTAATGACATAGTATAAAATTAAATAAATAGAGAAAAATTAATTATTAGACAACAGGTAACTGTATAAGCGTGACTTAAAGGTGCCAAGTGTGCGGCAACCCCTGATATCTTGAGGAAGGAGATTCCAGGAGCGGGCAGAGGCTACTGTGAAGGAGGTAGAATAGGAGGAAGTGCTATGAAGAGGAATTATATATACTTTTTGACCACGCCTGTAAGTGTCAAAACAAGTTTCGTTGAAAGGAGATGGTTAAATGGCATCTCCTCTAGCCGCTGTTCTAATAATTGAGTTCATCCCCTAACTTCATTAAATAATTGTTGATAATTATACGTTCCATAATTTTTTTTCATAAATCAGGCACCCACTTTCTCGACAAAGTTATCAGAGAAACTATTCAACTTAAATGTTTATTTGAATTTAATTCACTAATAGTGGAATCAGGCTTTCACGGCCGGTAATCGTGATATTAAAAGATTCCGGACTATGTGGTCGTGGTCTATAACTGGCGTTTTTTCCCTCGACTGCGGAGGGAATCTTCACTGGCAGGTGGTGTTCCCTGGTCGTAGACTCGTCTGTGAATTCACTAATATGTCAATCTCACGTAAAAGGACCCATTTACTAGAATGAATTGCTCCATAAAAACAATGCTATTTTCTAGACGTGTAAAATCCCTATAGAATGAGAACGTCGTAGCTATATTTTGTTTAAATACAGTGTTTTTTTTCTTTCTCGTTTTATTTTATATACACCGTTCTTCTTTCTGTTTTACCTTTGTTAATCTTTTTATCTTATTCACACATACAAACACAAGACAGGACACACACCCAGATCCAAGGTGGAGATTTAAAATCCCCTGCCCGACCGGGAATCGAACCCGGGTCGCCGGAGTGGAAGGTAGGGACTCTACCGACTAAGCCACGACGACGGACAATTATAAAAACGTAACTAATTCATGCAATGAAAGTAAACAGTGTTATAATTTTCGGCTCTTTGAACCAGTAATTTTTGAATATTAAAAAATTTAATTATGTGAATTTTAATTTATAAAATATAATTTTATTCAGTTGCATTAATATGTTTTTATTGAATACATCTTCCGTTCCACTTATTACATCACTCAAAGTTATGAATTAATGAAAAACACTAAAAATGATGTGATTTATGTCGGAATTAATTAAATTATATGCTACCATTGGGAATAGTTTGCTTTTATAATTGCCATTATTTTCTAAATCCTACACAATTGTGAACTTTCATTAATTTAAACATAGGTTGGCTCTAATCCAGTGGCGTCCATTCAGGTCAAGTCATGAAGTGCAACTATATCAGCTTTTGTAATATTTTCAAAATAGGTCAGTATTTTTAATAAGTCCAGTTACGTTATAAATGGATGCGAAACATTGACTCTTGCTTTAAGGGAGGAAAGGAGATTACGAGTAATGAGAATAGTCTTAGCAAAAATTTTGGACCAAAAAAAGACGAACAGACAGGTGAATGGAGAAGACTACATAACAGTGAACTACATGGCCTTTATAGAAAGCCAGATATAATAAAAACAGTTAAGTCTCGTAGACTGCGATGGGCAGGACATGTGGCACCAATGGGGGAATGAAAGAGGTGCATGGAAGCTTCTTGTAGGAAAACCAGAGGCAAAACGCCCAGTTGGTAGACAAAGAATGTGGTGGGAGAACAACATTAATCGTGATTTCAGGGAAGTAGATTATACAGAGGATGATTAGAAAAAAATTACCTCAGGGTAGGGTTGTATGGAGAGCTTATGTCTGTGGGCCATCAACCTACGGTTTCGATAGTGCTGGTCAGTTAGTTAATTATTTTAATAAGTATTATTATTATTATTATTATTATTATTATTATTATTATTATTATTATTATTATTATTATTATTATTATTATTATTATTATTATTATTATTACTGTTACTACCCCGGTCGGGGCAGTTTTTCTGGGTGAGGTTTTTATCGGGATTTTCCTCACCTGTAAGACAAACGTCAGGAAGACTTTAAGGCCCAAACGGTCCCTGATATCATACGGCCATCATTATCATCATCATCCTTCACCGGTGTGGAAAGCAAAGGGAAGCTACCACACCTACAATTCCCTAGTAAAGCTGCAAGCATAGCATGAAAAGGCTATGATTGCAGTGAAGCACCTGCCTTCGGTTTTGCCATCTCCGTAAATGAGGTGGCTGCCCCGACTGGGATTCCAAGTTGGAATCCTGGCGGTTCCAGAGTAAAAAAAAATAGTTTCTGAAGCGGAAAAAAGTAGTCGCTTAAAAAAATATAAACGCTTGATCGTTTACTCGTTGGCGAGTCGTTTCCATCCACATCACATTGTTTCAATTATAATGAAGCAACTGTACGATTCATCAGGAAATCTGAAGACAGAATAAGGAATTCAGTTAATAGAAATTGTTCAAAATCTCTCAATAAATTGATTTTATTTTGACTATTAAACTCATATACCGATAATTTTCTCTCTTCCTGTTGATAATACTGTCTCTTCCTGTTCGTAATGGGAGATCTTCTTCTTCTTCTTCTTCTTCTTCTTCCGAATGCAGTATTGGGTGATGATGCCCGTTCTGCGACTACAAAAACTGATCTTTCCATCGGTTGAGGGGTCTTCCGAGGTCTCTTTTGCCTTTAGGGTTGAGGTGGTAAATCATCTTTGGTAAACGGGAATTTGACATTCTCTGGACGTGTTGGAACCATTTAATCTGACTATTTAACTCATGCCCCAAATGGGAGTCAATGACCAATCACGTTTCAATGATTTCTGTTTTACAACCAATCAGAGTCGTGTTTCACGAAATATTTATCAGTGTTATAATTACCATATTAAAGAAAGCTCCTCCTTTTTAATATTCTGAAATAGTATGATCTAGTTGCAGTGATAAACAAAAGAAGCAGATGAAGCGTACCTATCGTTTCTCATTTGTTTTCAAACATCGCCGTTTACATTAGATATATAAATATTTTAAAATAACTACAGTTAAATAATGATTTGTGAGTAAACAGCTTAATTTTATTCGTTAAATAGTCCTAACAAATGCCACTCTTGATTTCCAAATTCTCTAGATAAATTCACTCCTCACTTCGTGAGTCGTGAATTTATCGATAATTTGGAAATCACTCGTGGCATTACTTATGATAATTTTGTATATGTTCAACCATTTCCCTACTATTCCACTGCATCCTTATCTCATCACTTTTCATTCTATCCCTTAAATGTTACTCCAGTTAGTGATCGGAGGAATCTCATTTGTGAACTATTAATGCGGGATTTATCTTTTGCTTCAAGTGTCCAGCATTCACTTCCGTATAGTAGAGCAGGTTTGGCTATGGCATTATGAAATCTCAATTGGATTTCTTTCCTCATTTGTTTTCCAAAATTTCTCCTAATTATACTATTTAATCTGTTATATTTTTCTAAATTTGTTTCGACATCTTTTTGATTATGAAACTGTGATATATTATTACCTAAATAATTAAAGTGTGTTACTTGTTCTATTGGTTTATTATTTATTATTATTTTTACTCTCGAAAGTCCCTTTCCAGTGATTGCCATGGATTTCGTTTTATTTTCAGATATTTTCATGTTGTATTTTTCCAGGGTATTCTGCAATTTAAACACTGATCTCTGCAAATCATCCTCATTCTCCGCTAGATATCTCCGCAAATTAACTTCTTTGAGCAAGGATATCGATTCAACAACATACGATCGGTATGGTACAGCAAGAAATGCCAAAAGAAAACAACTTCAAAAATTACAAAAAAAAAGTTAGTTTCGTTGCTCTAAAAAATTATTAAATGTATAATGAATCTGCATTATTGTTAATAATTATTTATCGTACATTCATTTGTTAATGCTTATTTTTCCCAAACCCAAAGAGATTTAACAGTAAAGATATGCTATTTATAACTATAGAGCCGGCTTAGAAATCTCCCGGAAGTAAGATCGGAATACATAACCTCACATTTGGTAAATATTAAACATTATCATTATGTTTAGCTTCTGATGTTGTATTATTCGCTAAATAATCACTCCAAATGCAACGCGAGGTTGAGTTTTTCATTAGACTTTGTCGCTCGTGATTTTTCCAGAAAAACACAACCTCTTGATCATTTTTATTTTATTTTGGAACCTTGTAAAGTATCCCTTATATACTCATTCCATATTCACTGTTTCTCTATTCGCGGCATGTTTACGGAACACATCATCATCATCATCATCATTATCACTCCAGCGATTAGGCAATTGTCCGTTCCGAAGTCATAATGCATCAGGCCAATGTCTTCTAGGTCTTCCAACATCACGTCTTCCTCTTGCTTGATAATTTCTTGCTAACAATGTCCCAACTCCTTTCAAAAAACGTTAAGCTGAAAATATATAAAACTATTATTCTACCAGTTATATTATATGGGTGCGAAACATGGACTCTTACTTTAAGGGAGGAAAGGAGATTACGAGTATTTGAGAATAAAGTTCTTAGGAAAATTTTTGGACCAAAGAGAGATGAACAGACAGGTGAATGGAGAAGACTACATAACAATGAACTACATGGTCTTTATAGGAAGCCAGATATAATAAGAACAGTTAAGTCCCGTAGACTGCGATGGGCAGGACATGTTGCGCGTATGGGGAATGAAAGACGTGCATGGAAACTTCTTGTAGGAAAGCCAGAAGGAAAACGCCCAGTTAGTAGACCAAGAATGAGGTGGGAGAATAACATTAACTATGATTTGAGGGAAGTAGATTATACAGGGAATGATTGGAAAGCATTAGCTCAGGATAGGGATGTATGGAGAGCTTATGTCCGTGCGGCCATGAACCTACGGGTTCGATAGTGCCAGTGAGTAAGTGAGTAACAATGGATATCTCTCCTTACTCATTCCATCCATATGATCAATTCATTTCTGTCTGTAATTCGTGACCTTATCCAATAAAGGCTGTACTTTCAATTCTTCTCTTATATCCTCATTTCTTATTCTATCAAGTCTTGTACATTCTTTAACTTGTCTTAGGAACCTCATCTCCGCCGTCTGTATTCTATCCTGTTTTTTAATTGGAGCCCAAGTTTCACATCCATACAATATTGTGGGAACCGCCATAACATTATACATTTTTATCTTTGTTTCTTTTCTAACTTTATTTTTTAATGTTCTCTGTATTGTTCCACACACCATCTGAAATTTATTTATTTTAGACGCAATATCTCTTTCCACATTGTAGCCAACATCACAGCCCAAATATTTGAATCTAGACACCTGTCCTATACTTTGATTTTCTAAAATAATTTTGGATCTCACTGGATGTCTTCCTCTGAAAGCCATGGTCTTCGTTTTCCTTACAGAAATCTTTAGATCATATAATTTACATATTTCATCTAATGCATGCATAGATTTCTGTAAGTCTTCTTCATTTTTCTGTATTATGATTACATCATCAGCAAATAGAAGATTATTTATGGAACATATCCGCAGCGAATAAGGAGCTTTTACTGTATTTAGCACTAAATCATGGAAATGTACGACACGTATAAAATTCCAGCTCTTGTACAGTAATTATGTTGTTTTGAATGGCAATGCAGAATAACAATGTAAGCAGTTCTGAAATGCACTTTGACTTCATTAATTATGTTGGAGCGAAACCCACAGCACGTAGAGGTCAGTAGAGGGGACAAGTTTCCCTAGAGAACTCGCTAACATGTTCAATTTAGCCAAACATAGACTGTTCTCTTGTTACTCATATGTTCTCATTAAATAGTTCCGCTGATATGAGCAGTCAAAGAAACACTGTAAACTCATGAACGTTTTTCAAATAATTTAATTCACAGCTTACTATACACAATGAGGTATTTAAAAATCAAGTTATGGAATATTTTCCACAAGAAATGTCACGAGTGAACTTATCATAAGTAATGCCATGAGTGATTTCCAAATTATCGATAAATTCACGACTCACGAAGTCAGGAGTGAATTTATCTAGAGAATTTGGAAATCAAGAGTGGCATTTGTTAGGACTATTTAACGAATAAAATTAAGATGTTTACTCACAAATCATTGTTTAACTATAGTTATTTTAAAATATTTATATGTTTAATGTAAACGGCGATGTTTGAAAACAAATCCGAAATGGGAGGTTATGTTCATTCACTGCTGCTTGATCATATTATTTATTGCCAAATAAGATCGCAATATTGTAAGAGTGCACCCAAGTGGAGAAATAATGAAACACGTCAAACTATATATCATAATCAACATTACGGGTTATTCATTTATTTTTTAGTAAACAAACTCAGTAAAATCAAGGAATTTTTTCATTATTTCCTATATTCAATGTATTTGTTGGAGAAAAATAATGTTTTGACCTGTTCAGAACATTAAAAAGGAGGAGCTTTCTTTATCACAAAAGCAGGAGCTGATAAAGAGAAATCGTTAAAGAGCTGAAATACGGAAATTAATGTGTTTTATGTTTAGTTAAATAAGTGAGTGCAAAAATTTATATCGTAATTATTTTTAGATTCCCCGTGCTGTTTACCCGGTGTTGCCCTGGAACCTACTTATCTCGATCTTCTTGGGATAAATGAGCAAAATTCGTTATTGTGAGTTATCCGTAAAACAATACCCGCCATGTGCTGCTATGCTTACACAGGAATCTACATACTTGTCTCGATCTTCTTGGCATCAATGAAAGACAAAAATGGTTATTGTGAGTTATCCGTAAGAGATAAACATATGCTGTCGCGGACTTTTTTGTAGAGCTTTTTGAGATATTCCATTCTGTGTACATTAATTTTGTGTATTTCTTATGGTTTAAGCAGCGTAAGCCATTTAAGCGTCCTAAGAGCTACTTTTTTCACGTTTTCCACTAAAAAGGGCGATTTTTAAGGGTGTAGGAGTTGAGTATCACAACTCTCTTATAGCCTATGTTCATCCCGGGAATCTCCTGAACATCTTGCAAAAATCACCATCACAATCGGATCAGCGGTATGGCCGCGCATAAAGTACGAACAAACAAACAAACATTTTTTATATATTAGATAATAAAAATATTATTAATCCTGAGTTTAATTAGGAAATATGGAAGGATTAGAACAGAATTAAATCTCATACAAACGGCTAGTAACACTAAAGATCGATAGTTATCCATTAGAGGAAAAATGAAGCGTATTTTTATCGCAGAACTTTATTTTATGTAACACAAGGCTTTTGACATAATGGCCGTCAAATCAATGGATTTTTTTTCTAAAGCACGTCCATTTGTATTGATGAGGAAGGTAAAACAGACTACAGGAAATGGTGTCATTCCACGCAGGAAATGCGACACATTACGAAGGGCTTCTTCATTTCACAGTTGCTTAATTAGAGACGTCATATTACCTGGTTATACATTCCTAGCATTCTCTGCACCATAGTGATATAAATCAAACTCCTGCCTAATTTAGACTCTCTAAATATGAGTTGTACCAAACAGATTTCAGTCTGTAATGAAGCTATTATACACCACCAGTTTTTAAATATTATTTGTTTATCTAACAAGTTTCACAACATCTTCCTGCGTCCAATTATTCTACTGACATTTTCCCCCACATCTCTTTGTTATTCCAATTTCCTTCGTCCATGGGCCCCCTGCCCTGGATAACGTGGACGAGGATAAAAAGCCTCAAGCTTTGGAGGAAGAAATCTTTCTAGGGGAGGAAGATTACGAAATAAAAGCCCCTGGTCCTCCAGCATCACAAAGTATGTTTAAAAAATAGGTACAGAGTATAAAATTTTATAGAATACAGCTAATCCGAACATTGGCATCTTTTAAAAGAAATCTAAATTTATATTTGCTCTAACCTAGACTTCATCATTACCCAGTGTAAGGTACATAATATTAATTTGGTGTTTCTCGTATAATTGATCATATTTATACTATTATTATTATCATTATTATTATTATTATTATTATTATTATTATTATTATTATTATTATTATTATTATCTTGTCCACCGCTGTGGTCCCGAGCTAGCATTTTGCCTTGTCACGCAGCGGGCCCGGGTTCGATCCCCGGTCGGGGCAGTTTTTCTGGGTGAGGTTTTTATCGGGGGTTTTCCTCGCCTGTAAGACAAATGTCAGGAAAACTTTAAGGTCCAAACGGTCCCCGAAATCATATGGCCATCATCATCATCGCCCTTCACCGGTGTGGAAAGCAACGGGAAGCTACCACATCTACAATTTCCTAGTAAAGCTGCAAGCATAACATGAAAATGTTATGATTGCAGTGAAGGACCTGCCTTCGGGCAGAATTACTATGGATGGATTATTATTATATTATTATTACTATTATTATATTATTATTATTATTATTATTATTATTATTATTATCATCATTATATTATTATCATTATCATTTACTTACTTACTCACTGGCACTATCGAACCCGTAGGTTCATGGCCGCGCGGACATAAGTCTCTCCATAACATACACTATCCTGAGAGAATGCTTTCCAATAATTTCCCTTGTATTATCTAATTCCCTCAAATCATAGTTAATGTTGTTCTCCCACCTCATTCTTGGTCTACCAAATGGGCGTTTCCCTTCTGGCTTTCCTACAATAAGCTTCCATGCACGTCTTTCATTCCCCATACGTGCCACATGTTACTGTTCTTATTATACTCGGGCTTCCTATAAAGACCATGTAGTTCATTGTTATGTAGTCTTCTCCATTCACTATGTCTGTTCATCTCTCTTTGGTTCCAAAAGTTACATTAAGAACTTTATTCTCAAATACTCGTAATATCCAAATGTTAATCCATTAAAGTAAGAGTCCATGTTTCGCACACAGGATAATATAAATGGTAGAATAATAGTTTTCTATATTTTCAGCTTAACGTTTTGTGAAAGGAGTTGGGACATCAAAAGTCTCTGCAATGCATAATAGCATGCATTTCCGAATTGAGCCTATGTTTAATTTCTTTGTGCATCTCATTCCTATTTGTGATTATTGTTCCTAGGTATTTGAATTCAGCCAATTCCTCAAAATTTCCCTCATTTGTCATTAGCTGTCCATTTCCATTATATAATGTATTTCTACGTGTGACCATATATTTAGTTTTACTGATATTTACTTCCAGTCCTAATTTCTTAGTGTTACTCAATAGTATGTGCGTGTTGGCCTTTAGTATCTCCTCGCTATCGGCCAGTAGTACTACATCATCAGCATAAACTAACAGCTTATTAATACCATTCAGTTGTAGGCCTTCTCATTCTCTAAAGATTTAATGGCATGCTCTAGTACAAAATTAAATAGTAGAGGAGATAGTGCATCTCCTTGCTTCAACCCATTCTGGATTTCAAAAGTGTCTGAAAACTGTTTGCCTACACGCACCCTACTCGTTGAGCCATTTAGACACATTCGTATAAGTCTAACTAACTTTTTTAGGAATTCCGAACTCCAGCAGGATACTATATAACTTCTCCCTCTTAATTGAATCATATGCTTTTTTGAAGTCTACATATAGTTGATGTACAGTACAATTATATTCCCATTTCTTTTCTAAAATCTGTCTTATACTAAAAATCTGATCTGATGTAGACCTGTTTCTTCTAAATGCACATTGATGATCTCCTAGAATGTCATCAATATAGGGAGTAAGTCTGCTTACTAATATATTGTTAGAATTTTGTACGAAGTTGAAAGTAATGAGATGCCCCTATAGTTGTTGCAATCAGTTTTATCTCCTTTCTTATAAATTGGTACGATAATTGATTCCTTCCATTCATCTGGAAGAGCTTCTTTTTCCCAAATCATACTAAGCAACCAGCGTATCATGTCCATCAATTTTTCTCCCCCTGATTTTATCAGTTCTGCTGGGATCTCAATTGAACCTGATGCTTTATACATCTTCAATTTTTCAATTGCCATTTCAACCTCTAATGCACTTGGCTCTGCGACTAGCATTTCTGCTGTCTGTAACTTATCCTCCACAATGTCCTGTTCTGTATGTACATTTAATAGCTGATTAAAATAACTTTTCCATCTATTTAATATACTCCTGGAATCTGCAATCATATCCCCATTTTCATTCCGAATTATGTTTGTTCTAGCCTGAAACCCTTTCTTCTCTATACTAATTCCCTGATATAATTCTCTAATGTTCCTATTTTTTGCATTCATTTCAAGATCATTAATCTTCTCTCTCAAATATTCCCTCTTCTTACTCTTTAGTAACTTGGTGGTTTCCCGTCTAACACTACCCAATTGCTCTAAATTTACCTCATTTGGCTCGTGTAACCATTTCATTTTTGCTAGTTTTCTTTTCTTTACAATGTCGGCACATTCCTCATCAAACCATTTCTTGTTTTGCCTCTTTTTTAAACAACCAATGCTTTCTGATGCTGACAATTTAATAGTATCTCTTATAGCCTCCCATTCTTTATTTATATCAGTTTCTTCTTCGTTTGCCACATCGTCATCTGAAGATTCCAGTACTTCAAATCTATTAGCAATTTTGATTTGGTATTCTTGCCGCATTTCATCATTTTTCAAGTTTTTTAATTCATATTTTACAGAATCATCTTTAGCGTTTGTTCCTCTCATAAGCGATAGCCGTTGTCTGATTTTCACTCTGACCAGATGACGATCCGAATTGCAGTCTGTCCCTCTAACTGATTTAACATCGATGATGCTACTGTGCCTGCGTTTATCCACTAATACATGATCTATCTGGTTCCGAGTTTCTCCATCTGGGGACGTCCAGGTGAATCTAAATTTATATTTGCTCTAACCTAGGCTTCATCATTACCCAGCGTATGGTACATAATATTAATTGGTGTTTCTCGTATAATTGATCATATTTATACTATTATTATTATTATTATTATATTATTATTATTATTATTATCTTGTCCACCGCTGTGGTCCCGAGCTAGCATTTTGCCTTGTCACGCAGCGGGCCCGGGTTCGATCCCGGTCGGGGCAGTTTTTCTGGGTGAGATTTTTATCGGGGGTTTTCCTCGCCTGTAAGACAAATGTCAGGAAAACTTTAAGGTCCAAACGGTCCCCGAAATCATATGGCCATCATCATCATCGCCCTTCACCGGTGTGGAAAGCAACGGGAAGCTACCACATCTACAATTTCCTAGTAAAGCTGCAAGCATAGCATGAAAATGTTATGATTGCAGTGAAGGACCTGCCTTCGGGCAGAATTACTATGGATGGATTATTATTATATTATTATTACTATTATTATATTATTATTACTATTATTATATTATTATTATTATTATTATTATTATTATTATTATTATTATTATTATTATTATTATTATCATCATCATTATATTATTATCATTATCATTATTATTATTATTATCGTAAGTATTACTATTATTGTTATTATCGTATAAAATGTTGGTTTGCATATGAAATTTACATTTCTACATTTAAAATATATTTAACTTTAAAATTAGTATAGCGTATATCTATTGGAAAGCATTAGCTCAAGATAGGGATGCATGGAGAGCTTATGTACGCACGGCCATGAACCTATGGGTTCGATAGTGCCAGTGAGTAAGCAAATAAGTATAGTGTATATCTATATTTGTCAAATATTTATTTGTATTTGTGCTGGTTGAGTAGAAGAGAAGGCCTTATGGCCATAACTCTGCCAGAATAAATAAAACATTATTATTATTATTATTATTATTATTATTATTATTATTATTATTATTATTATTATTATTATGAATAGTATTATTATTAATTTTAAAACTCTAAAAAATTAGATTTATTGGAATCTGTCTAAATAATATAAGGAGTAGGGTTCGGATAGGCAAACAGTTTGGAAGCTGTATACAATTAAAATTCACTGTGGGTTATATTTGAGTTGGTAGAATAACATTAAACATGTTTTGAGGGAAATCGATTATAGAGGCGATGATTGGAAAACATTAGCCGAGGAGAGGGATGTTACAGAGAGCTCATGTCCGCGCGGGCATTAACCTGCAGGTTCAATAGTACCAGCAAGTTAGTTAAAATTTATTTCATGGTCATTATCGAGTATACTAGGTGCGATCCATAAAGGTATGTAAAATTTTTCAAAAATATTTTCGTAAAAATAACTTCAGTATTTTCATTACTTCTGAATTCGTTAATAAACGAAATTCAATGTAATGTCTGTTAACTTCAGTTGTCAATTTTTCAAAGTATATGTTTTTGCGGTTTACAAACTGTGTTTACGTAAATATCTGTTATTTTTAACTGCCAGGACTTAATACAATCGGTTGTGTATGTTTATTTAAATATATCATGCAGGGATATATCAAGTGTCAATTTAAAAAAAGGTAGGATGGCTTGTAACATATCCTGTGGAGACAAAACATTGTATTTATTGATAAATCGGATTGCATCATATTCGAAATTAATATAATATTTAATGACAAAGTAATTGTAGACCTCCCTCGAATAAGGGTATTATTATCAATTCTCTATGGCTTTTTTATTTTAGATAGAACAAATTTTGTCTTCTGAGTAAAGTTAGCATATTTCTAAAATGGATGTTTGCTCCTGAAACTGCTAAACACGGAGAATAATGTTAAAAACTCTGTTTGAGTCAAATCATTGCTAATAAATGGCATTTGTTAGTGCCTATAAATACATATTTTGACCATTACTACCTATTATCATATATATAAAAATGAATGTTTGTTTGTACGTTGGTTTGTTTGTTCGTATTCTAAGCGCGGCCATACCGTTGATCCGATTTTGATGGGTATGTTTTTGCAAAATGTTCAGGAAATTCCCGGGATGAACATAGGCTATAAGAGGGTTGTAATACTCAACTCCTACACCCTTAAAAATCGTGCTTTGTAGTAGAAAATGTGAAAATAGTAGCTCTTTGGACGCTTAAATGGCTTACGCTGCCTAAATCATACAAATACACAAAATTAATGTACACAGAATTGAACATCTCAAAAAGCTCTACAAAAAAGTCCGCGACAGCATATGCTTATCTCTTACGGATAACTTACAATAACCATTTTTATCTTTCATTGATGCCAACAAGATCGAGACAAGTACGTAGATTCGTGTGCAAGTATAGCAGCACATGGCGGGTATTCTTTTACGGATAACTCACAATAACGAATTTTGTCTTTTAGCTCATTTATGCCAAGAAGATCGACATAAGTAGATTCCCGCGCAACACCGGATAATCAGCACGGGGAATCTTAAAATAACTACGATATACATTTATAATTCTTTATCATTTTACTTATTCAACTAATCATAAGAAGTACATTAATTTTCGTCTTTCAGCTCATTTATGCCAAGAAGATCTGATTGAATAGATTCCCGGGCAACGCTGGGTAAACAGCACGGGGTATCTAAAAATAATTACGATGTAAATATTTCCCTTCACTTATTTAACTAAACATAAAACGCATTAATTTTCGTATTACAGCTCATTTATGTCAAAGAAGATCGGGATAAGTAGATTCCCGGTCAACGCCGGGTAATCAGCACGGAGTATCTAAAACATATAAATTTATATTTTTTTTACCTTTTACATATTCAACTAAACATAAAAGCACATTAATTTTCATTCATTTAGGCGTAGCAGCGCACGCCGGGCATTAGCTAGTATATAATTATATATGTACATACATACATACATACATACATACATCATCATTACCATCGTCCTTTCAAGCATTAGGCCCGGTGGAAGAAGTCAAAATCTTATGTTATTTATTCGGGGAAATGCTATATCAGGTGCCCCTAGTATTAAAGTGGCCCGTTACGGTAAGATACATACAATGTTATTTACAAATATGGATCGCACGGGCAGTAAGCCGTACGTGCTGTTGACAGTCCGTTACAATAAGTTGATGTTTAAAAAAGAAAACAATAATATTACAATTAGATATCAATACAATTACATTATATATTAACTTAGTTATGTAGAATTATTAAGAATTAATGGTAATGCAATTTGTTAACATACGTTTTTTTTTCAAATGCCCCAGGTTTGTCTTTCGACATTCCTGGTTTCTCTCCTGCATGGCGTATTTGTAACCCACTTCTGAGGTTGGGGCGCCTATAAGGCGGGGTTACGTTGCCCCGATGATATGATGGATGATGATGATAATGGTGCGCCAAGAGAGTTCCTAATCCTAACCTAAGATGAATATGAATGATGATGATTGCGATGGCCATATGATTTCGGGGACCGTTTGGGCCTTAAAGTTTTCCTGACATTTGTCTTACAGGTGAGGAAAAACCTCGCCCAGAAAAACTGTCCCAACCGGGGATCGAACCCGGGCCCGCTGCGTGACAAGGCAGCACGCTACCCCGAGACCACAGCGGTGGACTGTTAACATACTGGTTTATTCCTGAATAAGTGTTGTTCTTATTTTCCGCGTTTTGTGTATATATAAACCGGTAAAATTGGACATCTATGTAAGACTTGTAGGTTTTTTTTATACCCTTCAAATATGGAGTTAAAGTTGGAATAAATAATCCGAATATAGGTTAAATAGTGAAGGAAATTTTCACAACTGTGAACTTGGGCGTTCCCATCTCTGGGGATTAACAGAGTCCTGCGTGGACATACAACAGTCATTCAAATGTAGCTGTCATGTTCAACAGCTGGTTCAATAAATTATGTAACACATCGTCCCGAGAGATGCGTGTCATACCTCCCAACATTGTTCTTTAATCTAACATAATTATTAGCATGTCCCTGAATTCAACAGTACAACAAACTGCAAAGATAAACCAACATTTTTACCAATGCCACCACGCCATCATTTTGACATTTCTGGTATTCTCTCTGTTATGAATACATAGAGTCTTATATAGATATTTAATGGTTTTATAGGTTATTTTAATTATTCAAGCAAAGTCTTTTGAAATAGAGTTTAGACATGCAAAGTCTGTTGAAATAGAGTTTAGACATGATATAATTCAGAGCAAAGTTTTGCTTAGCCAACTGTAAACATCCCTACATTTAGTTTATTGGAATGTTAGTGAGTACAGTTAGGGTAACTAGAGGTCAAATTGAGTATATAATACTTGAGAAGTGAGGGTCTGGTGTCTGTTCTGTGTAAACTGCTGAAGGGTAAGTCACCGACCATTTTTCTTAATATGTATTCTGGACTTTTGGAAGGGAATCAAGTAAATTAACTATTTTGATATTAAATTTTCAAAAAGGGATATAACATTTTTAAACATGTAGATTAGGGTAGATTTATAACTTCCACAACTCCCACTCTCTCAAACCCCAGAAAGTACTGTAGTTTTTAATATAGGCTTAGATTAGTTATTTAGAGCTAGAATACTTAGGGATTGTAATTATTATACTTTAGTAATAAAATAGCTTAAAATAAGACTCCATTTGTTTATTTCAAAACATGTATAACTGTACATCCTCATACTAACGCTCGGCTATATAAACACGCTACCAGATTTTCCAAGTCCCGAAGGTCCTTTAAGCCTAAGAAATCCATCAGAGGGCATAACAGTATCCCACCGCTGCCACCACTGCCTTATATATAAGAGATAGATTAATTCATTACAGTTTTCTAGTTTCTTTGTTTTTTATTTATTTTTATGTATAGTAGATTCGAGTTATTATTCATTTGTGTATACATTATTTCATTAGTTTAATTTTAATTGTATTTAATTTTATTGTATTCTTTAGACATTATTTTCATTATTGTTCAGTTTTACAGATAAATCATTCTTTACTATGTACTATTCCTTTCTGTATTCATTCTGTCATTAATTTAATTTTAATTGTATTTAATTTTATTGTATTATTAGATATTATTTTCATTATTATTCAGTTTGACAAATAATTAATTAATTAAATAAAAATAAAACGTAGTTTTATTTGATTTTCATATTTATTATATAATTCAGTGACAGCTGTTTCGGTACACTGTACCTTCTTCAGACATGTTAACAAATTATGAATTGTGTTCCAACTGATCTAAGCAACAATACAACAATATTTATTTAAATTTTTTAATTTAACAAAGGGGATTCATTCAAATCAAGTTGAGAATTTAACAGTTTTTTACTACTTTTAAATTTATTAATTTCTACAGCCTCCAAAAGATCTAACTTCTTACCCTTATCACAAATATGTAAAATTTCAAAATTTGGATCGAAACAATGATTAAATTGGAATAGGTGGTTAGCATATTTTGAACTTCCTAAATTTCTGTTATATGTTCTCATGTGTTCCTTTATCCGAGAGATAAAGGTCTACCAGTTTTGTCCTATATAGACATTGTCACATGTGCCACACTTCAATTTATATACACCTGATAATTTTTCTTTTTTTTGTTTTGGTTTTTTGTTTTTTATTATATTTTGTAGAGTTTTATTAGTTTTAAATGCCACATTAATGTTAAACTTTTTAAAGTGTTTAGATATTTTATTTGAAAGTGGGCCTATGTATGACATTACGACATATTTCCTTATGTTTTTTTGGGTAAAGGAAAAACTTTGTTAATTGTTTTTTTGTAATGAACCTTCTTAATTAAACATTCTATAATTTCAGGGTCGTAGCCATTATTATGTCTATATAGGACAAACTGGTAGACCTTTTATCTGTCGGATAAAGGAACACATGAGAGCATATAACAGAAATTTAGAAAATTCAAAATATGCTAACCACCTATTCCAATTTAATCATTGTTTCGATCCAAATTTTGAAATTTTACATATTTGTGATAAGGGTAAGAAGTTAGATCTTTTGGAGGCTGTAGAAATTAATAAATTTAAAAGTAGTAAAAAACTGTTAAATTCTCAACTTGATTTGAATGAATCCCCTTTGTTAAATTTAAAAATTTAAATAAATATTGTTGTATTGTTGCTTAGATCAGTTGGAACACAATTCATAATTTGTTAACATGTCTGAAGAAGGTACAGTGTACCGAAACAGCTGTCACTGAATTATATAATAAATATGAAAATCAAATAAAACTACGTTTTATTTTTTATTTAATTAATAAATATGGATTTTCATCAAGTAAACACCAACTCAATTGATTAAATAATTAATTGTTTAGTATGACTATTATTGTAATTTTTTGTATTTATATGTAACATATGTTTGTCCTGGTGAATGGAAGAGAAGGCCACATGGCTTCAACTCCACTAGGCTAAATAAATATATTCCAAATCTATTCTATTATTGTATTTTTTTATTTAAATGTAACATAATGTTTGTCCTGGTGAGTGGAAGGGAAGGTCACATGGCCCCAACTCCACCTGGCTAAATAAATATATTCTAAATATCGTTATATATAGCACATTCGAAAAATCACCACCCCTAATAACAATTATAATTAAATAGGGAGGGAGAGAGCCTCATTAGTCTGAGGCCTGGAGCTACGCTCGAGTGAAGTTAAACTTGAAGTCTTGTTTTAACAGCTAAATGCAAGCTCTCATTAAAGTGCTTAGCGTCTAATTTATTTAAAATTTATTTCTTCACGAAACAAAGATTAAAGTTACTTTGGGGGTCACTACAAAAATCAATCTTTTCACTTCCTTAATGACTTCCTTTTCTTATTTAAACCTTAAATTTATGTCCATTAAAAAATCATCATTCTTCTCCTCCTTTTATCACTGTAAGAAAATAATGGGGACCAAGAGCACGATTTATAAAAAAAGACCGTAAATTATAGAGAAGACAGTTGATGACATCGCGCAGGACACTATCTCTCACTGTCTAGGATGTGAATAATGACAATAGAATAAAATCATTATTATTATTATGCATAGATTTCAAAGCGTTCCTTAATCTATAGATCAAGGTAGAACAAATAGCGGACCGCGAGCCCTATATGATCCTCCAAGCCATTTCAAATGTCTCAAGAAGTTCTCATGTTTTTGTAACCAATAATAATAATAGGAAAAGCGCGCACAAAAGTGCATTAGTTTATGTTTCTGCCGTATATTATTGCCTCACTCTGATGGTTAACCGTTTATATAAAAGCGGTTGCCGCGCGGCAATGCTTGACATGCGGTGTTGTCACGTTTCTCATAGCGCTATGGGCGTTTATTATACAAGGACAGAAGACATTGATTATTTATGTTACTATTTAATTTTATGTTATTTGGTGTTATTTAACTTTTAAAATTAAAATTATATATGTACTTAATTATTAAATGATTTAATTCCAACATTATATAGCCTTTAGGTCTACATACATTTAATATTCAAACAACATCATGCTGAAAATATTATTATTATTATTATTATTATTATATTATTATTATTATTATTATTATTATTATTATTATTATTATTATTATTATTAACTGTTCGGTGTGAAAAATTTTCCCATGGCAGATGTAATCACTTATTTATTTAACTAATATAATATGTAGATGTTTATTATTCGAGCTACATATCACAATAAATCACTGATAAGTATAACAATTAATTACGGTATACAATTTTATAACTGGATCGACTGCTCCACGTTCTGAGCTTTAAGTGAGACTGAGGGAAGAAGGGCAATGTGGCAACATCGTAGTAGTCGCGGCAGTCGAGATCTTTGTATTTTAATAACATATAACAGCTGCGGGGAAACAAAGCGAGCCGCTTGTTAAGCATCATAGTGTGGCGATAATAACAGCAACGATTGTGTTCTCTTTAAACTGACACTGAAATGATATATTTCACACGGTTTATCACAGAGCTTGCACACGCAGTCACTTGACGGTTCATGATAGTTTGAATTTTTGCAGAATATGTGGTGATATCCACGCACTGCCAGTTTTATTATTGCACTGCGTATCATGTTGTTTGTCCAGTCTAGTCCAGTCTCGATTGATCATTGCATCTGTTGCGTAAAAATCGTCTGGTATTTCTTTTCTCTTTTGTAACCAATGCTACCAAGTTGTCGTTACGCCATTTGTGACATTCACTCTTAGAGAGCGGTACAGTACAGCGAATGTAAATAGTGTATAATATCATTCATGATTAAAGACCACATTACAACTAAGTTTTAATACTGTCCGTCGCTGTGGCGTGGTCCGTAGAGTCTCTACCTTCTACTCCGGTCACCTGGTTTCGATTCCCGGCGGCGAATATATAGTGCACGAATGTAAGTAGATACTGCTTGCGGATTATAATAGAAAAGCATTTATAGCAATTTATTATACCACAATAAAAAGAAACCACTGTTTGCACTTTCTTAAACGTATTATTTCCCAGGAATTAACGTTCCACAAAAATATAATTGACATATTTACATCATAGGACATCAGAAAGTAATTGATGTTCACGTTAATGTATTTCATTTTTCCTCCACTAGGGTGCATTCTTACAATATTGCGATCCCTTGGCAATAAATAATATGCTGGTTGCAGTAATGAATACATTAAACAACAAACATTTCTCAGTTGTTTTCAAACATCGCCATTTACATTAAATATATAAATATTTTAAAATAAAATATATTTAAATAACTCACTTCGCGAGTCGTGAATTTATTGATAATTTCTAAATTACTCGTGGCATATTGGCATGCTACGAGTTATTGGTAAATCCAGGAAATTGGATAAACTTGGGTAAATTTCTGGACAAAACGCGGAAAATAAGAACAACACTCATTCATGAATAAATATATGTTATCAAAATGCAATAACATTAATTCTTAATAATTATATATAAATTAATTAATGTATAATGCTATTGTGTTATTATTTAATTGTAATATTACTGTGTTTTTTTATGTAATTGTAATGTTATTGCTTTTTCTTTTGTTTATTTTTCTTCACACTAGTAGCAATTATTACTTTATTGTAACGGACTGTCAACAGCACGTACGGCTTACTGCCCGTGCGACCCATATTTGTAAATAATATTGTAAATATCTTACTTTTTGTCTAATAAAGTCCTACTACTACTACTTGTGACAAAACCTCGAAGCCAACTTATAACATTTTTTTTATAATTAATAAGACAAACCATGAATGAAATGATATGAGACAACTTAAAGAATGAGTGCTCGTACAACATAATATTGTAAATCCAGGATTGTTTACTTTTCTCTGGACTTATTTGAAATTAGGTACGGTTCGCTTTACTTTAGAGTCGTCCCAAGTGAATGGATGCTTTGAAGACCTGCTTCACATAGTTAAAATTGACTTTTTTTCCTGGATAGTGGGACGTGATCTTTGTGGCAGAGTTTAATAACTGTACGTAAAATCTATGAAGATACCTACGTAATCTTTAGAAAAAAAAGTCGGAAAACTCAAACTATATAGCCCACTATTCACTGCCCATAAAATAAATCCCAACAATAATAAAATATGATCATATTCTATTCCGAAGCAATCTTACAAGGGAATTGTCAACCATTACAAGTTGAAAGCTACCTTCATTTTTTACACACTTTATATTAGCTTGACCTGTATACATGTAACGGAATCTTTCAACGCGATTTTCACCCACTTAAAAACATTGGATCGACTTGAAACTTTGTATACTTGTAAAGGACCAGTGACAGTACAATAATTTCATATTTTTTTCTAAAATCCTGGCCAGGATCATGAGGACGTCAAAGAAATAAAGACCGGTATAACAGGTTGCGGACGTATCGACTTTTTAGTCTATCGTTGTGGTAGCTCAGTTGGTAGAGTGATGGACTGTAGTAGTATATAATTTCAGTAATCCATAGGTCGCTGGTTTAAATCTGCCCCGGAAGATTTTTTGAAGAGTATTACTTTTAGCTCATACTACAATAGTATCGAATTTAAAGATATTTAAATTTTTAGAAAACCAAACTAAAAAATGAAAAATAAATAATAGTTTTAAAAACTAAAACAACGCGCTTTATTAAAAAACCGAACTAAAAAATGAAAAATAATTTTAATTTCCAACACGCTTGAGATGAAATTAAAGTGATCAACAAAAAAATCATCTCCAACACATCTAGAAAAAACTAGAGTTATCTGCAAAAAAAAAAGAAAAATATTTTACCATCAAAAGAGTGTGGTGCTCTATACCAATTAATATATTTGATAATAAACAGAAAATCTACAAAAAATGGAAAGAACATGTACAAAGAATGGAAGATGATTGCATTCCCAAAATTATACTTAAATACAAACCAAAAGGACGCAGGAATGTTGGTAGACCGAAGAAGAGATGGATCCAACTTTTGAATGAGAATCTATGACACCGGAACAAGCCACATGGGCTTAATCCGTGATTGTTGTTGTTGATGATGATGATGATAAACAGATACTGGTAAAAGTAAATTCTCTGAGAAGAAAACGTAAAAACCATAAAAAGCACCCCACGCTTTTGATGGTAATTTTTTTTTGTAGATAACTCTAGTTTTATTCTAGATGTGTTGGAGATGATTTTTTTGTTGACCACTTTAATTTTATCCCAAGCGTGTTGGAAATTAAAATTGTTTTTCGCTTTTTAGTTCAGTTTTCTAATAAAACGTGTAGTTTTAGTTTTTTTTAAACTATTATTTATTTTCTCAGAGAAGCTTTGCAATATACCAAGACCGTGCCCAAAAAATTATATCCTGCTTTTAACTGCAAGGCATTAAAATCCAGAGCCAAATCTCTCATTTTAACTATAAGGAAGTAATACAACTCTTCACTTCATGGATTGAATAACTCTAACTGCTAGGCACAGCAATTGCCATTGCTGAATTATGGCTTCGATATCTGTGCCTTGCAGTTAAAAACGGCGGATATTTTGACACGCTCATGACACATGACAACGCTTCTCTGCCAGAAATTTCGAAGTAGACTTCGTCATTCATTGGTTCACAGTTCCCTTGACAGAGAAACTTTAGTATTTTTTCCATCCCATTAACTTAGTTTTACCTCTAACCATAGACCTATGAATAATGTTTATGTACCACACGCCACTCAGACCTTAAAAAATGGCACGGCCTGTCGAGAGAGGGATCTTAAACTTTGTATCACACACACACATACACTTTTATCACACAAGAACATGGAGACCCCCCCGGATGAGTGATCAGCTCAATGCCAGGGCCTCCTCCGAGACAACACAACACTAAGACGCATTCAAAACCTGGTGAATAGCATAATGATATTCGGAGACCGTTTGAAACTTGGAGGTTCCTGACATTTGTCTTACAGGTAAGGAAAATCACCGAAAAAGGCCATCAGAAGGAAACTTGTCCCAATCAGGGAACGAACATGGACCCGCTACGTACGTAGCAGCGACACTATCCCGAGACGACAGCGGTAGACAAACTCCATTATTTTGTATAAATGACACAGGTCAACATGATTTTTGTCTCATGAGTACCAATAGTTGTACTTAATGCAGTTTTTATCGTGTTTTCAAATATGTATTCTGAATTTCTCCATCACCCATAGTTTTTTTATTTCAATTTCAATTAATGGATTTAAATAATTATTTTTTAAATAAACGTTTTTCGTCCATTTATTATCTTGGCGCAGTGAGCGAAGAGCAGGGGAATAGTTTTATCAGGAGATTTCAGCTATGGAAAAGAGATATCAAGGCAAATGGAATCCTAATACGCTGGCCGATTATTGTTGGACCATCAAGAGGGATGCTTTACAGGCGAAATATAGCAGAAAATCGCCATTTCTTACTTTCTAGGTGAGTCCCAATGTTCGAATATTGTGTAGTTACGAATGTAGAAAATATTAAAGTGTTTAAAATTATTATAAATGCCTGTCCCTCGGAAACCTTGCGTGATGCAGAAAACCCGATATCATATTTGAATTCAGGAAGAAAAATAATATCCGAATCACATATTTTTTCTTTCTGAGACAAAAAAAAAGTTTATTTTTTGTTGCTCAGTGTAATACAAATTGTATAAATGTAGTCAAAATGAGATGAAGTTGCAAAAAAGCTGTTAAGACCTAAAAAGGACAGAAAATAACCAACAAACCAAAGAAAAGGTCGAAAAAGGAGAAATAAAACCCACCGTTTTCTAGCTCACAATGACCCAAAAAGTATTTATATAATTTTGGGCCTCGTCTTCAGAAATAAAATAAAAAAAGGACATTTCCTCAACTTCCGAGCGCTATTCTTCAGCCTTTGGTGTACAGTTTATATGAAATTAATTACTCTTCGTTATTTGTGTGACAGGGCGATAAACACATTTTCACGAATACATCTCACCTCAAGGGATGTTTCATTAAATTCAGCAAACCTGGTGGAACACAGAGGAATCTTTTATGAATTCGAAACCAAATTTCCTGATTTCAAATAATTTTAACGTGTTTAGTGGGATTATAGAGAACACCACGGTCACTGTATTTAATTATATAAATGGATTAAATGGGATTAATTTTGTGAGGTAACTGTAGACGTCTACAAAGGCCATCATCTGTCTACCCAATGCAAATCAGGAATTAAATTTCACACTTTTTAATCTCAGTAATTGCGAAGTTTCACTTCCACGTCACTAATGGCGACAGAATTTTCTGCTATACCTTAAGGGGTTCAGATTTTAAATGCTATCTGTTTGTTTATTAGAGTATTCAACGGCTAATTTGCAGACTCCTGTTGTTTCAACTAATAAACATTGCCCACACTGTTAACGTTACTCAATTGTTTATAATAAACGCAAATATTTCCAACAAAGATATTATTTCACTACTATTTATTATTTTGAAAACACCATCGCGCAAAAAAATAATGTACAACGCACGTTTGTGAAGTGTTTTACAGAATCTCGGAAATTAAAAACCTCGCTATCGCTCGGTTTTTAAACATTTTCCTCTATTCTGTAAAAAATAATTCCCAGCCTCGCATCGAAATATACTATTTCGGATAAAACCATAAAATTGAACACAAGTCGAGTAAGATACTTTCATTATATGTATCACAAGGAATTCATGCTTAAAATCTGTGCACTTATATTATATCCACTTTCCATTATGGAAAGAATTTGGCCATTATCTTTAACAGATACGCAACAGTGCAACGTTTCGTCCATTAGCCTTCTGAAAATACAAGCGGCTAAAGAAAGGGATTAAGCGTGGGAAGAAGGGAATGGCTAATGATTTTAGAGTATTCTCTCAGCTGTTTGAAAAAGTCAAGAGATTGGAGACTTTCTGATCCCTATTTTTCCCCAACTAAGTTGTGCAGATTCCCAAATATATCCTCTTCCTTTTTTTAAATTCATTGTTATTTAATAGAGGCAAGTATATTTATCTCTTTCGCACAATTGTGTGTTCTTTTATTTTTTAGTAGTTACAAAAAAGTAATTTACCGATAGCTATAGTTAGCCTACTGACGTCCTTCAAACTATTAACTTCTCACAGGCTCAATCCAACCTGCAGGTTCATGGCCGCGCGTACAATCATAAACAAATTTATGATTAAAGATTAAAATCTTTACAATGAAAATGTAGTCCACCGCTGTGGTCTCGGGGTAGCGTGCTGCCTTGTCACGCAGCGGGCCCGGGTTCGATCCCCGGTCGGGACAGTTTTTCTGAGTGAGGTTTTTATCGGTGTTTTTCCTCACCTGTAAGACAAATGTCAGGAAAACTTTAAGGCCCAAACGGTCCCCGAAATCATATGGCCATCGCAATCATCATCATTCATATTCATCTTAGGTTAAGCTTAGGATTAGGGACTCTCCTGGCGCACCATTATCATCATCATCACCCATCAAATGATCGGGGCAACGTAACCCCGCCTTCCAGGCGCCCCAACCTCAGGAGTGGGTTACAAGTTTTCCATGTCAGGAGAGAAACCAGGAATGTCGAAAGACAAACCTGGGGCATTTGAAAAAAAAAACAATGAAAATGTAATGTTTTTATTTAAACTCTCCATACATCCCTAACCTGAGCTAATGTTTTTCAATCATCGCCTACATAATCTTGTTCCATTCATTTTTAATATTCACTCTTGATAATTTGGTCTTCTGGACCGAATGACCGTGATGCAGTTTTGAAACTTGACGTTTCGTCTACTGCTATGGTACACATCTTCAGGGGATATTCAGTTGTGGAGTTCAAAGAGAGCACATAGAGTCTCCTGAGGATGTCTACCGTAGTAGTAGAAACGTCGAATTTAAACAAAACTGAACCACGGTCATTCAACCCGGAAGACCAACTTAACTAGAGTCAAGACACCGACCGTGGAAGCCTAGAATTTTATATGGTTAATATTATTCTCCCATCTCATTCTTGGCCTGCCTATTGGGCGTTTTACCTCTTGTTTTCCTACAAGGAGTTTCCATGCCAATCTTGCATTCCCCATTCATACCACATGCCCTGTCTATCACAGTCTACGAGACTTAAATCATCTTATTATATCTAATTTCCCATAAAGATCATGTAGTTCACTGTTATGCGTCTCTTCCATTCGTCAGTCTGTTCATCTCTCTTTGTTCCAAAATGTTCCTAAGAACTTTATCCTCAAATACTTGTAATATTTTCTGATCATCATCTTCATGGTAGGCCGTCGGCCTGTTCCGCTCTCAGAATTCACCTTCCCATCGTCTTCTAGGACGTTCCACATCTCTGTAGCCTTGAGGTTGGTACAACAGTGCTTGTTTTGTTAGCCTGGAGGAGTCCATTCTTAGAATATGTTCATGCCATTTTCGTTTATAGTTTTGTATTTTTTCATTTAGATTAAACATTTTCTGTTCTTGTCTAATTGTTTCACTAGGAATGTGGTCTCTTAGAGTATATCCTGCAACGTACCTGAGGAACTTCATCTCTGATGTTTCTAGTAATCTTCTGTCTGATCATTTCATGGCCCAATTCTCTGATCCATATGTCACAATGGGAACTGCCATTACCTTAAAAAACTTCAGCATTGTTTCTTTTGTTGTTTTTGTTTGTAGTGTTCCTTTAATATTCCCACACATACTTTGAAATTTATAATTTTATTCATGTATATCATTTTTCCAATAATTATTTACAATTATTGTAAGATATGTGACATCCTAAATATTTAAAAGTCTGTACTTGTTTGATAATTTCATAGTTCAAAACTATTTTCGATCGAACTGCATATTTTCCCCGAAAGGCCATTGTTTTTGTTTTTGTCGTTGAAATCTTGTGATTGTAATATTTTCTCGAAAGGTATTAATAAAAGTAATTATGTTCAGGTCCATGAAAAAGATGATGAACTATAGTTCAGGTGGTCACACATCAACTCCTCATAGGAAATAGTTCAATCCCAAACACTACTTCGACGGCCGAAGAATTTCAACAGTCGGAGTTATGGCTGACGATGAACATGATTATGTTTGAAATCGCGATATCATGGAAGCATGAATCCTATGAGGTGAGTTATTTAAACAATATGTTCTCCGATGATTTTTAACTACTTCGTTAAATTTACACATAGAAAACCAACCTAATTCACTGAGGTGAAGAGAGAAACAAAAAGATGCTCCTGTAAAATTGTACCGAAATCACTTTTTCGGTACGTAACAACTACGTCATCGTGCCTTCCCTCTACAGTGATGTTATAGAACAGTGCCAAATTCCTGTCTTCGTTGTCCTCTCTCCTACGTACCTCCCCCTTCCTTCTTTATGCGCTGCGTGTGACTGCGCATCTTCCCCTCGTCATCGAAAGCATCAAATAAGCTGTGCAAGTTAGTATCAGAGTCTTCATCAACTTGGTGTTCGTCGGGGTCAGGTCGACTGTAGCTCGAAGGAGCTGTTTGGTTTCATCATTCCCACAAGCCAGGGTAGGGCAACCAGGACAGTGAACCCTAGCCCTTGGCTGGACTGGATTGTGTATGTGTGTGTGTGTGTGTATGTATATATGTATGTATGTATGTATTATTATTATTATTATTATTATTATTATTTGAATTTTTGAATTATTGATGACCGAGTTATATTATTTCATTCATATCTTTTGACGGTCAAGAATATTAATTTTTTGATAAATTATTTGTATTATCTGACTTATGATTATCATTAAGTGTACCTTTTTTTTAAGTTAACTTATGTTTACTAATTGCGTAGCTAGTCATGTTTCGTATTGACATATATTCAAAAGATTTCTCAAGCCATATTAATCCCCTTTTTCCTTCTGGCTTCCACGATTATAATACTGTTTAGCATTCAGTACTATATGTTAAGTAATTTACAAAGGAAAGGTGGATTAATCTTTGCCTTCTATGGACCCGGGCAAAGGAATGTCGATATAGTTACTCAATGTAATAAGAAGGTAGGATCGCAATAGCGAGGGTGCAAAATTTAGTTTCTGGAGTTGAAAGATGATGATAAAGATACTGATGACTCTTAGTTTACAAATAAACTTTTATCAATGCGGCACGTTTCTACCAGAGCAAGAAAATAATAATTAAAAAATTGCGGAGAATTTGCGCGTAATAAAGAGATAGTATCGCGTGTATTAAATTTCAGAATGACCTTGCATCCCATATGAGATCATCACCTACTTGAGTAAGGAGTTCGCTTGTTTTTGTACAAAGAAATAACTGTAACCTTCACATGGGGTCTCGCACCAACAATATTTCTAATTCATAACAGCTGATACATTGTTCTCGTGTTAAACAGTTTTTTTTTATTTATTTAACATGTTTAAATGTATACAACATCTTCTTGTGCCCAATATTAAGTTTTGATTCTCTTCCTCTATCTATCTCTATTTTTCCAGTCACCATCCTGTAGTCCCCTGTCCTTCATTAAATTCCTAATTCCCTCTATCCATGTCTTAATCTTATTACAGCGCATGGGAATATGCATTAGATCTAAACTATGAGAAATAATAAAGAACGAGGATATCCACACCATCTAATAAAATCAGTCCAAGGCTTATGTGAAGAAACTAAAGTAGTGATAAAAACTGATTGAAAAAGATCAGAAGAAATTTTAATAAATCAAGGAGTTAGACAAGGGTGTAGTCTATCGCCCACTCTTTTTAATATATATATATATATATATATATATATATATATATATATATATATAGACGACATTATGAAGCAATGGAAAATTATAACGAACAAAGGTCTTAGATTGAACAATAACTCAAGAATTAATAACTTAATTTTACCGATGATTTAGTCTTACTACACCATGATGAAGATCTGTTACAATTGGCTGCTTACAAACTAAATGCAATATGTAGCGATTATAATTTTAAAATTTCAATAAGTAAAACAAAAGTAATGGCATTTTGTGGAATAAACACTCTGCGTGCAAAAATAATAATTAGAGACGAAATTATTGAACAAGTATCCCACTTTAAATATTTAGGATGTGACATCAGCTATGGGTATAATAAAGATATTGAATATAAAACTCATCAGTTTCAAGCCATTTGTGGCACAATAGACAGAACATTGAATAATAAAGCATATAAACAAACAAAATTAAAATTGTATGAAACAATGGCAGTGAATCTTGGATTATCACTACCAAACAAGAAAGTAAAATCCAAGCAGCCGAGATGAATTTTTTAAGAAGAGTAAAAGGATGCACTAGAATGGACCAGATAAAAAACGAGGATATCCGTGAAGAACTGCAGATCTACACCATAAAAGAAAATATATTTAATAACGAGTTTCAGTGGAAAGAACATGTAGAAAGAATGGAAGAAAGTAGATTACCAAATAAAATCATACATTATTTTCCGACTGGAAGAAGAGATGTCGGACGTCCTCCGAGAGATGGTCTTAGATCTATTAGTGAAGACGGAACAGGCAACTAATACCTAAACCAGAAAATGAAGAAGAAGAAGAAGAAGAAGGTAACATGCATTACAGCAAAAGCTCCTTATTTACGGTTCCGTTATTCGCGTTTTCATTATCCGCGGGTTAAATAATTGCGACACAGTTCCTGTATTCGCGGGTAAAAATGTATTTATTCGCGGATCCAACCGGTATATTAGGACTAGTATCCTTTATTAATGCATCGGCAACTTTCTTTTTACGCAGGCACGTGTCAAGGAGGAATTTACGAAGAGCGATTCAAACCAAATGGACCAATAAATACCAAAGTAAAACAAACCTTAATGTCACTAAGCCTAAAATCTGTTGTTAAGAGCCGCCGGTACGAGATGTCCGTTGATAAATGCCGCCCTCGCCACAATCGATGTTTTATTGCTTCAACTTGTCATACGTTGCAATAATTTTGATTGAATAACACGTGAATGTTCTGCTTTGTTGTCAATTTATAATACCTAGTAAAAGGAAAGAAAATTGATTCCGAAGCGGAAAAAGTAGTGTTGCTCCTTAAAGTAAAAAAAGAAATGCTTGATCGTTTACGCATTGGCGAGTCGTTTG
Source organism: Diploptera punctata (assembly GCA_030220185.1). Lineage (NCBI taxonomy): Eukaryota > Metazoa > Arthropoda > Insecta > Blattodea > Blaberidae > Diploptera > Diploptera punctata. The sequence continues at coordinate 909,128 of JASPKZ010004543.1, forward strand.
CGTCTATATCACGCTATTTCAATATTAAGGCAGGTGATGGTTGAAAAATTGACCATTTGAGATCAAAATTGGCATTTTTTCTTTTTTGTACTAAAAAATTGCCTGTGCTCTAATGTATATGTTGGCAAAGTTTCAGAGGCCTATGGCGCTTCTAAGTGCCCTAAATTACGTCAGAGTTAAAAGGCTGCGCCAGTTAAATACCACCTGCATGCAAATCTTTAAACTTGTTTTTCCACACTTTTATTTCCACTGCATTTTTTACATTCAAAATTGAATGGAATTCAGAAATTTTGTCCTAGAAGGTTAAAATTTTTACTGCATCTCCTAAAAACAATGGGTAACAAAGTAGTGCATGGGTTTCATGATTGAAGTAGTATTTTAAGAAATATAAAATAAAATGTGTGCAATTATTAATTTTTTTGTAATTCCACGCATGAGGTACAACATTTTTTCTCCCTTTGTATTCACATTATAAGAATTTTAATGCATGTTTTTTTTTCTAAATATTTTAGGGGTCTCGTAAAAAAATTAGACACTTTACTAAAAAATTGTGGAACCCATTTAATTATAATATATGTAATTTTTTTAATATAATATTTAATAACTGATAAAATAAATGTCTCACAAGAATGAAACTTAAACACATCATTATGTATCATGCAGTGAATGTTTGTACAAAAAATCAAATCTCTATCTAAAAAAATGTAGAAAATAGAAATTTCACCCATCACCCCCTTAATGAATCAACTGTACAATTATCACGAAATCCGAAGTAAAAATAAGGAATTCTATCGCTGAATTCACAGCTGAATATCAATCTGATTGAAATACCTTTTAAAAGCGGTAAAACAGGGAAAAATTACTAAGTTCTTTAAGTCCTTGCCTAAGCCTGACAATAACAATTATAATTAATAACAATACAATAGAAATTATTCAAAACCTCTCATTCAATTGATTTTATTTTGAAACTGTCTTTTTTATATTAGAACCTTGGAACGTATCCCCTATATACCCATACAAATTACCATTCCATATTCGCGGTTTCTGTATTCGCTGGATATTTGCGAAACATATCCCCCGCGAATAAGGAGGTTTTACTTTTCTTGGTTGGCGATATCACAATGTCAATATTTTGGTCATCACTTGAAACATATTTTGTTATAATATTTTTCTGTGGCGCGTACAATATGTGACAGTTATGTACACTTATCGACAAAAAGAATGAGCTGCTGCAAAAAGCAGAGTTTTTGTTATGGCCCACTGCGCATGCTCGAAAAGCCGTAGCTGAGGTTCACGACGTAACGCACTGTTAAATGTTTTAAATACGCTGCATTTGGTTTTAACCGCCTTAAATAGTCAAAGAACAGTGAAGGGGACATGTTTCTAGATATTTAAGAGTGTTGGACAAATGCAATATTACTCAAATTGCGACATTTTAAGTAAAGTTCAACTCTCGTTCATAGTGTCAAAGTAAACACGACAACTAGTATCAGACGTTCGAATAGCGTAGATGGTTAAACTACTTACAACAAGATGAAATGTATGTGAAAACCAGGGTTCAAATCCTCCGACAATTTTTTTATTCATTTGTATTTTCGCAAAATACATCCTAAAATATTTAATTCTTGCCACATAATATACGTTCACTTTACACTATCTTGAGTAATATTCCTGCCTTTGTAACACTGTTTAGCTACCGGTATGAATTTAATTGTGCGTGCAGTGCCACGTTTTAATAATAATCCTATAAATGTATGTAATAAAATATAATATAGCTTCATATATTTATGTTTTTTTATTTATTTTTTACGTATTAGTGAGGAAAAAATATTTAGTTTATATATGTCAAGTCCATCATAATAATAGCTCATAGATGATGGACAATAAAAAATTATTATTATTATTATTATTATTATTATTATTATTATTATTATTATTATTATTATTATTATTATTATCCGTCATCTATAATAATAATAATAATAATAATAATAATAATAATAACAATAATGGGATTTATCAATTGATGTGAAGAATGTAATTACCTGCGGATCAAAATTAACTCAAAATGTCCGCAAGAAAATGACATAAAATATAGAATTCAAAAAAGGCAGATCGGTAATAACATTGTTAAACGGAGTTTTGTGGGATACGAACATAAGAATAGATACCAAATTAGAAATTTATAAATCCATAATTCGAAGCATGCTAACATTCAGTGCAGAAACTTGGCATCTGAATAAAAATTTCAGTTTAAAGCTTATGTCTACCGAAATGGATTCTTACAGACGCTTAACTCGACATTCTAAATTGGAAAAAAATCAGGAATACAATCATCACACAACGAATGAAAGTCCAAAATTCAATATTAGATTTTGTGAGATACAGACAACTAGAATGGTATTGTCATGTACGTAGGATGCCAGAGAAAACATTACCCAGACAAGCTTTGGAATGGTTTCCACCTGAAAAAGGAAAGAGAGGTGGACCAGATTTAATGGGATGGATGATATAAGAAGAGATATGAGGGAGTTAGGTCTGGAAGAATTGGAATGAGAAGATAGAGAAGAATGGAGAAAGAAGATAAAAATTTTAAAAAACTTTGGGCATAGGAAGAAGTCTTATTACACTGTAAACCTGTTTATAAAAAAATAAACAAATAATATCAATAATATCAATAATAAAAATAATAAAAATAGTAATACTTACAAATAGTTAGTACATTTTTTATTTAATAATGAACATACAGAATAAAATAGAAAGCATTTTAACAATTAAAAAAAATTAACATCACCGGGAATCAAGCCTCTAAGCACTGAGCTAGGCTTTCGCTGTCTTACTGCGTTTATAAAGATACTCTTCAAAGGGAGAAGGAAACGTATTGTAGCTCTACTGTGCAATTACTTTACTCGTGTGAATCCCGCGTTAGAACTTGAAATATTCGAGATCAAGAGTCGGCCCATTCTTTTTGTCGCTAAGTGTACATTTTTATTTAATTGAAAAAAAGCCTTCAAAAAACTGTCACAGTTATTTTGTTTTGTGAAAAAATCTGTATTAATGGTTAACATCCCCCTTAATTATATAACATGCTGTGTAGGACTGGTGCCAATATGGATTCTGCCCACCTACTCCATTGTTTTGCACTAACAACTTCTACACTCCATCAAACCCTACTGGGAGGCAAGAGGGAAAATGATCTCACTGCAAATCTCCTAATCTTACTTACTTACTCACTGGCACTATCGAACCCGAAGGTTCATGGCCGCGCGGACATAAGCTCTCCATACATCCCTATCCTGAGCTAATGCTTTCCAATCATTCCCTGTATAATCTACTTCCCTCAAATCATAGTTAATGTTGTTCTCCCACCTCATTCTTGGACTACCAACTGGGCGTTTTCCCTCTGGCTTTCCTACAAGAAGCTTCCATGCACTTCTTTCATTCCCCATACGTGCAACATGTCCTGCCCATCGCAGTCTACGAGACTTAACTGTTCTTATTATATCTGGCTTCCTATAAAGACCATGTAGTTCATTGTTATGTAGTCTTCTCCATTCACCTGTCTCTTCATCTCTCTTTGGTCCAAAAATTTTCCTAAGAAATTTATTCTCAAATACTTGTAATCTCCTTTCCTCCCTTAAAGTAAGAGTCCATGTTTCGCACCCATATAATATAACTGGTAGAATAATAGTTTTATATATTTTCAGCTTAACGTTTTTTGAAAGGAGTTGGGACATCAAAAGTCTCTGCAATGCATAATAGCATGCATTTCCAGAATTGAGCCTATGTTTAATTTCTTTGTGCATCTCATTCCTATTTGTGATTATTGTTCCTAGGTATTTGAATTCAGCCAATTCCTCAAAATTTCCCTCATTTGTCATTAGCTGTCCATTTCCATTATATAATGAATTTCTACGTGTGACCATATATTTAGTTTTACTGACATTTACTTCCAGTCCTAATTTCTTAGTGTTACTCAATAGTGTGTGCGTGTTGGCCTTTAGTATCTCCTCGCTATCGGCCAGTAGTACTACATCATCAGCATAAACTAACAGCTTATTAATACCATTCAGTTGTAAGCCTTCCTCATTCTCTAAAGAGTTAATGGCATGCTCTAAGTACAAAATTAAATAGTAGAGGAGATAGTGCGTCTCCTTGCTTCAACCCATTCTGGATTTCAAAAGTGTCTGAAAACTGTTTTGCCTACACGCACCCTACTCTTTGAGCCATTTAGACACATTCGTATAAGTCTAACTAACTTTTTAGGAATTCCGAACTCCAGCAGGATACTATATAACTTCTCCCTCTTAATTGAATCATATGCTTTTTTGAAGTCTACATATAGTTGATGTACAGTACCATTAAATCTCCTAATCTACTTAAGATTGTTCTATTTATATTTTTATAGTATGTTATTGTTTCTATTGGGTATAGTTATTATAAATATGTTAATAAGGTCTGTCATTTGGGTGAATGATCTGTAATTTAAGTGTCCTGTATTAAATAAATAAATAAAATAATAATGATACAATATTTATGTCTAAAAACAGTAACAAGAGAATTACATAGGATTATAGTCCTTAGGAAATTAAGAATTCATGACTCTTGACCTTAAAGTTTCCAAAGTTAGAACTGGTAAATCGCATTGGTTTTATTTTCTGGTCCCTCATTTGTCAGAGCTTAGGTAACGAAGACGGAGACAAATTGGCACGAATCTATTATCCCGAAGGGTTTTTGTGAAGCTTATTGTAACAATGAAATCAATTTACTTGCATTACAACATGCAGAGTGAATAAAAAATGAAGTGTTTAAATAAGGTGCATTTTAGACTCGTGTGTAGGGTTACTAGATCCGTGTTTGGAATTTCCAATAAAACCGATGCCATACACACAATTTTCTTATCGGAGTTCTGTTTCTCTCTTCTGAAAAGACATAGAATTTGAAATATTCAACGAAAAGACATGGAGAACGCAATTTCTTGTTTCTTTTTTTATAACACTTTAGACATTATAGAAAAGAAAAGATTACAGTGGTATGGCCATGTCAAAAGAATGCCAGAGCAAAGATTGCATAAAATTGTTATGGAATGGATCCCAATAGAAAGGAGGAAGAGAGGAAGACCAAAGAAAACTTGGATAGATGAAGTAGAAGCAGCTATGAATATCAGAAGATTGGAGGAAGATCAATGGATGGATAGAGAGGAATGGCGTTTGATTTCTGGAATACGGCGGCAGCTGCCATGATACCGGATGATATATATATGTCCACCGCTGTGGTCTCGAGGTAGCGTACTGCCTTGTCACTCAGAGGGCCCGGGTTCGATCCCCGCTCGGGACAGTTTTTCTGGGTGAGGTTTTTATCGGAGTTTTTCCTCGCCTGTAAGACAAATGTCAGGAAAACTTTAAGGCCCAAAGGTCCCCGAAATCATATGGCCATCGCAATCATCATCATTCATATTCGTCTTATCATCATCATCCTTCACCGGTGTGAAAAGCAACGGGAAGCTACCACACCTAAAATTCCCTAGTAAAGCTGCAAAGCATAGCATGAGAATGCTATGATTGCAGTGAAAGACCTGCCTTCGGGCAGAATTACTATGGATGGATATATATATATGGTATGATAAGAAAAATAAATGCCTGGACGGGTTCGAATCCCGTCCAGGCATTTATTTTTTTTATCATACCATATTAAGCTTGCATTGCTCAATGTTAAACATTTAATTATAACATATATATATATATATATAGGGTCCACCGCTGTGGTCTCGAGATAGCGTGCTGCCTTGTCACGCAGCGGGCCCGGGTTCGATCCGCGGTCGGGGCAGATTTTCTGGGTGAGGTTTTTATCGGGGTTTTTCCTCACCTGTAAGACAAATGTCAGGAAAACTTTAGGGCCCAAATGGTCCCCGAAATCATATGGCCATCATCATCACCCTTATCATCATCATCCTTCACCGGTGTGGAAAGCAACGGGAAGCTACCACACCTTCACAATTCCCTAGTAAAGCTGCAAGGATAGCATGAAAATGATATGACTGCAGTGAAGGACCTGTCTTCGGGCAGAATTACTATGGATGGATATATATTGGAACCAAGTTACGATAAATAAATTAACTTATCAGTATTTTCTAAGCACCAAATTCATAATAACAGCAAATAACGAAATATTATTTCACTTGCAGAATTGAAGGTAGATTGACTGCTGAATTTCTAGTTTAATTCACTGTAGCATGAAATAAAAAGGTAAAACAATTTTATCGTGCATTAAGATGAGCCAAATGGCGACATGAAATCCAACAAAACAAATGAAGCCCTATCCAAAAGAGAGAAAATACAAGCATTAGTTTGATAACCTGACCTACATAAGCAAACAACAGCCACTCGCTTTTATAGCTCAAAACTCTTTTTGTTCCACATTATTCCTGTGTCAAATTTCAGTAAAAGTTTTGTGGCCCTTTTATGGGCCTGTTAACCCATATTTCCAACAACAGTTATACTTGTATTATAATTATATTAAAATAGAAGCTTCTTGGCATATTTTGTCACATAAAATATGCATAAAGAAACAACATTACAATAGTAAAAAATACAGGGTCTTAACAATTAGTGAGAAATTCCAAAAACTGTCCTGAAAATCTAAACTATAATAATAATAATAATAGGCCCCTAATAATAATACTAACTTACTGGCACTATCGAACCCGCAGGTTCATGGCCGCGCGGACATAAGCTCTCCATACATCCCTATCCTGAGCTAATGCTTTCCAATCATTCCCTGTACAATCCACTTCCCACAAATCATAGTTAATGTCGTTCTCCCACCTCATTCTTGGTCTACCAACTGGGCGTTTTCCTTCTGGCTTTCCTACAAGAAGTTTCCATGCACGTCTTTCATTCCCCATACGTGCAACATGTCCTGCCCATCGCAGTCTACGGGACTTAACTGTTCTTATTATATCTGGCTTCCTATAAAGACCATGTAGTTCATTGTTATGTAGTCTGCTCCATTCACCTGTCTGTTCATCTCTCTTTGGTCCAAAAATTTTCCTAAGACTTTATTCTCAAATACTCGTAATCTCCTTTTCTCCCTTAAAGTAAGAGTCCATGTTTCGCACCCATATAATATAACTGGTAGAATAATAGTTTTATATATTTTCAGCTTAACGTTTTTTGAAAGGAGTTGGGACATCAAAAGTCTCTGTAATGCAAAATAGCATGCATTTCCAGAATTGAGCCTATGTTTAATTTCTTTGTGCATCTCATTCCTATTTGTGATTATTGTTCCTAGGTATTTGAATTCAGCCACTTCCTCAAAATTCCCCTCATTTGTCATTAGCTGTCCACTATATACTGAATTTCTACGTGTGACCATATATTTAGTTTTACTGATATTTACTTCCAGTCCTAATTTCTTAGTGTTACTCAATAGTGTGCGCGTGTTGGCCTTTAGTATCTCCTCGCTATCGGCCAGCAGTACTACATCATCAGCATAAACTAACAGCTTATTAATACCATTCAGTTGTAGGCCTTCCTCATTCTCTAAAGATTTAATGGCATGCTCTAGTACAAAATTAAATAGTAGAGGAGATAGTGCATCTCCTTGCTTCAATCCATTCTGGATTTCAAAAGTGTCTGAAAACTGTTTGCCTACACGCACCCTACTCTTTGAGCCATTTAGACACATAATAATGAGTTACGTGGTCTCTATAGGAAGTCAGATGCAATAGGAACAGTTAAGTCTCGTAGACTGCGGTGGGCAGGACATGTGGCACGAATGGAGAATGAAATGAGTGCATGGAAGCTTCTTGTAGGAAAACGCCCAGTAGATTGATCAAGAATGAGGTGGGAGAATAACATTAACCATGATTTGAGGGAAGTAGAATATACAGGGGATGATCTTGTAGAAGATTTCCGGGCTGTTGGCCGTGGTCTTGAGGCTTGTAGTTCCCCGGCGTTTTGCCAGAGACTGCGTCCGGCATCCTCAAGGGTTGTCTTGAGACCGGCAATTTTGTCGACTACGTGCCCTATTTATACATTTATCCGCGACGTGTATAAATAGGGGCAGGTAGTCGACAAAATTGCCAGTCTCAAGACAACCCTTGAGGATGCCGGACGCAGTCTCTGGAGAAACGTCGGGGAACTGCAAGCCTCAAGACCACGGCCCGGAAATCTTCTACAAGATCATCATAATAACTCCGGCCGTCAATATATATATATATATATATATATATATATATATATGTCAATATATACAGGGGATGATTGGAAAACATTAGCTCGGGATAGGAGTGTATGGAGAACTTATGTGCGCGCGGCCATGAACATACGGGTTCGATAGTGCCAGTGAGTGAGTTAGTTACACAAAATATTAATGGTACCTTTGGAATCTTCTATTACCAGCTAATAAAATATCCATCCATCCATAGTAATTCTGCCCGGGGCAGGTCCTTCACTGCAATCATAGCATTTCCATGCTTTGCTTGCAGCTTTACTAGGGAATTGAAGGTGTGGTAGCTTCCCGTTGCTTTCCACACCGGTGAAGGATGATGATGATGATGATGATGATGATGATGATGGCCATATGATTTCTGGGACCGTTTGGGCGTTAAATTTTTCCTGACATTTGTCTTACAGGTGAGGAAAAACCCCGATAAAAACCTCACCCAGAAAAACTGTCCCGACCGGGGATCGAACCCGGACCCGCTGCGTGACAAGGCAGCACGCTACCTCGAGAAATATAATGATTGAAAATAGTGAAATAAAAATAAATGTTCTTCCCTTATTAATATTTTTATATCCGATTAATGTTTTAAATTATTTGTGAAGAGCGTCTAAGATTGAATTTCATAGGATGGAATTTCGGGAAGGAATAAGTCAAAATGTTGAGCGGTGGACTAATAAAATATAAGAGATAGTAAATGCCTTGACTCTCTCATAGATGGAGTGATGAAAAATATAATCTAAAGAATATTACGTTTACAATCACCAACTTTGCGGTTTTCAAAATAACTTTATCAAACTTATTGAATGGAAACATAAAGCTTTTATAAGTTTCTCAGAATGTCTTTTATCTTTCCAGTTCCTTTCTAATTTTTTTTTATGTAAAAAGATTTTTAACGCTTTCTCTTCTTCGTCGTCAAAGACAAACTTGTGTTTCAAAAGACTAGCGTTACTCAGATTATGTGGAAATTAGAAAACGTTCGTCTTTTCCTTAACGACTCGTGGATTACTTTTTAATTGAAGTTTGATGATGCTTTAGATGAAAAAAATATCACTTAAATCTAATTCATTCAACCATCTTATTGAGTTTCGAAGTGAGATAGCCTGACTACATATTGACTTTTCTTCACGACTTTTTCGCTCAAACGATATTATTTATACCTCATGAAGATTTATTAACTCATTGGCATTAACGGATCCGATGGTAACAGGAATGAGATGCACAAAAAAATTAAACATAGGCTCAATTCTGGAAATGCATGCTATTATGTATTGCAGAGACTCGATGTCCCAACTCCTTTCAAAAAAACGTTAAACTGAAAATATATAAAACTATTGTTCTGCCAGTAATATATGGATGCGAAACATAGACTCTTACTTTAAGGCAGGAAAGGAGATTACGAGTGTTTGAGAATAAAGTTCTTAGGAAAAGCGCCGTAGCCGAGCGGTTAAGGTAGGAAGCCTTGGCGCAGAGCTACAGGACTTGCGCTGGTTCGAGTCTCCATGGGGAAGAAATTTTCTCATGGTATTTCGGCCAGTATGGGACCGGTGCCCACCCAGCATCGTGAGGCAATTGGGTAGCTACAATAAGTAGCGGCTACAGGTTGAGGAACCAGCTATAACGGCTGGGGGACTCGACATGCTAACCACATGTCACCCCTACACTGTCTGTTGATCATCTACCTCTGTGATTGATACATGTGGATGTGAAGGACCAGCAGCCGGCTGGTAAAAGGGCAACCGCTGAAAAGTGGAAAGACCCCAATCGGATCAGGAAAAATTTTGGACCAAAGAGAGATGAACAAACAGGTAAATGGAGAAGACTAAGTAACAGTGAAATACATGGCCTTTATAGGAAGCCAAATATAAGAATTGCGATAGACAGGACATGTGGCACGAATGGGGAATGAAAGACGTGGATGGAACCTTTTTGTAGGAAAACAAAAAGGGAAAACGCCCACTTTGTAGACAAAGAATGAGGTGGGAGAATAACATTATCTATGATTTGAGAGAAGTAGATTATACATTGAATGATTGGAAAGAATTAGCTCAGGATAGGTATGTATGGATAGCATATGTTTGCGAGGCCTTGAACCTATGGGTTCGACAGTGCCAGTGAGTTAGCTAGTTAGATATTTTAATTCAGCCACTTCTTTAAAATTTCCTTCATTTGTCATTAACTAGCCAGTTCCATAATACATAATATTGAATTTCTATGTGTAACCATATATTTATTTTTGTTTGTTTACTTCCAGCCCCCATTTCTTAGTGTTACTCAATAGGGTATGCGTACTGACCATTAGTATCGCCCCTATATCGTCTAATAATACTAAATCATCAACATATACTAACAGCTTATTATTACCATTATTAAATTTGAAGAAAAATATATATGCCTCAATCGGGATTTCAACCCAATATTACTGGTTCTGTACACCAGTGCTTTAACGATTTAAGTTATTAGCCATCACAATTTAAACATAGATATTTTTCCCTTATACTAATACGGTTCCCGTGCGCCAGGTAGCATAACCTTTTTGTTCCACTAACGCCATCTAGTTGTCTCTTTTTAAGAGAGTAAAAGGGCAAGTAAAGCTAATATTCGATATTTAATAATAAATTTATCACTTCTCGCTCAATGACAAATTAAATTTGAAGAGATATTGGGTTCAAATCCCGATTTAGGAATATATTTTTCTCTTCAAATTTAATTTGTCATTGAGTGAGAAGTGATAAATTTAATATCAAATATCGAATATTACCATTATGTGATCATGCTAGTCTGAAAATGTAGTCTTGGGGACAAAAAGAATGAGCCGCTGTAAAAAGCAGTTCCTGTTATGGCCCACTGCGCATGCTCGAAAAGCCATAGCTGAGGTTCACGACGTAACGCACTGTTAAATGGTTTAAATACGCTGTATTTGGTTTCAACCGTCTTAAATAGTTAAAGAACAGTGAAGGAGATATTTCTAGATATTTACAAGTGTTCGACAAATGCAATATTACTCAAATTGCGACATTTTAAATAAAGTTCAACTCTCGTTCATAGTGTACAAGTAAACAAGGCATCTAGTATCCGACGTTCGAGTAGCGTAGATCGTTAAACTTCTTACAACGACACGAAATATATATGTGAAAGTCAGGGTTCGAATCATCCGACGATTTTTTTATTAATTTGCATTTAATTTCTGCCACATAATCTACGTTCACTCTACACTATCTTAAGTAATATACCTGCCTTCGTAAACTCTGTTAACACCATTTAGCTACCGGTATAAATTTAATTGTGTGTGCAGTACTACATTATGGACAGCTAATGACAAATGAGGGAAATTTTGAGGAAGTGGCTGAATTCAAATACCTAGGAACAATAATCACAAATAGGAATGAGATGCACAAAGAAATTAAACATAGGCTCAATTCTGGAAATGCGTGCTATTATGCATTGCAGAGACTCTTGATGTCCCAACTGCTTTCAAAAATCGTTAAACTGAAAATATATAACACTATTATTCTACCAGTTATATTATATGGGTGCGAAACATGGACTCTTACTTTAAGAGAGGAAATGAGATTACAAGTATTTGAGAATAAAGTACTTAGGAAAATGTTTGGACCAAAGAGAGATGAAGAGACAGGTGAATGGAGAAGACTACATAACAATGAACTACAAGATCTTTATAGGAAGCCAGATATAATAAGAACAGTTAAGTCTCGTAGACTGCGATGGGCAGGACATGTTGTAGGCCTACGTATGGGGAATGAAAGACGCGCATGGAAGCTTCTTGTAAGAAAACCAGAGGGAAAACGCCCAGTTGGTAGACCAAGAATGAGGTTGGAGAATAACATTAGCTATGATTTGAGGGAAGTAGATTATACAGGGAATGATTGGAAAACATTAGCTCAGGATAGGGATGTATGGAGAGCTTATCTCCGTGCGGCCATGAACCTACGGGTTCGATAGTGCCAGTGTGAGTAAGTAAGTAAGTAAGTGCAGTAGGCCTACTACATTTTAATAATAATGCTATAAATTTATGTAATAAAATATAATATAGCTTCATACATTTATGAGATTATTTACTTATTATGTATTAGGGAGGAAAAATTTACACCCTTCAATTAAAATATTCGGTTTATATATGTCAAGTCCAGCATAATAACAGCCCATAGATGATTGACAATAATAAAATAATAATAATAATATTTGTTTGCGGAAGAGCCCATGTAGGACTACGGAAAGTACTTAGAGGCGTTTCCTTTGAGCTCAAATTTCTTTCATTCTTTTGCTATGAGCTTGTTTTCTATCATCTGTCCAAGTTCCAGTTTTTTTCTTCGGTTTGTCCTCTTGGTCAATTTGCCACTTATTCACCTTAATTCTAAATATATATCTGTTTGGGATATCTTCTTTAGTAATTCCTGCGAATTTTAAGTCCTTTTTGATTTTATCAATCCACTTCATAGTATCCACTGGAGCTTTACTTCTATTTTCCTAGAATTCCATTATCTGTTTTGTAAGCCTAGTTTAGGGAGTTCATTCGGTTTAATATGGCTGATAAAATGGTTAACCTGATCGTTTTCTAATAGATATCACTATGAATGTCTGTATACATTTTTATTTCCTTTTTATTTCTGAGTCTAAATAATAATGATGAGATGTATCAAAGTATGTAATTACCTGGGGATCAAAATTAACTCAAAATGTACCCAAGAGAAAGAAGATAAAAATTTTAAAAATCTTTGGGCATAGGAAAATGTTTTATTACACTGCAAACTGTTTATAAATAGATAAATAAAAATAACAAATATTACTAACTTCCAAACAGTTAGTACCGTTTTTTTTAAGGACGTGGACATAGAGAATAAAATAGAAAGCCATTTAACAATTGAAAAACTTACCCTCAAACACGGGAACCGAACCTGCAACCCCCTTTGCATACAAATCAAGCCATTAATGCCACTGAGCTAAGCTTTCGCTAATCCTAGTTACGTGTTAGAAAGAATGCTCTTGAAAGAAGAAGGGAAACGTATTTGCAGCTCTCCTGTGTAATTAGTTTACTCGTGGTGAAGCGCGGCGTTAGACCCTTGTAATACTATGAGATCAAGAGTCGGCCCATTTCTTTTTGCGCCCAATTGTACATTCTCCACAATAGCAGCTTTTCATACAAGATACTTGATGGTGGTTCGTCTCAATGTTATAAGGCAGAAACCAAAAGCTACTGTGCTTTTTCAAAATTACATGAAGTATAGCAGCAAGTTTTACTGCATGTTGTTTTAATGGTTCTTGTACACAAAATTTGTGTAAAAAGAAATTTCAATACGTTAAAACTTTATGTACATTGTCTAGGCTTGTGACGTCACCATTTTAAATTGGCATTGCGAAATGGCGCAATTAAAAAGGGAAAAAACAAAACACAATCAAATATTTTTTCGAACATTACAACCTATATGATTTTACATTCGCATAAAAACTTTTTATAAGAATGTCATGTTTCTAGTAACTACTTTTAATTTCCTTTCTCAGACATCTTTCACACAATGTGATCAACAGAGTACGACAATGTGCTTCTGGAAGACAATAAACACTTAAAAACTTACTCTTAAAATAATAAATAATAGTTTAAAAAACTAAAACAACACTCTTTATTAGAAAACCAAAATAAAAAATAATAATAGTTTAAAAAACTAAAACAACACGCTTTATTAGAAAACCGAACTAAAAAATGAAAAATGATTTTAATTTCCAATACGCTTGGGATAAATTTAAAGTGGTCAACAAAAAAACCATCTCCAAAACATCTAGAATAAAACTAGAATTATCTACAAAAAAATTAATTTTACCGTCAAAAGCGTGGGGTGCTCTTTATCAATTAATATATTTGATAATAAACAGATATTGGTAAAAGTAAACTCTCTAATAAGAAAACGTATCCGATTCCGATTGAGGGTCTTTCCACTTTTCAGCGGTTGCCCTATTACCAGCCGGCTGCTGGCCCTTCACATCCACATGTGTCAATCACAGAGGTAGATGATCAACAGCCAGTGTAGGGGTGACATGTGGTTAGCATGTCGAGTCCCCCAGCCGTTATAGCTGGTTCCTCAACCTGGAGCCGTTACTTATTGTAGCTACCCAATTGTCTCACGATGCTGGGTAGGCACCGGTCCCATACTGGCCGAAATACCATGAGAAAATTTCTTCCCCCATGGAGACTCGAACCAGCGCAAGTCCCGTAGTTCTGCGCCAAGGCTTCCTACCTTAACCGCTCGGCTACGGCTACGTAAAAACCATAAATAGCACCCAACGCTTTTGATGGTATAATTATTTTTTTTGTAGATAACTCTAGTTTTATTCTAGATGTTTTGGAGATGATTTTTTTGTTGACCACTTTAATTTTATCCCAAGCGCGTTGGATTTTTTTTATTTTTTAGTTCGGTTTTCTAATAAAGTGTGTTGTTTTAATTTTTTAAACTATTACCGGAAACCCATGAAAATTTAATTGCCTAATACTCTTCTAAAAATCCTTCGGGCCGGATTTGAACCAGCGACCTATGGATTACTGAAATTACATACCACTATAGTCCACCGCTCTACCAACTGAGCTCTTACAACGATAGACTGAAAAGTCGATAAGTCTGCAACCTATTATACCGATTTTATTTTTTTTTGATGTCCTGATGATCCTGGCCAAGGTCTTAGAAAACATTTATGAAATTATTGTATTGTCATTGGTCATTTACCAGTATACAAAGTTTCAAGTCGATCCAATGTTTTTAAGTGGGTGAATATCGTGTTCAAAGATTCCGTTACATAGATTGATACAAAACAAGCTAATATAAAGCGTGTAAAAAGTTTAACTTACCCTTAAAATAAATAATTTTAATTTCCAATACGCTTGGGATAAAATAAAGTGGTCAACAAAAAAATCATCTCCAACACATATAGAATAAAATTAGAGTTATCAACAAAAAGAAAATAATTTTACCATCAAAAGCGTGGGGTGCTCTATATCAATTAATATATTTGATAATAAACAGATATTGGTAAAAGTAAGCTCTCTAAGAAGAAAATGTAAAAATCATAAAAAGCACCCCACGCTTTTGATGGTAAAATTATTTTCTTTTTGTTGATAACTCTAATTTTATTCTATATGTGTTGGAGATGATTTTTTTGTAGATTACTTTATTTTATCCCAAGCGTATTGGAAATTAAAATTATTTTTCATTTTTTAGTTTTCTAATAAAGCGTGTTCTTTTAGTTTTTTAAAACTATTATTTATTTTTTTATTTTTTAGTTTTAATATTTTACAGAATAAGATAAAAATGTAAATATATTTAAATTCGATACTATTGTAGTATGAGCTAAAAGTAATACTCTTCTATAAAAATAACCCTCCCAGCCGGATTTGAACTAGCGACGTATGGATTACTGAAATTATATACCACTAAGAGTTCACTGCTCTACCAACTGAGCTCTTACAACGATTGACTAAAAACTCGACAAGTCCGGAACCTATTATACCAGTTTTCATTTTTTTGATTTTCGGATGATTCTGGCCAGGATTTTAGAAACAAAATATGATGAAATTATTGTATTGTCACGGGTCCTCTACACGTATACAAAGTTTCAAGTCGATCCAATGTTTCTAAGTGGGTGAAAATTGCGTTGAAAGATTCCGTTACATTGATACAAAAACACTTTTTTAAATTTTCTGATGATTATGGCCAGGATTTTAGAAAATAAATATGAAATTATTGTATTGTCATGGGTCCTCTACAAGTATACATAGTTTCAAGTTGATCCAATGTTTCTAAGTGGGTGAAAATCGCGTTGAAATATTCCGTTACATTGATACAAAAACACTTTTTTTTTATTTTCTGATGGTTATGGCCAGGATTTTAGAAAATAAATATGAAATTATTGTATTGTCACGGGTTCTCTACAGGTATACAAAGTTTCAAGTCGATCCAATGATTTTAAGTGGGTGAAAATCGCGTTGAAAGATTCCGTTACATAGATAGATAGATAGATACAGGTCAAGCTAATATAAAGCGTGTAAAATTAGGTTTGATTTCACATCAATCGCACATTGGTTAAGCGATTAATTAGACGTAAATAAATTTTAATCATCTTTTCGTACCACATTATAATTTTAATCGATCTCGGTAGTGCAGGGGTTAAGTGCCTTGACTCCTGGTCCGAAAGGTCGCGGGTTCAAACCCAATGGGGATCGATGGATTTCTTTAGGATGGAAAATTCCAAGGGAAGAACGTTAACCCTTAAAATGGCAATAACTAACTCACTGCCATTATCGATCCCATAGGTTCATGTCCGCGCAGACATAAGTTCTCCACACATCCCTATCCTCAGCTAATTTTTCCAATCATCATCCGTATAATCAACTTCCTTCAAATGATTGTTAATATTATTCTCCAACCTCATTCTTGATCTACCTTCTGGTTTCCCTACAAGAAGCTTCCATGTCCCTTTTTCATTCCCCATCCGTGCCACATGTAATGCCTGTCTTAGCTTACGAGAGTTAACTGTTCTTATTATATTTGGACTCTCTAGAAAGATCATATAGATCCAAAAAAATTTCCTAAGAACTTTATTCTCAAATATTCGTAATATTTTCTCCTCCCTTAAAATAAGAGTCCATCTTAAATTGACAATATATCCGATAATATTTTGAATCAGGGTTTTTATATACTAAAAGGTAAGATTGGAACATAGTATAATGAGAAGTTAGATTTATCTTTATGTTCACACACAAACAGTTGAATTAAAATACATATATATAATATATATATATATATATATATATAATGTCAGAAGTAAAATTGTACTGGACAATAAAATTTTGGAGCAGGTGAATAATTTTACATATCTAGGATGCAATATCTCATACGAAGAAGAAAAGGATGTAAATGCAAAAATATCTAAATTTTTAAGAATTTTAGGGTTAATAAATTCTATCTTCAAGCCACAGTTAGTCCAAAAGCATTCAAGACTGAAAGTGTATAAAACACTGGCTCTTCCAACTCTTTTGTATGGTAGCGAAGTATGGACGTTGAAACAGAAGGATATACAGAGACTTAGATCTGCTGAAATGAGATATCGTCGGAGGACTGCAGGATACACACTACTAGATCACAAAAAAAAATGAAGACATCTTAGAAGAATTACACATGGAATCTTTAGAAAACAAAATTTCTGATTATAAGTCAAGATGGATACAACATGTTCATCGAATGGAAGATCACAGAATACCCAAACTAATGTTAAGATATCAACCTGCAGGAAGAAGAAGACCAGGACGTCCACTCAAAAGACTTCTGGATGGTGTTTCTCTTGAGGCCGAAACAGGTCAACAAATGGCCTAAATTCGTGAATGTACTATGATGATGATGATATATATATATGATATGAAAAGAAAAATAAATGACCGAGTTGGAATTTGAACCGGAGTCTCTAAATTTATATATACATACTATGTACGTATATTGCAATCTTATATTTTATTATAAAAAATATCCT
Organism: Diploptera punctata; assembly: GCA_030220185.1. Taxonomy (NCBI): domain Eukaryota; kingdom Metazoa; phylum Arthropoda; class Insecta; order Blattodea; family Blaberidae; genus Diploptera; species Diploptera punctata. The sequence continues at coordinate 926,882 of JASPKZ010004543.1, forward strand.
GACTTTGCCTATAAGATATATTGGTTTAATTAAATGTAATATTGTTTATAAAATAATAGAATAAGGAACAAGTAGAAATCACTTATATTTGTGTCAAATCACATAATAATATATAATAACAACTTACAGTTTTACATGATTTTATTCTCATTTCGGTCCAAAATATTTAAATAATCGGTACGCGAAATTATGTTTCGCCAATTTACGGATTAAGCCGTGGTCTCGATTTTGAAGATTTTCGGGCTCATGAGAGAATCTCAAGCATAAATTAGAGCCTCTGACCAAAATTTAATCGGCATATCCCATCCAAGTATTACATTATTGGTGTCAGTTTGTTGTTATTATTATTCTTGATATTGTTATTGTTGGTTTTATTGTTGCTATTGTTGCAATTATTATTATCATCGTCTTCTTCTTCTTCTTCAAGGTATGGGCCTGTTGGCCCGTTCCGCTCCCCGGTGCACTATATGCTGCAGGTGCAGGTCGTCTTTCCAACGACGTTTTGGTCTTCCTACATTTATTCGGCCTTGAGGTTTTTAATAAAGCAGCTGTTTTGATAAACGATTATTCGGCATTCTTTGTACATGTTCAAACCAATTACATTTATTTCTGTATATTTTCTCGTTTATATTATATATTTGTAATTCATCTCTGATATCTTGACTTCTCTTTTGATTTCTTAAAGATACACCTGCAATTGATATCAGAAATCTCATTTCCATTGTCTCAATTTTATGTTTATCAAAGATCGTTATTATTATAATTATTATTATTCTCATTATCATTAGTATTATTATTATCCTCATCATTATCATTAGTATCATTATCATTACCACTATCACTATTATTATTATTATTATTATTATTATTATTATTATTATTATTATTATTATTATTATTATTATTATGTGGTCGATGGATTTTTTAGGACGGAAAAATCCAAGGAGCAAGTCCTCCGGGAGGGACTTTAAGCCGTGGGTCCCGAGTCTGAAGATTTTCAGGCTCGTAAAAAATCCTTAAGCCTGAATGAAAAGGCCTCTAAGCAAATATTTACCGAATTTTCCCGTCCTAGTACTTACCTAGGTTTCCTAGATGTCAGTACGAGGCGGAACGCTGACCACGGACCACTCACAATGACATCTATACGAAAACAAGTGTAACTAAATTAGTATGGTTCAAATTCTTCCCTGTAGGTGGAGAGCGCCTAAATCTCTGTAAAGGGAAAACATAGGCTTACAAACAATTATTATTATTATTATTATTATTATTATTATTATTATTATTATTATTATTATTATTATTATTATTATGTGGTCGATGGATTTTTTAGGACGGAAAAATCCAAGGAGCAAGTCCTCCGGGAGGGACTTTAAGCCGTGGGTACCGAGTCTGAAGATTTTCAGGCTCGTAAAAAATCCCTAAGCCTGAATGAAAAGGCCTCTAAGCAAAAATTTACCGAATTTTCCCGTCCTAGTACTTACCTAGGTTTCCTAGATGTCAGTACGAGGCGGAACGCTGACCACGGACCACTCACAATGACATCTATACGAAAACAAGTGTAACTAAATTAGTATGGTTCAAATTCTTCCCTGTAGGTGGAGAGCGCCTAAATCTCTGTAAAGGGAAAACATGGGCTTAGAAACAATTATTATTATTATTTATTATTATTATTATTATTATTATTATTATTATTATTATTATGTGGTCGATGGATTTTTTTAGGACGGAAAAATCCAAGGAGCAAGTCCTCCGGGAGGGACTTTAAGCCGTGGGTCCCGAGTCTGAAGATTTTCAGGCTCGTAAAAAATCCTTAAGCCTGAATGAAAAGGCCTCTAAGCAAAAATTTACCGAATTTTCCCGTCCTAGTACTTACCTAGGTTTCCTAGATGTCAGTACGAGGCGGAACGCTGACCACGGACCACTCACAATGACATCTATACGAAAACAAGTGTAACTAAATTAGTATGGTTCAAATTCTTCCCTGTAGGTGGGAGCGCATAAATCTCTGTAAAGGGAAAACATAGGCTTACAAACAATTATTATTATTATTATTATTATTATTATTATTATTATTATTGTTATTATTATTATTGTTGTTGTTGTTATTGTTATAAATTCCTCACGCTTCTGCGTGAGCACCGAATAAAAAACGACTGAAATTCCATGAGAAAATGTCTTCACGTTAGGAGATTTGAAGAGCGCGCGAAGCCGTACTACAAAACATCATGCCGTAGTTAAATTAGGAGATAAAGTAGCCTATATATACGTAAGTTACTTAGAAACTGATAAATGTCTAACATATGTGGAACATTACTTGTTTGATTGACTATTAAAAAGCTGGTGTGAAATCAATTAGTGTTGAAATGTCGCACCTAAAATTGTTGTGGACAAGAAGTTAAATTTGAGAATGTTTTTTTTTGAGTCGGCAAACAGATGACAGTACATATGTGTAACACATGCTAGAATGTAGCAAGAAACATGTGCCAGTCGCCTTGCAATCAATCACGACACTTGTGCAACGTATTAGTGTTCTATGTGCCAATCAAACACCATTCTCGATATTCAAATAAAAACGCCACCAAACAACAAGTGTTGAACTTTCAGATAATAGACCACTCATACTACTGTACGCCCAGTGAAAGAAAATCCTCGCGCAGGGATGACGGTATAATGCGGAACGGAAAATGTTGACTTGCAAGCAGGTGGATTCCTCGAATGCCATTGGCTACTCATAACGTGGTGATGTTGTTCCGTTGTACCATACATGACAAATTTGATTCCATTGGTTCAGATCCTGGTATCGAGCAAGATATATTGAGTTCATCATCATCATAGTACATTCACGAATTTAGGCCATTTGTTGACCTGTTTCGGCCTCAAGAGAAACACTATCCAAAAGTCTTTTGAGTGGACGTCCTGGTCTTCTTCTTCCTGCAGGTTGATATCTTAACATTTGTTTGGGTATTCTGTGATCTTCCATTCGATGAACATGTTGTATCCATCTTGACTTATAATCAGAAATTTTGTTTTCTAAAGATTCCATGTGTAATTCTTCTAAGATGTCTTCATTTTTTTTGTGATCTAGTAGTGTGTATCCTGCAGTCCTCCGAAGATATCTCATTTCAGCAGATCTAAGTCTCTGTATATCCTTCTGTTTCAACGTCCATACTTCGCTACCATACAAAAGAGATGGAAGAGCCAGTGTTTTATACACTTTCAGTCTTGAATGTTTTTGGACTAACTGTGGCTTGAAGATAGAATTTATTAACCCTAAAATTCTTAAAAATTAGATATTTTTGCATTTACATCCTTTTCTTCTTCATATGAGATATTCCATCCTAGATATGTAAAATTATTCACCTGCTCGAAAATTGTATTGTCCAGTACAATTTTACTTCTGACAGGATCTACACCTTGAAATGCCATAATTTTTGTTTTTTCTGTAGATATCTTTAATCCATATTCTTCTGTAATTTTGTTAAGTTCATACAGACCTTTCTGTAGATTAATTTTACTATTACAAGTATCAATACTTCTAAAATCCATTGTAAATCGCAGTTGAGGTTACGTAGTGAAATTTTTAAAATATGAATCAACAATGCAACTGAACTTATTTACTTACTCACTGGCACTATCGAACCCGTAGGTTCATGGACGCGCGGACGTAACCCCTCCATACATCCCTATCCTGAGCTAATGCTTTCCAATCATTCCCTGTATGATCTACTTCCCTCAAATCATAGTTAATGTTATTCTCCCACCTCATTCTTGGTCTACCTCTGGCTTTCCTACAAGAAACTTCCATGCAAGTCTTTCATTCCCCATATGTGCAACATGTCCTGCCCATCGCAGTCTACAAGACTTAACTGTTCTTATTATATCTGGCTTCCTATAAAGACCATGTAGTTAATTGTTATGTAGTCTTCTCCATTCACCTGTCTGTTCATCTCTCTTTGGTCCAAAAATTGTCCTAAGTATTTTATTCTCAAATACTTGTAATCTCCTTTCCTCCCTAAGATAAAGATACCATGGAGGGGGAATGCAACTGAAGCAGGAAAAAAAAAATAATTATATTTGTTTAATCAGGATAGTATCAAAAACCTATATACGGGAAGACTGAAGGTTGAAATTGAGAATTTGGATCACAAGGAAGACATAGAAGAAGAATATAATCAGTTGAAGTGAGAAGGTAGGCTCTACCCCATCAATGTTAAAACATAGGAATTTGAGACCCATTATCTCAGGAACTACTAGATGGATTGTATCAATGTTAAAACATAGGAATTTGAGACCCATTATCTTAGGAACTACTAGATGGATTGTATCAATGTTAAAACATAGGAATTTGAGACCCATTATCTCAGGAACTACTAGATGGATTGTATCAATGTTAAAACATAGGAATTTGAGACCCATTATCTCAGGAACTACTAGATGGATTGTATCAATGTTAAAACATAGGAATTTGAGACCCATTATCTCAGGAACTACTAGATGGATTGTATCAATGTTAAAACATAGGAATTTGAGACCCATTATCTCAGGAACTACTAGATGGATTGTATCAATGTTAAAACATAGGAATTTGAGACCCATTATCTCAGGAACTACTAGATGGATTGTATCAATGTTAAAACATAGGAATTTGAGACCCATTATCTCAGGAACTACTAGATGGATTGTAATTACATTTTTACAGCATATTAAATGAGGTTTGTAAAGATCACTGAACCTCAGTCAAACTTGTATCTAAATATAGATGTTCTATATAATTTTTTTGCCACTATTCTCTTTTTTTATTTAAAAATACTTCTAAAATAATCAATTGAGTTGGTGTTTACTTGATGAAAATCCATATCTATTAATTAAATAAAAATAAAACGTAGTTTTATTTGATTTTAATATTTATTATATAATTTATCTCGGATAAAGGAACACATGAGAGCATATAACAGAAATTTAGAAAATTCAAATTATGCTAACCACCTATTCCAATTTAATCATTGTTTCGATCCAAATTTTGAAATTTTACATATTTGTGATAAGGGTAAGAAGTTAGATCTTTTGGAGGCTGTAGAAATTAATAAGTTTAAAAGTAGTAAAAAACTGTTAAATTCTCAACTTGATTCGAATGAATCCCCTTTGTTAAATTAAAAAATTTAAATAAATATTGTTGTATTGTTCCTTAGATCAGTTGGAACACAATTCATAATTTGTTAACATGTTCTGAAGAAGGTACAGTGTACCGAAACAGCTGTCACTGAATTATATAATAAATATGAAAATCAAATAAAACTACGTTTTATTTTTATTTAATTAATACTTCTAAAAAATCATATGTGAGGATCTGCACAAAAGATCATCACGATTGTGGTTCCACAGCTTTAGTACAACTAGATTCATCGCCTGTAAAAATGTAATGTAAATCTAATAGTATCTCTAATAGTTCCTAAAATAATGGAGCAAATGTTCGAAAATTTTCACTTTCGAGAAAACAAGGTTTAAAGTATAATGATATTACAGACTGACAACTGTCATTAAAAAAATAATAAATAACGCACTGATAATTGGCGTTCAGTACAAAAGCATATATAGAAATGTTCAGGAAAGAACAGACTATTTAATTATGAAAAAAAAACTTTTTTTTTTAATTTTGGCCTACCGTCTTACCTTAAAAGAAAAAATACGTTCGCCAGCAAAAGAAGCATTAGGCACAATAAATAAAAAACAAAATACACAAGATTGGTGGAATGATGATATTGAAGAATTAACCAAAAAGTACCTTAAAAGAAATAATACGTTCGGCAGCAAAAGAAGCATTAGGCACAATAAACAAAAGGAAAATATACAAGATTGGTGGAATGATGATATTGAAGAATTAACCAAAAAAAAAAAAAGAAAACAGTGCTACTTAGAATGGTTGGCAAATAAAACAGCAGAGAATTGGATATAATGCAAGAGAACAAACGCCAAAGTTGAAAGGAAAGTGGTAGAGGAAAAAACAAATTATGGAAAAACAGTACCAAGAAATAGAAAGTCGTATAGGAGGATCACAATCATCAGAAATATGGTGGTTTTAAAAACACAAAACCAACCAAGGATCAAGCAAGATAAACTTGTTAGTAAAATCTGACGCAGAAAAGCATTACAAAGCTGTAGTGTCAGAATGTAGAAAAGAGTTTATGGAAACAATAAAAAATCCAAATATAGTGTTACAGAGTCAGGAATATTACTTAAGATAGTGTAAAGTGGACGTAGATTATGTGGCAGGAATTAAATATTATAGGATGTGAGGGGTTGCTGATCCCCCATCAGGCGCCTCCCCAGGTGGTAGATAGGGGAATGCGTCCTAAATATAGGTGGTACCGGGGAAATGAAATACCCGGGGTGAACCAAAATCAGCATAGCGTCTGTTCCAGATTGGACGGCTATAATGGGCAGGTAGAGCTCAGAGCCGAAGAGAAGGCAATCTACCTAAGGGAAGGCACCCTAAAAACAAAGCTGAAGCAAGTTGGGAGGCTGTAAGGTGGCAATCCCACCACCCAACTATATCTGCGCAGCCCTTGTAAGGAGGCCAGATGAATTTTCTATTACTAAAAAGCGAAGGAGAAAGCGGAACAGGCTGCATAGCCTAAACCTTGTAGTAGAAGAGAAGAAGAAGGATGTATTTTGCGAAAATACAAATGAATAAAAAAATTGTCGGAGCATTTGAACCCTGGTTTTCACATACATTTCATCTTGTTGTAAGTAGTTTAACCATCTACGCTATTCGAACGTCTGATGCTAGTTGCCGTGTTTACTTTTACACTATAAACGAGAGTTGGACTTTATTTAAAATGTCGCAATTTGAGTAATATGACATTTGTCCAACACTCTTAAATATCTAGAAACATGTCTCATTCACTGTTTCTTAATTATTTAAGACAATACAGTGTATTTAAAACATTTAACAGTGCGTTACCTCGTGAACCTCACTATGGCTTTTCGAGTATGCGCAGTGGGCCATAACAAGAAGCGGCTCATTCTTTTTGTCGCTAAGTGTTCATTATTTTTTTTGCGCGATGGTTTTTTCAAAATAATAAATAATAGTAAGACAATAACATCTTTGTTGGAAATATTAGTGTTCATTATAAACAATGAACTAACGTTAACAGTGTAGGCAATGTTTATTAGTTGAAACAACAGGAGGCCTTGAGAATAATTATTGATAACATGACCGCTAGTACGTATTTATTGTTTTATATTGTTTTAAATAAAGTTCAGTTCATTTAAAATGCAGTGATTTGTTTCGTATAATGTATATTAACACTACCTTTTGGATATTTTCTGTACATACATTGTATGTAGTATACATAGAGAGCAGTGGATTTACTTCTCGCACGTCGGTGTAAATGTAATATTGCAGTATAGTTATTTAGGTTGGTAACCCCGAAATGTAGGAAGTTGAACTTTCAATAATGGTCGCAATTACTGGTAAATACAACAAAACGCACTACCGCGGAAAAACAAATGTTAAGCTATCTACCAGCAGGAAGAAGAAGACAAGGACGTCCAATCAAAAGACTTGAGGCCGAAACAGGTCAACAAATGGCCTAAATTCGTGAATGGACTATGATGAAGATGATGATGATGCAATTTTCTTAATATATTTTTTTTAATTTTAGCAACATTTCTTGATATTTTCGTTTGAATAATAAATTATATAACGTAATGCGGAGGTGCAAACGACTAGCGGAAAGGCAATATGGACGATAAAATGACATATTATTACTAACATAAAATCGTCCCCAATAAGATATGAATTCTGGCAATTACTTAACGTTTATAGACAGAAGATTAAGAAACTTTATAAAAGATTGCTTCCACTTACAAGAAATTGCGAACAATATTTCAAATCGGCAAAAAAGTGGAAAGGAAGTTTTGACATTTCTTTAAGAGATATTTTGTGTTTGGCTGCACTCCCGTCTCCATAAATTCTAGGATCTTTCTATATAGCTCAGTTATTAGTAAAGCAGCAGGTGTGAGAAATATATAAAATATGAAATCCAATCATTTCAAACGAACTCCCATATGTCATACACCATAATGTCTCGTATCATAGTCACCTGGTCTGTAATCTTTGGAGCACACCTAATAATAATAATAATAATAATAATAATAATAATAATAATAATAATAATAATAACAATAACAGTAATAACAATTTAATTCATTTTATGAAAATCGTATTAAGATTAATAAATATTTTAAATTGTTTGTTTTAAATTTAGTAAATCGACAAATTAGTTTGTTATTGAGCAAGTGGAGAGCTTCAAATAATAGGGTTGTACAATCAGTAGCAACATGAACTGCGGTCAAAAAGTAAAGCAGAGGATAGCAATGGCAAAAGAAGCTTTTAACAAGAAGAGAAGCATTTTCTGCGGATTTTTGGCAAACGAATTACGGAAGAGGCTAGTGAAATACTTTGTGTGGAGTGTAGCATTGTACGGTGCAGAGACTTGTACATTACGACGGAATGAGGAAAAGCGACTGGAAGCTTTTGATATGTGGATATATGGAAAAGAATGGAACGTATTAATATGGACGGACAAAGTAAGAAATAGAGATGTGCTAGACAGAGTGGGTGAAGGAAGAACAATGCTGGAACTCATAAAGAAGAGGAAAAGAAATTGGATTGGCCACTAGCTAAGAAGAAACTGACTGCTGAAGGATGCCCTAGAAGGAATGGTCAACGGAAAGAAAGTTAGAGGCAGACTTTATCTATTCCTAATGCATGCGCTTGTATCTTGTCTTGTAAGCCCATGTTTCCCCTACAGGAAAGAATTTGAACCATACTAATTTTGTTACATTTGTTTTCGTGTAGATGTCATTTGAGTGATCCGTGGTAAGCGTTCCGCCTCATACTAACATCTAGGAAACCAAGGTAATACTAGGACTGGAAAATTCGGTAAATTTTGCACACAGGCCTTTCATTCAGGCTTAAGGATCTTTTACGAGCCTGAAAATCTTCAGACTCGGGACCCACGACTTAAAGTCCCTCCCGGAGGACTTGCTCCTTGGATTTTTCCATCCTAAAGAAATTCATCGACCCCGGGCAGATTTGAACCCGCGACCCTCGGGACCAGAGGCAAGGAGCATAACCACTAGTCCACCGCGGCCGATATATCCCTTTGTACTAAATGAAATTATATAATCAATTGAGTTGGTGTTTACTTGATGAAAATCCATTTTTATTAATTAAATAAAAATAAAACTTAGTTTGATTTTCATATTTATTAAGATATATTCAGTAACAGCTGTTTCGGTACACTGTACCTTCTTCGTAATTTGTTAGATTAGATTAGATTAGATTAGATTTATTTAGCCTGGTGGAGTTAAGGCCATGTGGCCTTCTCTTCCACTCACCAGGACAAACATATATTACATCAGAATATAACAATCTTAATTAACTCTAATATTAAACACTAAGTAAAAATTTGATCGAAAGATAATATCTAATATACGTATTACGATCTATAATACAACCAGTTAATATTAGTTAAAATTAAGACTAAAACTAATAATAAAATGTATACAAGCAAGGCATATTAAATTGTCCCTGTGTAGTGTATATAAAAAACAGGAAAATAATGAGATATAGAAAACTAATTTTACGATTATACAATATTTAAAAACAAAACAAATAAAAATATTTGTTAACATGTCTGAAGAAGGTACAGTGTACCGAAACAGCTGTCACTGAAATATATCTTAATAAACATGAAAATCAAATAAACTAAGTTTCATTTTTATTTAATTAAATTAAATTATGCTTCAAGAATGCAATTATGGACTAAACTATCTTTTTCTTGCGAAAAAAAAATCACACCTCTTTGCTTCTAACCGCCTCAAGTAATAAAAAAAACAGCTGTGAGATACATAAATCAGATTATCCTTATATTTTCTATTTACTAAAATGTTTTATTTGTCTTCAACATAACTTTAAGTAAAATGTATGAATGAAGAAAGCCAGGCAGATCTCAATAAAAGTAATTTCTCTCGGAATTATCATCAGTAATGCCACGAGTCATTTCCAAATTATCAATTAATTCACGACTCACGAAGTGAGGAGTGAATTTATCTAGAGAATTTGGAAATCAAGAGTGGCATTTGTTAGGACTATTTAACGAATAAAATTAAGCTGTGTACTCACAAATTATTATTTAACTAAAGTTATTTTAAAATATTTATATATTTAATGTAAACGGCGATGTTTGAAAACAAATGAAAAAGATAGGTACGCTTCATCTGCTTCTTTTGTTTATCACTGCAATCAGATCATACTATTTATTGCCAAAGGAACGCAATATTGTAAGAATGCTCTCTAGTGGAGAAAAAATGAAATACATCAAACTGTATATTAATTCATTTCTGATGTATGATGTAAATATGACAATTATATTTTTCTGGATTATTATCTGGGGAAAAAAATACATTTAAGAAAGTGCAAACAGTGGTTTCTTTTTTTGGTGGTATAATCAATTGCTACAAATGTTTTTATATTAACTCCTGCAAGCGCTATGTGTTGACATCTATGCACTATATATACAATATGGTAGCCGTATTTCTCGTAGGCTCAGTCACAGCAAAATAATGGTCAGACCTGTTCAGAATATTAAAAAGAAGGAGCTTTCTTTAATATGGTAATTATAACACTGATAAATATTTCGTGAAACACGACTCTGATTGGTTGTAAAACAAAAATCATTGAAACGTGATTGGTCATTGACTCTCATTTGGGGCATGAGTTAAATAGTCTCACTAAATGAATCACAAAGTTAAAAAAAACCTCTTTCGCAATAGTTCTGCACGGTCGTAAAATATGAAAATTTAAAACTGGCTGCAAAAAGCGGGCTGGTATTAATAACAAGAGGAATGGCCGAGTAGATAGTCCGCTTTGAGGTTTTTTTAAATACATGATCTAACGCATCTTAAAGAAACCAGTGTTTGAACAGCAGTTGATGGTGTAGTCTTATTTGTGCAAGTGCTCTATTACAAATCTTTATCAATTATCATACAATCGTGAGTATTAAAATTTATCCAGCATCTATATACACCGGTCCACCGCGTGCTGCCTCGTCACGCAGCATATATTTTTTTTCTTACTTCAAACACTATCAATAGCACAAAAATAAAGTTACCTTATTATAGAGATAGTCCACCGCTGTGGTCTCGAGGTAGCGTGCTGCCTCGTCAAGCAGCGGGCCCGGGTTCGATCACCGGTCGGGGCAGTTTTACTGGGTGAGGTTTTTATCGGGGTTTTTCCTCACCTGTAAGACAAATGTCAGGAAAACTTTAAGACCCAAACGGTCCCCGAAATCATATGGCCATCATCATCATCATCATCATCATCCTTATGATCATCATCATCATCATCATCCTTCACCGGTGTGGAAAGCAAGGGGAAGCTACCACACCTACAATTCCCTAGTAAAGCTGCAAGCATAGCATGAAAATGCTATCATTGCAGTGAAATACCTGCCTTCGGGCAGAATTACTATGGATGGATACACACCGAGTTTGGCTTTGTAAGTATCCATCCATAGTAATTCTGCCCGAGGGCAGGTCTTTCAATACAATCATAGCATTTTCATGCTATGCTTGCAGCTTTACTAGGAATTGTATGTTGGTAGCTTCCCGTTGCTTTCCACACCGGTGAAGGATGATGATGATGATGGTGGCCATATGATTTCGGGGACCCCTTGGGCCTTAAATTTTTCCTGACATTTGTCTTACAGGTGAGGAAAAACCCCGATAAAAATCTCGCCCAGAAAAACTGCTCCGACCGGGGATCGAACCCGGGCCCGCTGCGTGACAAGGCAGCACGCTACCTCGAGACCACAGCGGTGGATTAAAAATTATAATAATAAAATAATTTTATTAATTAAATAAAAATAAAACATAGTTTTATTTGATTTTCATATTTATTATAAAATTCAGTGACAGCTGTTTCGGTACACTGTACCTTCTTCAGACATGTTAACAAATTATGAATTGTGTTCCAACTGATCTAAGCAACAATACAACAATATTTATTTAAATTTTTTAATTTAACAAAGGGGATTCATTCAAATCAAGTTGAGAATTTAACAGTTTGTTACTACTTTTAAATTTATTAATTTCTACAGCCTCCAAAAGATCTAAGTTGAGAATTTAAAAGTAGTAACAAACTGTTAAATTCTCAACTTGATTTGAATGAATCCCCTTTGTTAAATTTAAAAATTTAAATAAATATTGTTGTATTGTTGCTTAGATCAGTTGGAACACAATTCATAATTTGTTAACATGTCTGAAGAAGGTACAGTGTACCGAAACAGCTGTCACTGAATTATATAATAAATATGAAAATCAAATAAAACTACGTTTTATTTTTATTTAATTAATAAATATGGATTTTCATCAAGTAAACACCAACTCAATTGATTATAAAAATAATTTTATTCGCGATATTTATTTTATATAAAAACAGACAATATCCAAAATCTGTCTCCAGAATAAAATTTTAGAGAGATCTAATCAATTTAAATATCTTGGATATTATCTCTCTATCTGGGATGAAAAGGATATCCCTGAAAAAGTTACTAGTTATAATAAAAGTTTAGGAATTATTAATCAAGTTATGAAACCATCCCTTTTACAAAAAAAACACCAGATTACGTTTATATAACACTTTGGCTAGACCAGTGTTGACCTATGGTAGTGAAGCATGGACACTAAAAAAACAACATGAAAGCAGAATAACGGCTTGTGAAATGAGATTCATGCGCAGAACAGCGGGTTACACCAGATGGGATCGGAAAAGGAACACCGATATCTTAAAAGAATTGAAGACTACGCCAATTTTGGAATATATTAAACAGTACCAACTAAATTGGAAACACCATCTTGAAAGAATGAGTTCAAATCGGATCCCCAAAGCTGTTTATAATTATATACCAAGAGGACGAAGATCACTGGGCCGTCCTATGAAATGCTGGAGGGAAAATTTTCTATAGGATCGTAACAGGCCTTGGCCTAATACTTGGAAGGAAGAAGAAGACAATATCCCTGTATATCCTCAGATTTTGGTGGCAGAGTTAATCCCACTCTCTAGTGTATAGCAATAACAAAACTTTCAATTGTAATATTAACAATGTTTGTATTTAGGGCACCAAGATATATCATATTATTCACGGGATGCGATCTATTAGGCAGTTATCTCCTAAATCTGCATTTAAACTTTCTATGTTTGATTCAAGTTTCATGAAATTTAAACAGGAAATATGTTCATAAGGTTATCTTATCCATAAATTGCTTGCGAACTCATAAAAGGAAATGGGAATAACTTATCCCCATCCTAAGATGAACTTCTACTACTGCAAAGAAAAGGAGGTGCAAATCTTGTTCAGTGACTCGATAATTCTCAGAATATGGATTATCCTATAGACCTATATGTTTTTGCGCGATAGTACGTTTTGTCCTACTTACCAGCAATGGCGACCATGATTGAAAGTTCAACTTCCTATATTTCGGGGTTGCCAACCTAAATAACTATACTGTAATGATCGGGGCAAGAGGTACTATACTAGAATTCTTAGCCAAATTTTGGAATTTCTCAGATTTGGACAGGGTGTATCTTTCTAAAATTGCCACGCTGTCATTAGAGGATCAATTTCAATTTTAAGAAACCATATTTACAAAATTTCTACTTTATAGTATGTATACTTCAATTAGGCCTACAAGTTGAATTTTTTTAATGTATTTACAAAATGTATTTCATCAATTTAGAGAATTAATTGTCTGTATCACTTTGTCCTTGAGGCAATCCTCTAATGAGGAAAGTTTCATATAATAAAAAAATACATATTACATCTCATGTGCGGGAAGTAAAACACCTGCCCTTTATGTATATACAAAACTATGTCCAAAAGCTAGTGTTAATATACATTATATGAAAAAATCACTGCATTTTAAATGAACTGAACTTTATTTGAAACAATATTGAAAGTTGACTCAAAAGTTCTACTGAAAACTTTTGGACTTTTTAGCTTTACGTCCAACATTCTTATTTTTGAGGAAGCTAACTATTGTAACAAAATCTGCAATATTGATACGTTCTTTTAAATTTATCATAGTCATCAGCATTGAATATCCTGACCACAAACTCGCTGGAGACTTTAATGTTTCACTCCTAAGCATTATAAGCAACCATACTTTTTTTCATTTTCACTACAATTCTTCTTCTCCAGCCACTTTCTCAAAGAAATGTATGTTTTTCATATCTTAATTTAGATTTCTCTGGCACTAAAGAAGCACACCCAACTTCCCACGCTTATTCAATTTCGTCGTTTTGATTACAATCATTCATACTTGCAGCCATTTTATGCGAGATTGATATGAAGGCTGCTGTAATCTCAACAATTATTTTCGGCATTTAGCATATCTACATCAGTTAGGAAAAACCAGGTAAGTCTTCAAAGTGATTTTATACAGGAGAGCAAAAACAAGTTCAATGACTTACATAAAAGAGTGCATACATCGAAAATTCAATGCTTAATAACACCGTCAGTATTCGCTTGACGACTTACCCGTTTTTACCGAACGTGCATCGGACCAAAAGCTATCGGGAGATGTTAATAACTCATTTTCGACCAAAAGTTGACTTACCCGGTTTTTCCTAACTGATGTAGATATATACATTGGACAGACTGCTAACGTCAGTCAATTGTTTACAATGAAGCGCAAATATTTTCAACAAAGATATTATTTTACTATTATTTATTATTTTGAAAACACCATCGTACAAAAAATAATGTTCAACGCACGTTTGTGAAGTGTTTTACAGAATCTCGGAAATTAAAAACCTCGCTATCGTTCGGTTTTTAAACATTTTCCTCGATTCTGTAAAAACATTTATTTTTTAATATTTTCTCCGAAGTCACAAGAAACTAACTATTTAGATACAGGTTTCTTTTTTCATAAAACAAATAAAAAATAAAATGGCTGAAAATATTGTTACTTCTTGTAAAATAATTAATGTAAATGTCAATTTTTTGTCGTTGCTGTGGGAATAGTTTAGTTTTCATTTGTTTAATTAGTTTTCTCCAAAAATAATACAACTTTTACAACAAATATACATTAAATTATTTAATAAGGTGTTCAAAATGCTCCCCATTTACAATTCAGCAGTTACTAAACCAAATTTCGAATTCTTGTTGAACATTTTTCATTAACGAGTTTTTTTACATCAATTCTGCAAACAAGACAACAATC
This sequence comes from Diploptera punctata, assembly GCA_030220185.1. NCBI lineage: Eukaryota > Metazoa > Arthropoda > Insecta > Blattodea > Blaberidae > Diploptera > Diploptera punctata. Next base: position 942,173 of record JASPKZ010004543.1, read on the forward strand.
TGTTTCCATAGCAACCTAAAATAAAATGTAACATGACATTTTGTACGCAACTAAATAACATAAAAATAATAAAAATATTTTAAATATCAAACTATTTTTAAATATTTTGTCTCAGAAAAATAACAAAAACACATTAAATATCGATCTACTTTTATTATATTTCCCAAAATTAATTACTTTATTTAACTGCGATTAAAATAGCATTATTCATTTAATTTATTTTGGTTCTTATGGAAACCGTTTAATGAAATTTTGACCAGTATGGTACCAATGCCCAACCAGAATCATGAGAAATTTGGGTCCTTATAATAAGTAGGTCTACCGCTGTGGTCTCGAGGTAGCGTGCTGCCTTGTCACGCAGCGGGCCCGGGTTCGATCCCCGGTCGGGGCAGTTTTTCTGGGGTTTTCCTCACCTGTAAGACAAATGTCAGGCCAAAACGGTCCCCGAAATCATATGGCCATCATCATCATCCTTATCATTACCATTATCATCATCATCCTTCAAAGGTGTGGAAAGCAACGGGAAGCTACCACACCTACACAATTCCTTAGTAAAGCTGCAAGCATAGCATGAAAATGCTATGATTGCAGTGAAGGACCTGCCTTCGGGCAGAATTACTATGGATGGATAATAAGTAGCGACTCCAGATTGAGAAAACTTTCTGATGAGAGTCGACATATCGACTCCTCCAATGGCTTAATGATATGTCCATCTCTGTAAATGGCACATATGGATGTAAGACTCATAAAAATAACAAAAACGTACCAAGTATCAATCTATTTTATTATACTTATGAAAATGGTTGTAATTGTCAGAAAATGGCATCTGTTTCATTTTTTTTGTTCCTATGGAGACAAGTTTAAATGTTGCCTTATTTACAGTATCCACGTGAAGAAAACTCGTGTTAATAAAATTGTTCAACAAACTGCTTTGTCACGCAGCGGGCCCGGGTTCGATCCTCGGTCGGCACAGTTTTTCTGGGTGAGGTTTCTATCGGGGTTTTCCTCACATGTAAGACAAATGTCAGGAAAACTTCAAGGCCCAAACAGTCCCCGAAATCATATGGCCATCTCAATCATCATCATTCATATTCATCTTAGATTAAGCTTAGGATTAGGGACTCTCCTGGCGCACCACTATCATCATCACCCATCATATCATTGGGGCAACGTAACCCCGCCTTCCAGGCGCCCCAACCTCAGAAGTGGGTTACAATTACGCCATTGCCAGGAGAGAACACCAGGGATGTCTGAGGACAAAAACTGGGGGCATTAAAGCAATTCAATCTCGACCTAGTCACTGCTAGATTGTAAATGGGGAGCATTTTGAACAAATTATTAAATAATTTGAAATGTATTTGTTTCATTAGTTGTGTTAATTTAATTTCTTATGGTAGATATCTCTTGGTAAGAAGTAATGCAATTCTTCGATTATTAATAAGATGTTTCACTATTAACAAGATCTCGTGAAAAGTTACATTTTCAGACTTATGTATGTTTACCCTGTGACCACAGAATTTCTCACGGAATTTCGGCCAGTATGATACCAACGCCCATCCAGAATCGTGAGAAATTTCGGTAGCTACAATAAGTTGCGGCCCCATGTTGAGAAAACCAGCTGATGGACCAAATGTCACCCCCATAATGGCTGAATAATCTGTCCATCTCTGTAAATGGCACATATGGATATGAGGCTAGCACCCCTTGCCTTCTAGACCTGTCGCGCAATGTAATCTAGTTAAATGACATTTGTACAAATTTAGGAGCTAAATTGCGATATTCCAACTCTAAGAACGTTTTGTAAACAAGCAGAAAGTTAGTGATAAGTGATGTGTCTTATTTACTTAGATAAAGTTTTGGTAAACATTTCATGAATGTATGAAAACATTATTCAAGTCGCCTCTCAAACATGTTAAATATTCATAAAACAATTCTGTAAACTTGAAGCTACTTCAAACACTAGCAGTGCCGCCAACATCATAACAAACAAATAGATTACAAACATAATTTCCAGCAATCATTCTTGTTACTAGTTACGGCAATGTTGGAACGGTAGATTTTTTATTAACTTCACACGGTTCGTTTTACTTATTACATAGGGACAGAGGGAATCTCGTTAATCCATTCATGCGCCTCATTAAATAGATGAGGTTAAAGATCCCGTTAGATCTAAAATTATAATAGGTGACTTAATATTGAAGCAAGTTTCATATTTTAACAATGGAAATCGCATTTCTTACAACTACGATAAAAACATACAAATAAAAATCTCGCGTTTTCAAATTATGTGTGGAACAATCAGAAGAACATTAAGGAACAAAAACAAAAAAATGACTCTCAATTAAAATTATATAAAACAATGACTGTGACATCATTTTTGTATGACAGTGAATGCTGGATGCTGAATAAATACAACGGAAATTAATGTTTACTCGACGATGGCACTACCAGTGGCGATGTATGGAAGTAAGGCCTGGGTCCTGAAGAAAAAAGAAGAAAGTAAAATTTAGGCAGCGAAAATGAGATTCCTACGGGCTGTGAAAGGTTGTACAAGAGAAGAACATATTAGAAATGAGAATATTAGAGAGGAACTAAAAGTACAACCACTTCTTCAACAAATATAAGAACACTGGAACAATTGGATAGAACATCTGCAAAGAATGACAGAGGATAGGATACCAAAGATCACTGATGTATAATCCTGGAGGACGAAGATCGGTAGGAAGACCAAGAGAGCGCTGGGCTGAACAGATGTGAGATCGGAACAGGAAAAGACCTAATCCGTGAAGGATGATGATGATGATGATGAATTATTTTTTAAGAGCAGTAAAAGGATGTCCATTGAAATACCACATTAGAAGTGAAGATATACGAAAAGAATTCAAAATTACACCCTTCCTAGATAAAGTTAAAACTTACAGAACAAAATGGATTCAACATCTTGAAAGAATGGAAGAGAGCCGAATACTCAAAAGAGTGTGGAAATGAGCACCTGTAGGCAAGAGATCCCAAGGAAGATCAAGAAGGCAGTGGAATGAAGAACCCAAACAAGCTAGAACACCTATGGCGTGAAGTTGATGATGATTATGATGATGATGAACTCAGTGGCACTATAGAATCCATAGGTTCATGGGAGGGCGAACATAAGCTCTCCATACACCCCTACCCGAGCTAATATGTTCCAATATTGGATCTGAAACATGGACTTACAAAGAAAAGGAGATGAATCCCTCCTGATGGGGGAGAGAAAATTCATGAGAACAGCAAAATATATATAGAAAGACCATAAACACATAAATGTTACAAGAATTTGAAGTTCAACTCTTTTTGGGAAAATGCGAAATTAGATAAACAAATGGAGACTACACTTTGGAAGAATTACCATAGTAAGACTCCCCAATCTAATATTAAAATACCACCCAGTTTCGAAACAAAGCCAAGGTTTACCACTTAGAAGAGTACCTAATGGATAATGGGACCGGAACAGCCCACTAGGTATTATCCTTAACTGCCTGATGACGATCTGATTCTATTGTAGTGACTATTTGTCTATACATAGAAAATAAAAAATTAAATTAAAAAAGAAAGAAAAATAAAGATGTATAAAGTTATGGAAATTCTTGGGCTCCTACAAAAAAAAACAGAAAAACAGAATACAGACGGCGGAGGTGAGGTTCCTCAGACAAGTTAAAGGATCTATAAAACTTGATAGAATTAGAAATGAAGATACAAGAGACGAATTAAAAGTGCTGCCTTTATTGGATAAAGTCACGAATTATAGACAAAAGTGGACTGATCATAAGTAATGCCACGAATGATTTCCAAATTATCGATAAATTCACGACTCACGAAGTAAGGAGTGAATTTATCTAGAGAATTTGGAAATCAAGAGTGGCATTTGTTAGGACTATTTAACGAATAAAATTAAGCTGTTTACTCACAAATCATTGTTTAACTATAGTTATTTTAAAATATTTATATATTTAATGTAAACAGTGATGTTTGAAAACAAATGAGAAACGATTGATACGCTTCATTTGCTTATTTTGTTCATCACTGCAACCAGATCATATTATTTATTGCCAAAGGATGGCAATATTGTAAGAATGCACCATAGTGGAGAAATTTATAACCAACACTAAAGGTATTAATTCATTTCTGATGTCGTATGATGTAAATATGTCAATTATATTTTTCTGCTATGTCATTTCCTGGAAAATAATTCGTTTAAGAAAGTGCAAACAGTCGTTTCTTTTTTTGGTGGTACATTCAATTGCTACAAATATTTTTATAGTATCTCCCGCATGCGCCATATGCTGACATTTATGCACTATATATACAATCTGGTAGCCGCATTTCTTAGGGAGTCAGTCACTGCAAAATAATGCTATGACCTATTCACAATGTTAAAAAGGAGAAGCTTTCTTTAATATGATAAACTTTGCTTGATAAATTCGAGGCGAAACACGACTGTGATTGGTTGTAAATAAAAAATCATTGAAATGTGATTGGTCATTGACTCCCATTTGGGGCACAAGTCAAATAGTCACATGAAAGAAATGAGTAAGGGGAGATATGCATTGTTAGCAAGAAAGCAAGCAAGAGGAAGACCTAGAAAAGTCAGACTGATGCATTATGAAGTCGAATTGCCTAATTCTTGGAGTTATGATTATGATGATGATAAAAAGTACGGGATAAATGTATATAATTTACCCAGATGTCTGTCTTCCAAAGCCACAAGCTTCTACTCCTGTTAAGTAATATTTTCACACACGTCAAAGAATGACGTATAGACAGGAAAATCATGACATGGGTAGTGATACGGGAAGCAGGGAGACCCCCAACATAATGTTTTCTGAAAGCTTGAAAGCTTAGAAGAATAACCTTTCGTCAAGCCATCAAAGTCATACTAGGGAAGAAATATGCTTACGGACATCAAATAATCAATTCCCCTATTCTTATGTTAATTTTTCTTTGTATCTTCTTCTCGTTTCATACATTCTTCTCGATACAAACGCATAATAAATTTAATGGCAGATATTACGTGGAAAAAATATTTTAATAATGCAATATTTCACATCTTTATATATAAAAATTCAGCCTGCATATGTTTGTGTATTATAGTATTCTAAACCCCTCAACCGATCTTCATGAAAATTTGTACATACATGTTTTCAAGTACGCCAAGTGTTTAGCAGCTATCTATTATGCTGTAAAACCATTAAGTGTAGGAGTTCACCTGATACGAAAATTAAAAATTCGCTCTAGCGGTCGCAATTTTTGGTGTTTTACAACGAAACTCAGTATATTCTATTAAAATAAAGCGAGATATGCTGAAATATTTAAGTCTGTAAAAAAAAGAGTATTAAAATAATCAGAATAGGGCATTGCAAGTGTTTCTATTATTTTGCTTAGATTACAAATGAAAGAGACTTAAACGTCTATTAAAAGAAGCTAATATTCGACTGCCCCTAATCTGTTCTAGTAGGGAGTTCCAAGTCTACCAATTGATTCTTATGCAATGCGTTCGTAGCTCGGTCGGGCCGTTCTGCGGCTGTCTTGGACTGGGTTAGTATTGGAGCGCCTTCCGCCAGAGTTACACGTATACGACCGGCAAGTCATTGGTACAGAGCACTACCTACTGTGCTAAAATTATCATTATATTATTATTAAACGATTAATAAATTTAATAATAGTAATATTTTTAATTATTATTAAATTTCATAATAATACCTAGGACTCTAGGTAGCGTTCCGTACCAATGACTTGCCGGTCGTGTACGTGTAACTCTGGCGGAAGGCGCACCAAAACTCACCCAGTTCAAGGCCGCCACGGAACGGTCCGGCCGAGCTATAAAACGCATTGTATTATAGGAATTAGTAGTGTAAGAACTTCTTTTATCTGGAATATCAAGTAGAAGATTCTGTTACATAAACTGTATGGTAAAAGATGTTGTAAGTGTGCCTCTGTTTGTATGTTTGTCACCATTTAATTTATTTAAGACCATTTTCTAAGGTCCTTAATTAAATAAGACTTTTCTTGTTTCTAGGTAACTCCAATACTCTACTGGATCGTACTTTCGCAAAAGAATATCTCAAGCATACAGTAAGTAGAAGGTCAGCCCGTAAACATTGGTTCCTAACAAATGGTAACAGAATTGATCGATATACTTATTAAAGTTTGTTTTAATGTTTTTATTTTTTTATAAACTTAATGCAAATTGGGATTATATGTAAGTATCCAGAAGTCACAGGAAACAAATGCATCTAGAAACAGTGTGTCTAGAATGCATGGAAACTTCCTGCAGGAAAATGAGGGAAACAAAAAAAGACCAGTTGGTAGAGGAAAAATGAAATGTGAGAATAAAATTAACCACACTTTGAGGGAAGTATATTATCTAGGGGATGAATAGAAAAGATTAGTTCAGTATAGGGATGTGTGGAGAACTTACGTCCGCATAGCCATGAACCTATGGGTTCGACAGTGCCAGTGAATTAAGTATAGCATCAGTCAGGATGTGTCGTGCATCAAGACATAACACTGAGCAACAAAAAAGAAACATTTTTGTCTCAGAAAGAAATATATGTGATTCTGATAGTATTTGTTCTCCTAAATTCAAATATGATATCGGGGTTTCTCCATCACGCAAGGTTATCGAGAAACAGGCATTTATAACTTCAAACACTTTAATATTTTCTATGTTCGTAACTATACAATATTCGAACATTCGGACTCACCTAGAAAGTACGAAATGACGATTTTCTGCTATATTTCGCCTGTGGAGCATCCCTCTTGATGTCCAACAATAATCGGCCAGCATATTAGGATTCCATTTGCCTTCATATATCTTTTCCATAGCTGAAACCATTTGTGTTAGCTCATTTGGTTTTATTTTACAACGGATAAATGGACGCAAAAACGTTTATTAAAAAAATAATTATTTAAATCCATTAATGTCCACCGCTGTGGTCTCGAGGTAGCGTGATGCCTTGTCATGCAGCGGGCCCGGGTTCGATCCTCGGTCGGGACAGTTTTTTCTGGGTGAGGTTTTTATCGGGGTTTTTCCTCACCTGTATTACAAATGTCAGGAAAACTTTAAGGCCCAAACGGTCCCCGAAATCATATGGTCATCACAATCATCATCATCATCATCCTTATCGTTATCTTCATCATTATCATTCACCGGTGTGGAAAGCAACGGGAAGCTACCACACCTACAATTTCCTAGTAAAGCTGCAAAGCTTAGCAAGAGAATGCTATGATTGCAGTGAAAGACCTGCCCTCGGGCAGAATTACTATGGATGGACGGAATTTCCGATTGACGGTCTTTCCACTTTTCAGCGGTTGCCCTTTTACCAGCCGGCTGCTGGCCCTTCACATCCACATGTGTCAATCACAGAGGTAGATGATCAACAGCCAGTGTAGGGGTGACATGTGGTTAGCATGTCGAGTCCGCCAGCCGTTATAGCTGGTTCCTCAACCTGGAGCCGCTACTTATTGTAGCTACCCAATTGCCTCACGATGCTGGGTGGGCACCGGTCCCATACTGGCCGAAATACCACGAGAAAATGTCTTCCCCCATGGAGACTCGAACCAGCGCAAGTCCCGTAGCTCTGCGCCAAGGCTTCCTACCTTAACCGCTCGGCTACGGCGCGGGACATGGACGGAATTGAAATTAAAATAAAAAAGTGTGGGTGATGGAGAAATTCCGAATACATATTTGAAAACACGGTAAAAAAACTGCTTTAAGTACAACTATTGGTACTCATCAGACAAAAATCTTGTTGACCAGTGTAATCAGCCGAGGTGGCGCATAGTAGATCACTAGGAAGACTGAAGAAGTGTCGGAAAGATTCTTGGCTTCTGGGCTGAACAGGCTGTAAGACTAACACATAACTCTACAAAGAAGAATAAGAAGAAGCAGTGAAATTATAAGAAATTGTATTAAGGAGCACAAAAGGAAAGCTGGAACACTGAATAAGAGCGCATGTGCGGATGAAATTAAAGTAGTCCTGCGAAATTAAGTGATTTTTCACTCTGTCAACAGAGAATAAGAAATGAGTATTATCTCACTGAGATTTCACATTTAAGTGCCTTCCTCACTGTACAATTAAAATACTTTATGTCTAACAAGTTTCACTTGTGTAACTCTAGCAAGTGTTAGCGTTAGCCATATACAGGGTGATTAAAAATTGACTTTACAACTTTACAAGCTTATAGAAATTTATTTAGAAGACCTACAGAATTGGTTTTAATGTCATATGATAGCACAACTCATCAAGTTTTCGCCGACATAGTTTTATAGTACATAGTTCTCTCACCGCGTGCGCTAGGGCTCCGAGCAAAGCTATCCCTCACTTGTTCAACCACAGCATCAGCCGTACGTGGACGGCCAGTATGCTTGGAATGACTAACAGAACAGTCAGTCCTAACAAATGTTTGGTGCCAAGAATAAATTGTTGGCCTGCTAGGAGGATCCTTAACATACTCGGTACGAAATCTACGCTGAAAAATTGTCGCAGATTTAGTTTCTTCGAACAAAAACACACAACGAGCACGCTCGGTACCTGTGAAAGCAGCCATTTTGATATGAACTACGTTAGCGCACGCGGTGAGAGAACTAGGTACTATAAAACTATGTCGGTGAAAACTTGATGGGTTGTGCTATCATATGACATTAAAACCAATTCTGTAGGTCTTCTAAATAAATTTCTATAAGCTTGTAAAGTTGTAAAGTCAATTTTGAATCACCCTGTATTTCCTTGTTAACTATCACAACATAATATTGCTATACATATCTTATATATAAAAATTAATGTTTGTTTGTTTGTATGTTTGCTTGTTCGTACTTTATGCGCGGCCATACCGTTGATCGGATTGTGATGGGTTTTTTGCAAAATGTTTAGGGGATACCCGGGATGAACATAGGCTATAAGAGAGTTGTGATACTCAACTCCTACACCCCTAAAAATCGCCCTTTGTAGTGGAAAACGTGAAAAAAGTAGCTCTTTGGACGCTTAAATGGCTTACGCTGCCTAAACCATAAGAAATACACAAAATTAATGTACACAGAATGGAATATCTCAAAAAGCTCTACAAAAAAGTCCGCGACAGCATATGTTTATCTCTTACGGATAACTCACAATAACCATTTTTGTCTTTCATTGATACCAAGAGTCTCGCGCCGTAACCGAGTTGTTAAGGCAAGAAGTCTTAGCGCAGAACTACGGGACTTACGCTGGTTCGAGTCCCTACGGGGGAAGAAATTTTTCTCATGGAATGTCGGCCAGTATGGGACCGGTGCACAGTGGGTCAGAAATGAAATCTAGCTGATTTTTTTTTTTCACTCTAATATAATTGTTAGGCTATATGACGGTTCTTAACTTATCTGCAAAGGAGGGTACAATTCTAATGTTCATGACTATATGACGTCATCATTCACACTTCTTGAGCCACAACAGAAGGCTGTAAGAGGTTTTCTTGCGAACTTATTTAATAATATCTAATTATGTCCTAATTTCTGAATTTTATGGTAAAAAAGTAACATATTTTTATCGTCCGCCCATGACATGAGAATTGAACGTTCGGGCAGGACAACATCTGCCGGGTGTCACGCTAGTAGTATGTATTATTCAACTGTTTGTGTGTGAAACCAAAATAAAAGATAGTCAGAAGTCTAACTTCTAATAATTCTATTCAACTGTTTGCATGTAAAACCAAAATAAAACACAGTCATAAATCTAACTTCTCATTATACCGGGTGTACATAAAAGAATATAGCGATTTAAAGGTGTTGAATTATACTTTTTTGCGCAATAGTGCGTTTTGTCATACTATAATAAAATAAGTATACTGTAATATTCATCAACATCATAGTACATTCACGAATTTACGTCATTTGTTGACCTGTTTTGCCTCAAGAGAAACACCATCCACAAGTCTTTTGAGTGGACGTCCTGGTCTTCTTCTTCCTGCAGGTTGATATCTTAACATTTGTTTGGGTATTCTGTGATCTTCCATTCGATGAACATGTTGCATCCATCTTGACTTATAATCAGAAATTTTGTTTTCTAAAGGTTCCATGTGTAATTCTTCTAAGATGTCTTAATTTTTTTTGTGATCTAGTAGCGTGTATCCTGCAGTCCTCATTACATATTACAAAACGCGTGTGGGAAGTAAAACCACTGTCCTCTATGCATACTGTATGTAGATATACAAAAAACAATATCCAAAAGGAGTGTTAATATGCATTATACGAAACAAATCACTGCATTTTAAATGAACTGAACTTTATTTGATATAATATGGAACAAACACGTACTTGCCGTCATTTTATCACTAATATTGTCTCACGGCCTCCTGTAGTTTCAACTAATAAACACTGCCCACACTTCTCCTCGATGTTACAAAAATAATCATTATAATTTATCATTATTAAATAAATAATTACTAGCTCTGATTTATTTATATATATTTTTAAATTAAAAATTGAATAAATAGAATCCCAAATTATTATTAAAATAAGGATAATTTTTGCGGTTATAACTGATAACACACATTCCCGCCAGAGCCAATTGTAAACATGTTTGCTCACATATAAGGGCATTCTAACCCACTTACATTAGTGGGTAAATTGGTGTTAGATGGGCAATTTAGGGTTAATGCTCACGGGGTAAAACAAAGTTAATGGAACGGGGAAAAAAAGAGTATATTACGATGCGAGGTTGGGAAGTGGTTTTTACAGAATCGAGGAAAATGTTTAAAAACCGAGCGATAGCGAGGTTTTTAATTTCCGAGATTCTGTAAAACACTTCACAAACGTGCGTTGTACATTATTTTTTTGCGCGATGGTGTTTTCAAAATATTTTTTTTAAATACCCCAGGTTGTCTTTCGACATTCCTAGTTTCTCTCCTGGCATGACGTACTTGTAACCCACTTGTGAGGTTGGGGCGAATGGAAGGCGGGGTTACATTGCCCCGATGATATGATGGATGATGATGATGATAATGGTGCGCCAGGAGAGTCCCTAATGCTAAGCTTAATCTAAGATGAATATGAATGATGATGATTGCGATGGCCATATGATTTCGGGGACCGCTTGGGCCTTAAAGTTTTCCTGACATTTGTCTTACAGGTGATGAGAAACCCCGATAAAAACCCCACCCAGAAAAACTGTCCCGACCGGGGATCGAACCCGGGCCCGCTGCGTGACAAGGCAGCACGCTACCCCGAGACCAAAGCGGTGGACGGTTTTCAAAATAATAAATAATAGTAAAATAATAACATCTTTGTTGGAAATATTTGCGTTCATTATAAACAATTGATTAACGTTAACAGTGTGGGCAATGTTTATTAGCTGAAACAACAGGAGGCCTTGAGAACAATTATTGATAACATGGCCGCAAGTACGTATTTATTGTTTTATATTGTTTCAAATAAAGTTCAGTTCAATTAAAATGCAGTGATTTGTTTCGTATAATGTATATTAACACTACCTTTTTGATTTTTCTGTATATACATTGGACGTAGTATAGATAGAGGGCAGTGGTTTTATTTGCCGCACGTGTGAATAAATGTAATTTTACAGTATAGTTATTTAGGTTGGCAACCCCGAAATGTAGAAAGTTGAACTTTCAATAATGGTCGCCATTGCTGGTAAGTATGACAATACGCACTATCACACAAAAAATAATATAAATTATATAATGATTATAATAAATAGAGTTTCCTTTCTTCTAGTTTTATTGTAACTGGCGCAATGAATAAAACATTTGCATTTTCCAAGATTTTATTTTTGTTTCAAAGAAAATATAAGCGAAATGCTTCTGCAGTTGGCATCCAGTAATGAGAACAGCTAACCTTGTTTGTTTTCCCAAGTGCACGGCCGCTAATTACTAAATTAAAATTCATTAAAGAACAATTTGTTCAACTTTAAACTTTAAAATAAGATCAACTGGTCACATTTTTCCTACAAAATTATATTAACTTTTTTCGCGAAATTGTTATAATCTTCACTGGCTCTATCGAACCCATATGTTCATGATCGCGCAGACGTAACCTCTCCATACAATCCTATCCTCAGCTAAAGTTTCCAATCATCACCTGTATAATCTACTTCCTTCAAATCATGGTTAATGTTATTCTCCCACCTCATTCTTGGTCTACCAACTGGCCGTTTTCCCTCTGGTTTTCCTACAAGAAGCTTTCATACACCTCTTTCATCTCCCATTACTAATTTCCACGTTGATATCTCCAGCACCCTACTATCATATAATGCCCCAACATACCATGTTCCTAGGAACATATTTGAGCTTTTGGCATGATTTCCTGAAGTAGTTCCCTCCCGGAAAAAAGGAATTGGGGACTATTTAACCTCCGGAAAATTTAACCGCAGTGAATCTATGTCCGCGTTTCTTTACGATTATATTTTTAGATAAAAGATCGTCACTCTTTCGACCAACGTACTTTTTCTTCTGTCTTATCGCGTTTGACTTTTTTGGATAATACCTACCTCGGTATATTTCAATAAGGATAGAGCCTATACATCGAAAAATGTGACCGCTAGAGTTTTTTTTAAATTTTCGCTTCAGGTGAACTCCCATACCTAATGGTTTTAGAAGGTCCAATTGTAAATCTAAATCATCGAAGGACCCAATCAGACACACACAAAAATGTTAATCAAAATCGGTCCAATCGTTTAGGAGGAACAGAGTGACAAACACACGTAGAGTTATTTAATAGAATCTGCATGTAGGTTTCAATTCAAACATAATAATAATAATAATAATAATAATAATAATAATAATAATAAGAAGAAGAAGAAGAAGAAGAAGAAGAAGAAGAAGAAGAGTTAAGTCTCGTAGACTGCGATGAGCAGGACATGTTGCACGTATGGGGAATAAAAGACTTGCATGGAAGCTTCTTGTAGGAAAGCCAGAGGGAAAACGCCCAGTTGGTAGACCAAGAATGAGGTGGGAGAATAACATTAACTATGATTTGAGGGAAATAGATTATACAGGGAATGATTGGAAAACATTAGCTCAGGATAGGGATGTATGGAGAGCTTATGTCCGCGCGGCCATAACCTACGGGTTCGATAGTGCCAGTGAGTAAGTAAGTAATAATAATAAAGGGAGGAAAGGAGATTACAAGTATTTGAGAATAAAGTTCTTAGGAAAAATTTTGGACCAAAGAGAGATGAACAGACAGGTGAATGGAGAAGACTCCATAACAATGAACTACATGGTCTTTATAGGAAGCCAGATATAATAAGAACAGTTAGGTCTCGTAGACTGCGATGGGCAGGACATGTTGCACGTATGGGGAATAAAATACTTGCATGGAAGCTTCTTGTAGGAAAGCCAGAGGGAAAACGCCCAGTTGGTAGACCAAGAATGAGGTGGGAGAATAATATTAACTATGATTTGAGGGAAGTAGATTATACAGGGAATGATTGGAAAGCATTAGCTCAGGATAGGGATGTATGGAGAGCTTATGTCCGCGCGGCCATGAACCTACGGGTTCGATAGTGCCAGTGAGTAAGAGTAAGTAATAATAATAAAGGGAGGAAAGGAGATTACAAGTATTTGAGAATAAAGTTCTCAGGAAAATTTTTGGACCAAAGAGAGATGAACAGACAGGTGAATGGAGAAGACTCCATAACAATGAACTACATGGTCTTTATAGGAAGCCAGATATAATAAGAACAGTTAAGTCTCGTAGACTGCGATGGGCAGGACATGTTGCGCGTATGGGGAATGAAAGACGTGCATGGAAACTTCTTGTAGGAAAGCCAGAAGGTAAACGCCCCGTTGGTAGACCAAGAATGAGGTGGGAGAACAACATTAACTATGATTTGAGGGAAGTAGATTGTACAGCGAATGATTGGAAAGCATTGGCTCAGGATAGGGATGTATGGAGAGCTTATGTCCGCGCGGCCATGAACCTACGGGTTCGATAGTGCCAGTAAGTAAGTAAGTAATAATAATAATAATAATAATAATAATAAGCATTAGCTTCAACTGAATTCTTAAAAATATCTGCTGTATTTATATAAAGAGAGAACGTTGAAAGTTCATTGTTTGTTTCGAAAGGCGGAATGGCAAAGTCTCTTTCAAAATGCCGTGCTTAAATCTGAGTGACTGACAGAATAAGAGCATCCCTACTACGCCTAAACCGGACACTAATACGAGTTTGATATTTCCTATTCTCTTTGGTTGCTCAGCTACAGAACCATGCTTCATATATCCGCCGGTCTCGTGCATTTATTAAATCTTTTGACGGTCCAGGATTAACACAATCCAGTTCGGATTTGAATAGAGCTCAGCATATTTCAATAAAGAACCAGGTACTGTGCATGTTAATAACTTATTCACCGGAATCTTTGATCTCCACAGCACATTTTCTACCATATTATAGTCTGCCTTTGTGGTCTCGAGATAGCGTGCTGCCTTGTCACTCAGCGGGCCCGGGTTCGATCCCCGGTCGGGACAAGTTTTCTGGGTGATGGTTTTTTCGGGGTTTTACCTCACCTGTAAGACACATGTCAAGAAACTTTGAGCCCAAACGGTCCCCAAACATCATATGGCCATCATTATCATCATTAACACTCTCAATCGGCTGCGGTAAACTAGTGGTTATGCTCCTTGCCTCTGGTCCCGAGGGTCGCGGGTTCAAACTCTATAAATGGAAACCTATAGGAGGCAGAGCAGTTTGAAGACCGAAGATAAGATGGGAAGATGACACAATGAACGATTTAAAGAAAATAAAAGTGATTAATTTGAATATGGCAAGAGACAGATTGGCATGGAGGAGGATTGTTGAGAAGGCCAAAATTTTCACGTTTGAAATTGTCGCGCCTTAAGATGATGATGATGATGATGATATTATTTGATAAACACCTCAACGGAATTTTACCATGAACTTTATCATCAGTGTTTCTTGAAAAATGAGCAGTGAAAGTTGTCCCTTAAGAGAAACACGCCCACGTGTCATTTTGCTGGACGAGCTGTTATTATTTGTCACGCTACCTGACAAGTGCACAAATGAAAACTACTAGGTGTAAAAATAATATATTATAACACAACACTTTGTAAGCTTCACTTGTCAAGACAGTGGCGTGCATTCAACCCCAGCTACCCCACCACTACTGGAGTAATTAATATATTAATAATTTTGGATTAAAATAAAATAATATATTTGCTAAATTTCATTCAAATAAATTAAGCGTGAACATCAAAATTAAAAATTCCCGCGAGCCAGCAGACATATTGCATTCGGTTTGACGGAGTCTTCCTCACAGCGATAACCCACTTTCTGCATATTCATCTCCATAGAGGAACAGATAGAGTGTTTCCTCTATGTTACCCCAACTAACACCAGCTATTGTGCTACAGTTGAATCCGCGGAAGAATATGTTTCAGTATGTGCCAGCGATAAGCCACACTAGACCAGTGATAAACCAGTAGACAAAATTTGTGTCTTGTTCTATTGATGTTTTTATTGAATACCAGATAGCTGGATCCAGTTAAAGTTACAACTTGAATAAGTATATACAACATCGAATGACGTTTCGACCTATCGACTCATTAAAATATCATCATCATCAATAATCAAGAATTAAGCCCATGTGGCTTGTTTCGGTCTCATAGATCCTCATTCAAAAAGTGGAATCCATCTCTTTTTCGGTCTACCAACATTCCTGTCTCCTTTTGGTTTGTAATTAAGTATAATTTTTGGAATACGATCATCTTTCATTCTTTGAACATGTTCTTTCCAGTTATTACATATTTTTAAGGCAAGCTTATACAATTATTATTTGCACACAAACTATTAACAAACATACTGACACCTAATGGGTCACGGCGACAAACGGTCACCTGCACCAACAACAAATCTACATACGCCCGCATGACTTGTCCAGCAAGGCAAGCCCTGTCAGTAGCAATGCTGCCGCTGGTAAAGCCTAAGGTATCATGAAGACACTCGAGAAACTCCAACAAAGATAAGGTCATGCAATGCTAAGGGGTGTAACAAACTAATTTCTAGATAGGAACTGAAACTATCGGACGCGGAGATTCATGCCCGCGGGCACATAGACTCAGCATATTTCCCTATTATGAGCTTACATTTTAGAATTATTCTCTCTATAAGTGACCCATCTCAAATTATGCTTAACGTTATTCTCCCACTTATCTTCAGGACTCCTTCTACAAGACGTTTCTTTGTCCCAATTTCATTCCCCATTAATATCGTATTCCTGTAACTTACGAAACTTAACAGTTATTGAATCTGGTTTCCTATAAATAGGCCATTACGTATCTTTCTTTGTGTATGTTAGAGTGAGTTTTAAATTTTTTAATGTTCTCCTTAATTTGTTCTGGCTATATTTCAAGTTCTGTTTCAAAGCATTTTATTTTATGGGTCCGAAACCTGGATAGTAAGTAGAAAACAAGCCAACAAGCTGTTAGCAGTTGAAGTGGATTTTTGGAGGCGATCGACAAGAATTTCAAGAAGGGATAAGGTCAGAAACCGTATCCATCCATAGTAATTCTGCCCGAGAACAGGTCCTTCACTGCAATCATAGCATTTTCATGCTATGCTTGCATCTTTACTAGGGAATTGTAGATATGGTAGCTTCCCGTTGCTTTCCAAACCGGTGAAGGATAATGATAATGATAAGGATGATGATTGGTTATGATGGTCATATGATTTCGGGGACCGTTTGGACCTTAAAGTTTTCCTGACATTTGTCTTACAGGTGAGGAAAACCCCCGATAAAAACCTCACCCAGAAAAACTGTCCCGACCGGAGATCGAACCCAGGCCCACTGCGTGACAAGGCAGCACGCTACCTCGAGTCCACAGCGGTGGACAAAACAGCACAATAAGGGAAATTATAAAGTAAAGTGATCCCACAACAGGCCCGGAGGCCCTTGGGGTAGTAGGAGGTCAAGGCTCCCACTTTTTCTAGACAATCGGCACTTTATGTCAGCCGGGTTGTCAGCCCTGCGTGACGGCCGCCTTTACCCCAGAACAAGCGTCTGGTACTCATTTTCGTTAGAGGCTGAGTCGACCCCAGGGCCATAGTGCCGCCAGAGGGTTTGGGTCAGTTTAAAAATCCTGACCCCAACGGGACTTGAACCCTCGACCTTCCAACTTGTAGCGCAGTGCCTTAACCACTACGCTACGGCGTGCCCCCATAAGGGAAATTATGCAAGTTGAAAAAACATATTAAGAAAAATAAAAGAAATGTTATGGACTCCTCATAAGAATGAAAGTAGAGAGAATACCAAAGAAGATCCTCAATTGGAAGGCTAATGGAAGAAGTGGAAGAGGCAGGCCTAGAGAACGATGGATGGATGGAGTGAAGAGAAGTACGGAAGCTAGAGATTTGAGAGAAGAAGATGCTTTAGACAGGAACCTTGAACCCTCGACCTTCCAACTTGTAGCGCAGTGCCTTAACCACTACGCTACGGCGTGCCCCCATAAGGGAAATTATGCAAGTTGAAAAAACATATTAGGAAAAATAAAAGAAATGTTATGGACTTCTCATAAGAATGAAAGTAGAGAGAATACCAAAGAAGATCCTCAATTGGAAGGCTAATGGAAGAAGTGGAAGAGGCAGGCCTAGAGAACGATGGATGGATGGAGTGAAGAGAAGTACGGAAGCTAGAGATTTGAGAGAAGAAGATGCTTTAGACAGGAACCCCTGGCGACAAATCACTTTGGGTTGAAGGAGAAACACTGTATTGTGCCGTATTCCTAAATAAAAAGGTGTTGCTTTGTATTATTACATAATTAATTTAATTACTTTCTTCAGTTTGATAGTAATATATTAAACTGTGTGTTTCAGAATAAGTATTACAGAATTTTAGGGGTTGTAGAGGGGACTTAGTAGAAAAAGTTTACATAAGGAATCCATGTCCGAAAACGTAACGTTTCTTTGTAAAATAATTTTGAAGATCGAAACACTATGGGGTGATATTGTGTATCTTGTGTTTCAGAATAAGTATATTTATTTGTTATATTATTTTTGGTCTGGACATCTTACCTCAATATTAATGTTGATTTGTTCTTGGACATGTTTCAAAACAATTCTGTTTTATCGTCAACTTTCCCAGACTGGTTTTATTTATGTTGCATTATGTTGCACCACCTGGATGTCGATGTCAGCTCCATCCTGTGGTTGGCCAAAGAACCTCCAAACAAGGTCACCCTCCATTTGGAGGTTCTTTGGCCAACCACAGGATGGAGCTGACATCGACATCCAGGTGGTGCAACATAATGCAACATAAATAAAACCAGTCTGGGAAAGCTGACGATAAAACAGAATTGTTTTGAAACATGTCCAAGAACAAATCAACATTAATATTGAGGTAAGATGTCCAGACCAAAAATAATATAATTAAAATAACCTCAAAATATAACTTCCTAAAATTAAATATCTTTATTTGTATGTATTAGAGTGAATTTTATATTTATAATTTTTTCCTAAATTTGTTTTGCTTTATATTATTACATAATTCATTTACCGGTAATTACTTTCTTCAGTTTGATAGTAATTTATTAAACTGTGTGTTTCAGAATAAGTATTAGAGAATTTTAGGGGTTGTAGAGGGGACTTAGTAGAAAAAGTTTACATAAGGAATCCATGTCCGAAAACGTAACGTTTCTTTGTAAAATAATTTTGAAGATCGAAACACTATGGGGTGATATTGTGTATCTTGTGTTTCAGAATAAGTATCTTTATTTGTATGTATTAGAGTGCGTTTTATATTTATATTTTTTTATTTTTTTTGCTTTATATTATTACATAATTCATTTACCGGTAATTACTTTCTTCATTTTGATGGTAATTTATTAAACAGGGCGTTTCAGAATAAGATTACAAACTTCTAGGGGTTGTGGCTGGTC
This sequence comes from Diploptera punctata, assembly GCA_030220185.1. NCBI lineage: Eukaryota > Metazoa > Arthropoda > Insecta > Blattodea > Blaberidae > Diploptera > Diploptera punctata. The sequence goes on from JASPKZ010004543.1 coordinate 961,088, forward strand.
CAACGCATTTTCTGTAAGACTGTGCCCGCACAGGAATGTTAGTAGGCTAATTCTAATACATACATAAGACATTAGGTTGAAACATTGACTATTTAACTCATGCCCCAAATGGGAGTCAATGACCAATCACGTTACAATGATTTTTTATTTACTACCAGTCACAGTCGTGTTTCGCCTAGAATTTACCAACTAAAGTTTATCATAATAAAGAAAGCACCTCCTTTTTAACATAGGTCATAGCATTATTTTGCAGTGACTGACTCACCAAGAAATACGGCTACCAGATTGTATATATAGTGCACGAATGTCAACACGTAGCGCATACGGGAGTTAATATAAAAACATTTGTAGCAATTGATTATACCACCAAAAAAAGAAACCACTGTTTGCACTTTTTGTAAATGTATTTTTTCCCACAAAAATATAATTTTCATATTTACATCATAGGACATCAGAAATGAATTAATATACAGTCTGACGTGTTTCATTTTTTCTCCACTAGAGTGCATTCTTACAATATTGCGTTCCTTTGGCAATAAATAATATGATCTGGTTGCAGTGACGAACAAAAGAAGCAAATGAAGCGTACAAATCGTTTCTCATTTGTTTTCAAACATCGCCGTTTACATTAAATATATAAATATTTTAAAATAACTATATTTAAATAATGATTTGTGAGTAAACAGCTTAATTTTATTCGTTAAATACTCCTAACAAATGGCACTCTTGATTTCCAAATTCTCTAGATAAATTCACTCCTCAATTCGTGAGTAGTCCCGCGCCGTAGCCGAGCGGTTAAGGCAGGAAGCCTTGGCGCAGAGCTACGGGACTTGCGCTGGTTCGAGTCTCCATGGGGGAAGAAATTTTCTCATGGTATTTCGGCCAGTATGGGACCGGTGCCCACCCAGCATCGTGAGGCAATTGGGTAGCTACAATAAGTAGCGGCTCCAGGTTGAGGAACCAGCTATAACGGCTGGGGGACTCGACATGCTAACCACATGTCACCCCTACACTGGCTGTTGATCATCTACCTCTGTGATTGACACATGTGGATGTGAAGGGCCAGCAGTCGGCTGGTTAAAGGGCAACCGCTGCAAAGTGGAAAGACCCTCAATCGGAATTCGTGAGTAGTGAATTTATCGATAATTTGGAAATCACTCGTGGCATTATTTATGATAAATTATCGACTATTTCAAATCAAAGTTTCTGAAGAAAAAATGTATTAACTAACAGAAATATCTCAGTATTTGTATTATTTTAATACTTTATTTAATAAAAATAACAATTGATTGATTGAGGGCTTGAACCAGTGGGTTCCGTACGTGTGCACCATTACATGATGCTTTTAAGCCCCTCGGACACGACGCTCCTATACTTATTAGCGAATGTAATTCTAGAACCAATAAAAAGCAAAGGTAAATAAGATTGTGTGAAATTTCCCATCAACATCACATGTTTACTTCATTTCCAACACATGAAAAACTAGGTTATGGGCAATATGCGCTTTACTGCCCGCTCTAATATAAATATCGTTATTTCTTACGTACTCAATACGATTTGCAGGTCATTCTAGAGGGAAAATGAGATGGTGACGGACAGTGATTTACTTCTCGTCATATTCTCACTCCAAGTGTGAATTTAGATTGGAAAATAAATAAGTCATGTACTAAAATCTCTCTTCTCTATAATATGCAAATCTGGGGATTCGATACAAAGGAAAATGGCCGCTCCATGTATATAACAATATGCAGAGTAAAACAATAGAAAGTAAAAGTTTAATGTGACAGTCTACCTGTGTGAATAAAGCAATATGCAGATTGTTTTTGACTAGGGTTGTTTCAAAACAAAAGCAAAGTTAATATTCATACGAGTCAATATTTAAAGTAAGTCTAGATGAAGATTGCACAAAAACAACTTGCAATTTGCGTTCCTCTGAATGAGTGGTATGATAAGTAATGCCACGAGTGGTTTCCAAATTATCGATAAATTCTCGACTCACGAAGTGAGGAGTGAATTTATGTAGACTATTTAACTCATGCCACAAATGCTAGTCAATGACCAATCACGTTTCAATGAATGTTGTTTTACAACCAATGACAGTCGTGTTTCACCTCGCTCTTTATCGATTTCTCTTTATCAGCTCCTGCTTTTGTGATAAAGAAAGCTCCTCCTTTTTAATGTTCTGAACAGGGCAAAACATTATTTTTCTCCAACAAATACATTGAATACAGCAAATAATGAAACGATTCCTTGATTTTACTGAGTTGTTTAATAAAAAAATAAATGATTAACCCGTAATGTTGATTATGATATATAGTTTGATGTGTTTCATTATTTTCTCCACTTGGGTGCACTCTTACAATATTGCGATCTTATTTGGCTATAAATAATATGATCAAGCAGCAGTGAATGAACATAACCTCACATTTCTGATTTGTTTTCAAACATCGCCGTTTACATTAAATACTTAAATATTTTAAAATAGCTTTAGTTAATCAATTATTTGTGAGTAAACAGCTTAATTTTATTCGTTAAATAGTCCTAACAAATGCTACTCTTGATTTCCAAATTCTCTAGATAAATTCATAATTTAGAAAACACTCGTGGCATTACTTATGAAAAATAATTAACTCATGTACTAAAATCTCTCTTCTCTACAATATGCAAATCTGGGGATTCGATACAAAGGAAAATGGCCGCTCCATGTGTATAACAATATGCAGAGTAAAACAATAGAAAGTAAAAGTTTCATGTGACAGTCTACCTGTGTGAATAAACCAATATGCAGGTTGTTTTTCACTAGTGTTGTTTCAAAAAAAAACATATTTAATACACATACGAGTCAATATTTAGAGTAAGCCTAGATGAAGATTACAAAAACTTGCAATTTGCGTTCCTCTGAATTAATGAATCAGTGTTATCATAACTAATGCCACGAGTGATTTCCAATTTATCTAGAGAATTTAGAAATCAAGAGTGGCATTTGTTAGGACTATTTAACGAATAAAATTAAGCTGTTTACTCACAAATCAATATATAACTATAGTTATTTTAAAATATGTATATATTTAATGTAAACGGCGATGTTTCAAAACAAATGAGAAACGATTGGTACACTTCATTTGCTTCTTTTGTTCATCACTGCAACCAGATCATATTATTTGTCGCCAAAGGATCGCAAATTGTAAGAATGCACCCTAGTGGAGAAATTTATAACCAACATCATAGGTTATTAATTAATATCTGATGTCCTATGATGTAAATATGTCAAATAAATTTTTCTGCAACCTTATTTCCTGGAAAATAATTAATTTAAGAAAGTGCAAACAGTGGTTTCTTATTTTTTTGGTGGTATAATCAATTGCTACAAATGTTTTTATATTATCTCCCGAATGCACTATCTGCTGAGATTCATGCACTATATACACAATCTGGTAGCCGTTTTTCTTAGTGAGTCAGTCACTCCAAATTAATCCTATGACATATTCAGAATGTTAAAAACCAGGAGCTTTCTTTAATATTATAGGTTTCGGTTGATAAATTCGAGGCGAAACACAACTGTGATTGATTGTAAATAAAAATCATTGACTCCCATTTAGGGCATGAGTAAAATAGTCTTAATAATCTTATGTATAGGAAGCCAGATATAATAAGAACAGTTAAGTCTCGTAGACTGCGATTTGCAGGACATGTAGCACGATTGGAAAATGAAAAGGGGTGTATGGAAGCTGCTTGTAGGAAAACCAAAAGGCCCAGTTGGTAGACCAAGAATGAGGTGGGAGAATAATATTATCCATGATTTGAGGAAAATAGATTATACAGAGAATGATTGGAAAACATTAGCTCGGATAGGGATGTATGGTGAACTTATGTCTGCGCGGCCAAGGACCTACGATAGCGCCAGTGAGTTAGTTAGTTAGTTAGCATGCCGAAGATGAAACATGTTTCGAAAGGCCTTCATGAATTAAAAAATTAACGAAGTTTTTTTGAACAAAAATCAATTCTAATTATAAAAAAGTATTTATATTACTATTTAAAAAAATGTATTTTATGTTTTATTTAATTTGGTAAAATCTTCAGAAAAGCCCTTTCTTCCTGATTCCACCTTTCAAATTTCCTGTATTTGTTTAATATAGATTCAAAACGTTGCTTTTCACTTCTCAAAATAGGACGTCTCTATTTACTCGATAGAATCCACTTCATAGCAAGCAATGCTGTAAATTTATGTCACACAGGGAAATGCAAATATACAAATATACACAGCTCTCCTGAATGTGATCAAATATATGCGATATATGTCTATTTATTTCTACCTGCGATAAAATAGATGCGTAGGTTCATGATTTTCACTAATTCCACACCAAACCTTTACACGCCCAGATATTATAAGTTTTTTAATAGCAGTAGCAGTAGTAGTAGGACTTCATTAGACAAAAAGTAAGATATATACAAGACTGGTAAAAAGAAAAATTTAATTTAATGTACACATTGTGTTTAATAAAGTCAAAAAAAATATTATTTACAAATATGGGTCGCACGGGCAGTAAGCCGTACGTGCTGTTGACAGTCCGTTTAGTAGTAGTAGTAGTAGGACTTTATTAGACCAAAAGTAAGATATTTACAATATTATTTACAAATATGGGTCGCACGGGCAGTAAGCCGTACGTGCTGTTGACAGTCCGTTACAATAAAGTAATAATTGGTACTAGTGTAAAGAAAAATAAACAAAAACAGCAATAACATTACAATTACATAAAGAAAACACAATAAAAATATTACCAGTAAATAATAACACAATAGCATTATACACTAAAAACATTAACATTACAATTACATAAAGAAAACACAATAATATTACCATTAAATAATAACACAATAGCATTATACACTAAAAACATTAACATTACAATTACATAAAGAAAACACAATAATATTACAATTAAGTAATAACACAATAGCAATAACATTACAATTACATAAAGAAAACACAATAATAATATTACAATTAAATAATAACACAATAGCATTATACACTAAAAACATTAACATTACAATTACATAAAGAAAACACAATAATATTACAATTAAGTAATAACACAATAGCATTAAGAAAACACAATAATATTACAATTAAGTAATAACACAATAGCATTATACACTAAAAAAACATTAACATTACAATTACATAAAGAAAACACATTAATATTACAATTAAATAATAACACAACAACATTATACACTAATTAATTTATATATAATTGTTAATAATTAATGGTATTGCATTTTGATAACATATATTTATTCATGAATGAGTGTTGTCCTTATTTTTCACGTTTTGTCCAGAAATTTACCGAGGTTTATCCACAGTCCGTTTAATACCGTTTAATACCCATACCCATACCCATACGGTACTCAAAATAATAATTAATGGTATTGCATTTTGATAACATATATTTATTCATGAATGAGTGTTGTCCTTATTTTTCACGTTTTGTCCAGAAATTTACCGAGGTTTATCCACAGTCCGTTTAATACCCATACGGTACTCAAAAATAAATGTTTAATGCCCCAGTTTGTCCTTTTTGGACATTTCTGGTGTTCTCTCCTGGCAATGGCATAATTGTAACCCACTTCTGAGGTTGGGATGCCTGGAAGGCGGGGTTACGTTGCCCCGATGATATGACGGGTGATGATGATAGTAGTGCGCCAGGAGAGTCCTTAATCCTAAGCTTAATCTAAGATGAATATGAATTATGATGATTGCGATGGCCATATGATCTTCGGGGACCGTTTCGGCCTTAAAGTTTCCTGATATTTGTCTTACAGATAAAAAACCGATAAAAACCTCACCCAAGAAACAGTCCCGACCGAGGATCGAACCCGGGCGCGCTGCGTGACAAGGCAGCATGCTATCTCGAGACCACAGCGGTGAACTACTACTACTAATAATAATAATAATAATAATAATAATAATAATAATAATAATAATAATAATAAAAGTAAAGTAATTCCATTACAGGCCTCGGGAGGCCCTTGGGGTAATGGGAGGTTAAGGCTCCCACTTTTTTCTGGACAATCGGCACTTGATGTCAGTCGGGTTGTCAGTCCTGGTCCGCAATTACCCCCAGAACAAGCGTCTGGTACTCATTTCCGTTAGAGGCTGAGTCGACCCCAGGGCCATAGTGCCGCCAGAGGGTTTGAGTCAGTTTTAAAAAAATAATACACTGCAATAAAATTCCGTTTCTCGTAGAAACAGACAATCTTAATTGGTCCACTTTTTCCATAAATGTATCCTTAAGATTATATTGTCGGATCCTTGAGTCTGATTTTAGTCAGTTTCATTAATTTAGTTTTATCAGTATTAACATTAAATCAGAGTGTAAGATAAGGGTGTAGTTTATCATCTAAAGTAAGTAAAGTGATCCCACAACAGGCCTCAGGAGGCCCTTGGGGTAGTAGGAGGTTAAGGCTCCCACTTTTTCTAGACGATCGGCACTTGATGTCAGCCGGGTTGTCAGCCCTGCGTGACGGCTGCCTTTACCCCCAGAACAGGCGTCTGGTACTCATTTCCGTTAGAGGCTGAGTCGACCCCAGGGCCATAGTGCCGCCAGAGGGTTTGGGTCAGTTTAAAAATCCTGACCCCCAACGGGACTTGAACCCTCGACCCTCCGGCTTGTAGCTCAGTGCCTTAACCACTACGCTACGGCGTGCCCCCGCTACTCTTTTTTTATTTATATATTAATGACATCATCCAAAACTAGAAAAGATTTTTAATATAGGTACGAGTATAACAATGAACCGTTTTAAAATATTAAACGTTTTAATGTATGCTGACGATGTGGTTATTATTCAAGAAAATGAAAATAATTTGCAGTACACTTTACATCAATTAAATCAGTAATGCCAAGAATATAATTTCAAAATATCAAAATAAAAACCAAAACAAAAATAATGACATTTTGGGGAAATGAACACATAAGATCAAAAATCATAATAGACAACAAACCTCTGGAACATTTACAAATTTTAATTAATAGAGTTATAATTTCACTATAAACACAAAAACTGAAAGAGACATAAATATGAAAGTGTCGATATTTCATATGATACGCGGAACTATACATATAAAATAAAAGAACAAAATAACAATAGAAACTAAATTGAAGTTTTAGTAAACATTGGCGGATCCTGCATTACTTTATGGGAGTGAAACTTGCATAATGACCAAAAAATTACAACATATAGAAATGAACTTCCTTAGAAGAACAAAAGGCTGCACAAGATTGGATCGGATAAAGAATGAAGTTAGCCTATAAGAACAGAGTTAAATATATATCCACTGAATGGTAAAATCAAAGAATATAGGGATAAATAGTTTAGACATGTAGAAAGAACGAATGTAACAAGATTACCAAAAGCAGCATTTAACTATAAGCCTAGAGGTTCAAGGAACGTAGGAAGGCCAGTAAAAAGATGAACAGAACAACTGTGAGGCGGAGCAGGCAGTTTGCCTAGCCCCTGAAGTGAAGAAGAAGAAGAAGAAGAAGAAGAAGATGAATGTGCAATCCAATTTCCTCTACTGGATCTCTTGTTACATAGAGTTTCACAAATACATTTTGAATAACCATGCATCAGTACACTGAAATGTATTACGTATTAACACATAAAAGTGAACTTTGAATCCAGCGTATGGAATGATAGAAACTAACCTCAGAGACTTATTATGTACGTCTCGTAGAGCTTATGGACGGATTCGAGGGATTTGACCAGTATAATATTCTACATTTCTATGAATGCAACATCTTTTGAACTAGTTTGATATTATATTCAGTTTAAATTTCTCCTAAAATTCCAAACATTTCTATTCTGTAATAGATAGTGGCTCATGGTAAATTAAATACAAGCAGAAGATACTTTGAGAAGCTAGCAAAGATCTCCGTTCAACCGATCTGAGTTATTAAGCTATTGTGTGTAATGGAGTCTTCCTACAATAGAAACATGTCATTTTGAAGCCATTCAATAAACTTCAGAGAAAAAGCGGTGAAACTCTGAAACCGCGAATAAATATTACACGATAAAAATATAGGCATATTACAAAAGTTTCTAATAGTTTCTATATTTCTTCATGGACAATATAAAATGTTATCCACTATGTAAAATATGTTTTAATTGTATTTTTACTATCATTATTCTGAAATCATGTCCACCGCTGTGGTCTCGAGGTAGCATGCTACCTTGTCACGCAGCGGGCCCGGGTTCTATCCCCGATCGGGGCAGTTTTTCTGGGTGAGGTTTTATCGGGGTTTTTCCTCACCTGTAAGAAAAAGTCAGGAAAACTTTAAGGCCCAAACGGTCCCCGAAATCATATGGCTATCATCATCACCCTTATTATCATCATCATCATTCACCGGTGTGGAAAGCAACGGGAAGCTACCACACCTACAATTCCCTAGTAAAGCTGCAAAGCATAGCATGAAAATGCTATGATTGTAGTGAAGGACATGCCTTCGGGCAGAATTACTATGGATGGATTCTGAAATCGGCATATTGCGTCATAATGCTTCTAAATTATTGATTGCAATTTTCCTTCAAGCAGAACTCATAATTTCTACCTATATAGGGAAATAGTTTTGATTACATAACTCACACTCTCCAAGTTTTACAGAATAGAGCTATCAGAATACTATATAACTTACATCCCCGTACATCTTTTAATTATATTTATTTATCCGATTGAGGGTCTTTCCACTTTTCAGCGGTTGCCCTTTTACCAGCCGGCTGCTGGCCCTTCACATCCACATGTGCCAATCACAGAGGTAGATGATCAACAGCCAGTGTAGGGGTGACATGTGGTTAGCATGTCGAATCCCCCAGCCGTTATAGCTGGTTCCTCAACCTGGAGCCGCTACTTATTGTAGCTACCCAATTGCCTCACGATGCTGGGTGGGCACCGGTCCCATACTGGCCGAAATACCATGAGAAAATTTCTTCTCCGATGGAGACTCGAACCAGCGCAAGTCCCGGAGCTCTGCGCCAAGGCTTCCTACCTTAACCGCTCGGCTACGGCGCGGGACATATTTATTTATACTTTTTCAAATATTTTACCAATAAAGGAATTTAAAAAATATATGATTTGTATATATATGTTTAAAATTATTAAGAATCTATCTCGCCATAACATGCCTTTAATTTTTAATAAATATATACATATATACGTATATATTGGTAAAACATTGGTGGAATCTGTTGCAATGTATGGAAGTGAGGTATGGACAATCAATAAGTACTTCAAGAATAGACTAATAGCTCTAGAAATGGATTATTTATGCAGAAGTACCACAAAGTCTAAATTAGAACATGTCACAAATAAGGAAATTAGAAACGTAATGGAAGCAGAAGGAAGCATAATTGAAAGAATTGAAGGGAAGGAATTAAAGTGGTTAGGACATGTTTTAAGAATGGAAGATGAGCGATGACCGAAGCAACTATATGAATGGCATCCGAACAGAAAGAAGAAAAGAGGGAGACCAAAGTTAACATGGAAGGAAAACATGAAGATGCCCAAGACCGTAGGCTTTGGAGGTTTGGCACGAGAAGACGGCAGCAGCTGTAAAAACCCGAAGATAGATAGATAGATGGATATACATATATACACCAGATATCAGAGATGAATTTCAAATGTATGATAAACAAGAGAATACACAGAAATAAACGTAATTGGTTTTAACGTATACAAAGAATGCCTAATAATCGTTTATCAAAGCAGCTGCTTCATTATAGGCCTCTAGGGCGAAGAAATGTAGGAAGACCAAAACGTCGTTGGAAAGACGAACTGCACCTGCAGCATATAGTGCACCGGGGACCGGAACGGTTGTACTTTATTACACAAAGATACTAGTTTCTCAACAAAATATGGTATAAAAGGGATTCTTATGCATGAATAAACGATTACAATAACTTACTATTGAATATCAACATTTCACGAATGTTAAACATTTTTCTAATTGTATTAAAAAATATTTTTTCTCATTGCTTTCTTAGTTAATTTTGTTAATTTAATTATTATTATTATTATTATCCTGTTTAAATATTGTTTTTATATGTGTATATATATTATCGAGGTAGCGTGCTACCTTGTCACGCAGCGGGCCCGGGTTCGATCCCCGGTCGGGACAGTTTTTCTGGGTGAGGTTTTTATCGGGGTTTTTCCTCACCTGTAAGGCAAATGTCAGGAAAACTTTAAGGCCCAAACGGTCCCCGAAATCATATGGTCATCATCATCATCCTTCACCGGTGTGGAAAGCAAAGGGAAGATACCACACCTACAATTCCCTAGTAAAGCTGCAAAGTAAAGCATGAAAATGCTATGTCGGGAGAGGGATTTTAATTATGAACAACGTACAGCTTTTGCAAGAATTGATGGCGCAACTCTTGATGATGGAAAGTTAAAGATTTGAAGTGCGATTCACACCAGTAAGTTGTCACGCGTGCTTTTGTGATTGCGACCTCGATGTTGGATTAAGAACATTATTAGGTATAGCAGCTTAAACAATAGGTCTGTTCTACCTTTAAATTTTTACATGATCTGAGTTCAGACCGGCGTGAGCCAGGTTGGTTTCTATACCCATCCAAGTGTTTTGTGCAGGCGGAAAATATGTTAACTAACTAACTGTATTTCTGTTGAATGCAGGCTTTTACGGCCGGTAATCATAATGTTGAGTGATTCCGGGTTATGTGGCCGTGGTCCATAGTTGGTGTTGATACCAGACGTTTCGCCCTCAACTGCGGAGGGCATCTTCAGTGGCGAGTGCTTCTAGGCGTGTTTCCTGGTCGGAAGATCTACCACTTAGACAGGAAACACGTCTAGAAGCACTCGCCACTGAAGATGCCCTCCGCAGTTGAGGGCGAACTATGGACCACGGCCACATAACCCGGAATCACTCAACATTATAACTGTATTTCTCTTTCTATTCCTTACTATGTTGCCACTTCCTGTCCTTTTTATTATGTTGTTTGATTGGCAGGTAGAGAGCTGACAAATACAGGTACTATGTATTGTAATGATCCGTCGTTCTGCGCAGTCATTGGCAGAATGACTAACTTGACAACCCTGTTACTTTTGGGGTTACGTCTAGGAATGAGCTGTACCTTCCTTGCCCTTCTCATTACATGTTGCCGCATGTGATTTATTGTGAGGCTGGTGATAGACTTCTTCTTCTTCTTCTTCTTCTTCTTCCGAATGCAGTATTGGGTGATGATGCCCGTTCTGCGACTACAAAAAACTGATCTTTCCATCGGTTCAAGGGTCTTCCGAGGTCTCTTTTGCCTTTAGGGTTGAGGTGGTAAATCATCTTTGGTAAACGGGAATTTGACATTCTCTGGACGTGTTGGAACCATTTAATCTGATAATTTTGTATATGTTCAACCATTTACCTACTATTCCACTGCATCCTTATCTCATCACTTTTCATTCTATCCCTTAATGTTACTCCAGTTAGTGATCGGAGGAATTTCATTTGTGAACTATTAATGCGGGATTTATCTTTTGCTCGAAGTGTCCAGCATTCACTTCCGTATAGTGATAGACGACAAATACTGTGATTTTAAATGATCCGACCGCTTGAGTGTTCCGTGCTTAAATGACTAATTTGACAACCATGTTAAGAACTTCCACACGTGTTTAGAGATTCTCCCCCCACATTTGAAGTTGAAAAATTTCAATACGTGATCGGATGTACAGTTTTCTCCTACATCCCTTCCACAGATTCAGTAGATCGGCGACACTAGCGCTAAAACTCTTCCCCTCCGCCCGTGAACAGTTAACTTGGATGTGTAATATCTATTAAATTCGTGCGGCTTGAGTCTTTCTTCATGCAGCATTTGTATCGTTCGCTTCAGTGGAGCAGTCGGTAAGATGCTCTGTTACGACGACGCGTATTCAGGTTCGATCCGGAACAGGATTTTTTTAATAACGTCGTTAATTTTCATAATACCTACACGTTACCAGACTTCGTTAAATAAATAAATTTGAATGTATAAGGGAATATATTAATTAAAGAAAACAGCTCATATATATATATCTTCTTCTTCCTTCCAAGTATTACGCCAGGGCCTATTACGATCCTATAGAAAACTTTTCCCTCCAGCGTTTCATAGGACGGCCCAGTGATCTTCGTCCTCTTGGTATATAATTATAAACAGCTTTGGGGATCCAATTTGAACTCATTCTCAGATGGTGTTTCCAATTTAGTTGGTACTGTTTAATATATTCCAAAATTGGCGTAGTCTTCAATTCTTTTAAGATATCGGTGTTCCTTTTGTTCCGCGCCGTAGCCGAGCGGTTAAGGTAGGAATCCTTGGCGCAGAGCTACGGGACTTGCGCTGGTTCGAGTCTCCATGGGGGAAGAAATTTTCTCATGGTATTTCGACCAGTATGGGACCGGTGCCCACCCAGCATTGTGAGGCAATTGGGTAGCTACAATAAGTAGCGGCTCCAGGTTGAGGAACCAGCTATAACGGCTGGGGGACTCGACATGCTAACCACATGTCACCCCTACACTGGCTGTTGATCATCTACCTCTGTGATTGACACATGTGGATGTGAAGGGTCAGCCGCCGGCTGGTAAAATGGCAACCGCTGAAAAGTGGAAAGACCCTCAATCGGAATCGGTGTTCCTTTTCCGATCCCATCTGGTGTAACCCACTGTTCTGCGGATGAATCTCATTTCACAAGCCCTTATTCTGCTTTCATGTTGTCTTTTTAGTGTCCATGCTTCACTACCATAGGTCAACACTGGTCTAGCCAAAGTGTTATATAAACGTAATCTGGTGTTTTTTTGTACAAGGGATGGTTTCATAACTTGATTAATATTTCCTAAACTTTTATTATAACTAGTAATTTTTTCAGGGATATCCTTTTTCATCCCAGATAGAGAGATAATATCCAAGGTATTTAAATTGATTAGATTTCTCTAAAATTTTATTCTGGAGACAGATTTTACTTTGTATGGGGTCCTTCCCACGAAATGCCATAATTTTAGTTTTGTTAAGTGATATTTCAATATTAAATTTGGCAGCTATTTTTTGTAAATTATAAATTGATCGTTGCAAATCATATTCGGAAAGTGCCAGGAGAGCTAAATCGTCTGCAAAAAGAATAGCATCGAGTTTGAGGTTCCTATTGATGGGTATATATCCTCGTTGTGTTTTCCTCCATTCGTTTATTGATTTATTCATATATATATATATATATAATGAAAAGCACCGGTGAAAGTCCACATCCCTGTCTTACTCCAGTGTTGATCTTTTCCCAAGAAGATAATTTGCCATCTTGTTTAACAGAGATTTCATTATCTTTATAGATGTTGAAGATATTAGTAATATATTGTTGTGGAACGTTATCATCAGCTAAAATTTGTAACAATATATTTGTCTACTTTGTCGAAAGCCTTTATGAAGTCAACGAAGGCGATATGATTTTCTGTATTGAATTCCTTGTGCTTTCCTAATAGTAGTTTTAGAGTGAAGAATCTATCTGTACAAGATATACCCTTTCTATATATATATATATATATATATATATATATATATATGTAACGATTGTAACATCTCATTACTTTCTTTATAAAACACAAGGCATAACAAGATTGTCTATTTCCACTACTAATGCAAAAAGCGCCTAGTTAATTTAAATTAAGTCAAATTAATGTATAATTTCATTATACAAGTAAGTCCTGGAGTATTGCATCGCTTCATACAAACAATTTCCAGCAGGGACGATTGTAGTCTGGAGGAGGGAAGGTCTGTTTTCCATGCATGAGGTCGCGTATTCGATCCAGCTGTCATGCTAATTTTTTTTTTCTCTCTCTCTCTCGTCCATATTTCAATTCATTTTCTTTCTTATATGTTATTTTTTCATTATTGTTTACATTAAATATGTAAATATTTTAAAATACCGATAAGTTTATTTGAATAATGATTTGTGAGTAAACAGCTTAATTACACGCTTTATATTAGCTTGACCTGTATCTATCTATCTATGTAACTGTATCTTTCAACGCGTTTTTCACCCACTTAAAATAATTGGATCGGCTTGAAATGTTGTATACTTGTAAAGGACCCGTGACACTACAATAATTTCATATTTTATTTCTAAATTCCTGGCCAGAATCATCAGAAAATAAAAAAAATTAAAACTGGTATAATATGTTACCGACTTGTCGACTTTTTAGTCAATCGTTGTAAGAGCTCAGTTGGTAGAGCGGTGGACTGTAGTGATATATAATTTCAGTAATCCATAGGTCGCTGGTTCGAATCCGGCTGGGGAGGATTTTTTTTTAGAAGAGTAATACTTTTAGCTCATACTACAATAGTATTGAATTTAAAGATATTTACATTCTTATCTTATTCTGAAAAGTATTAAAACTAAAAAATAAAGAAATAAATAATAGTTTTAAAAACTAAAACAGCACGCTTTATTAGAAAACCGAACTCAAAAATGAAAAATAATTTTAATTTCCAACACGCTTGGGATAAATTTAAAGTGGTCAATAAGAAAATTATCTCCAGCACATATAGAATAAAACTAGAATTATCAACAAAAAGAAAATAATTTTATCATCAAAAGCGTGGGGTGCTTTTTATGATTTTTACATGTTCTTCTTAGAGACTTTACTTTTACCAATATCTGTTTATTATCAAATATATTAATTGAAATAGAGCACCCCACGCTTTTGATGATAAAATTATTTTCTTTTTGTTTATAATTCTAGTTTTATTCTATGTGTTGGAGATAATTTTCTTGTTGGCCACTTTAAATTTATCCCAAGCGTGTTGGAAATTAAAATTATTTTTCATTTTTGAGTTCGGTTTTCTAATAAAGCGTGCTGTTTTAGTTTTTTAAAACTATTATTTATTTTATTCGTTAAATAGTTCTAACAAATGGCACAATTGATTTCCAAATCCTCTAGATAAATTTACGAGTCATGAAGTGAATTGTGAATTTATAGATGATTTAGAAATCACCCGTGACATTACTTATGAAAATATCGTAGATGTATTCATCTATTGTTATGCGTTGTCTTTTGTTTAGGAAGCCAACCAAGTGATAAAAGGAAAAATAATAATTTCAGTTTTATATCTGAGTTCAATAGAATGTTTGTGTTGTTCTAACAACTGTGAGTAAACAAACTTTCCCCGATACAAAAATTTATTGGATAAAAAAATAAAACGCGTTTGGAGTTCAGTAGAAAATACGACAACCATTGGAATCAAGAGATATTCTTTTCCTTCAACTTTTTATCTTGTTTATATTGTATACATAAGTGGGGAACGGTTATTTTTCTCTGACTATTTAACTCATGCCCCAAATAGGAGTTTATGACCAATCACATTTCAATGAATTTTTATTTACAACCAATCACCATCTTTTTCACCTCGATTTTATAATTTTAATTTTATCATATTAAAATGAAGCTCCTCCTTTTTAACATTCTGAATAGGTCAGAGCACTATTTTGCAGTGACTGACTCTCTAAGAAATACGTTGAATATAACAATTTACATATTAAGATGTAATAATCCTAGAATCCAAATGGCTGCCAGAATGTATATATAGTGCACGAATGTAACCAGATGCTGCTCGCGAGATATAGGCCTAATAGGAAAACATTTGTAGCAATTGATTATACCACAAAAAAAAAACACTGTTTGCTCTTTCTTAAAATGTAGTTTTTCCCAGGTATTTACGTTCCAGAAAAATATAATTGACATATTTACATCATAGGACATCAGAAATTAATTAATAACCTACAATGTTGGTTATAAACAGTTTGGTGGGTTTCATTTTTTCTCCACTAGGGTGCAATCTCACAATATTGCGATCCTTTGGCAATAAATAATATGATCTGGTTGCAGTGATGAACAAATGAAACATAATGAACGTTTCTCATTTGTTTTAAAACAACACCGTTTACATTAAATATATAAATATTTTTAAAAAAATATTTAAATAATGATTTGTGAGTAAACAGCTTAATTTTATTCGTTAAATAGTCCTAACAAATGCCACTCTTGATTCGCAAATTCTCTAGATAAATTGGAAATCACTCGTGGCGTTACTTATGGCTATTTAATTCATGCCCCAAATGGGAGTCATGTTTTTGTTGACCACATTAATTTTATCCCAAGCGTGTTGGAAACTAAAATTATTTTTCATTTTTTAGTTCGGTTTTCTAAGAAAGCGTGTTGTTTTAGTTTTTTAAAACTATTATTTATTTTTTATTTTTTGGTTTGATTTTTTAATAAAGCGTATTGTTTTAGTTTTTTAAACTATTATTTATTTTAAACTATTATTTATTTTTTAGTTTAAATATTTTATAGAATATGATAAAAATGTAAATATTTTTAAATTCGATACTATTGTAGTATGAGCTGAAAGTAATATTCTACTAAAAAAATTCCTCCTGGCCGGATTTGAACCAGCAACCTATGGATTACTTAAATTATATACCACTACAGTCCACCGCTCTACCAACTGAGCTCTTACAACGAATGAGAAAGAAGTTGATAAGTCCGCAACCTATTTTACCAGTTTTTATTATTTTGTTTTCCTGCTGATTCTGGCCAGGATTTTAGAAACATTTATGAAATTATTGTATTGTCATTGGTCATTTACAAGAGTACAAAGTTTGAAGTCGACCCAATGATTTTAAATGGGTGAAAATCGTGTTGAAAAATTCCGTTAAATAATTACACAAACACTTTTTTTTGATTTTCTGATGATTCTTGCCAAGATTTTGGGAACAAATTATGAAATTATTTTGTATTGTCATTGGTTATTTACAAGTATACAAAGTTTCAAGTCGATCCAATGATTCTAAGTGGGTGAAAATCATGTTGAAAGATTCCGTTACATGATTACACAGACACTTTTTTAATTTTCTGATGATTCTGGCCATGATTTTATTACATCATCATCATCTGCATTCATGGATTAGGTCTGTTGACCCGTTCCGACTTCAGCCCATCTCTTTCTAGTTCTGCCCACATCTCGGGTGCCTTTAGGTTTGTATTTTGTTATTTGTTTTGGATATCTATCTTCATTCATTCTGTCTATGTGTTGCTTCCATTTTTGTCTATATGTATTTATTTTATCAGTTATTGGTAATATTTCAAGTTCCTGTCTTATTTCTGTGTTCTTGATTCTGTCTTCCTTAGTGCACCCTTTAACAGATCTCAAAAATTTCATTTCTGCCGCCGTTATCCTACTTAGATCTTGTTTTTTATGTATCCAGGCTTCTGATCCATAGAGCAGTACCGGTACTGCCAACATTTTATAAAATTTCAATTGGGTCTCTTTTGTTGTTTTGTTATTTAGTGATCGTTTTATCGTACCACATATTCCCTGGAATTTTGCTATTTAATTATTTATATCATTATCATAATTAAATGAAATGTCACATCCTAGATAAATGAGATGATTCACCTGTTCTATGATTTTGTTTCCTATTACTATTTTCGATCTGATTTGATTTTTCCCTTGGAATGCCATTACCTTAGTTTGATTTTAGAACAAAATTATGAAATTATTGTATTGTCATTGGTCCGTTACAAGTATACAAAGTTTCAAGTCGATCCAATGATTTTAAATGGGGGTGAAAATCGTGTTGAAAGATTCCGTTACATAGCTAGATGCAGGTCAAGCTAATATAAAGCGTGTAAAAATAAATAGACTTGCACATTTTTATCCCAAGTAATATTATTTTCATCAAACAGCACTTATCAAAAAAATCTCTAGAATCCTCGTGTGTATGTAATATGTTCAGTGTAGACAAAATACGACAGTGTGTCGCAACCTTATAGTGTAGAAATTTCCATTGTGCGATATAATTGATCAAATTTGCTACAAACCGATTAACATTTATTTTCAATGAATTCCATAATACGTAGAACAAAATATCTGGGTTAAACCGATACAGTATATTGGCATTTCTTTAATCCGATATATCGGAAATTATTCGTGTCTCATGTGAGTATTAGATGAATATTGTGAATTATCGGCAAGGAAAAAAAAATGTTGAAAAATCAATAACCATGACTACAAGAAGCATTCATGTAAAATTAATAATCATAAAATATTTAGCTCGATACCGGGGATGGTTCTTACCATGTTTTCTTGTAATAAACACAACAAATGTTCACGTAAAACTTTCCCAGTAACTTTATTTGGTTCACACAAACTTTCAGTGCCCCAAATACTAGTCAATGACCAATCACGTTTCAATGAATTTTGTTTTACAACCAATGAAAGTCGTGTTTCACCTCGATAATTATCGAATTTTGATTACCAAAATAAAGAAAACTCCTTTTTTAATATTCTCAACAGGTCAGAGCATTATTTTGCAGTGACAAACTCTAAACAAATACGTTGAATATAGCAAATAATGAACAGATTCATTCGACAAACACATTTGATAATTTTGTTTTTAAATACAGATATTACTGAGTTGTTTCCGAAAAAAATGAATTAATAACCTATAATGTTCATATGTGATATCGGAACAGGCAAAGACATAATCCGTGAAGTTTGATGATATACAGTTTCATGTTTTTAATTTTTTCCCACTAGGGTGAATGCTTACAATATTGCGATCCTATTTGGCAATAAATAGTATGATCAAGTTGCAGTGATGAACAAATGAAACATAACCAAACATTTCTCATTAGTTTTCAAACATCGCCGTTTACATTAAATATATAAATATTTTACAATAAATGTATTTAAATAATGATTTGTGAGTAAACAGCTTAATTTTATTCGTTAAATAGTTCTAACAACAAGAGAGAGACCCAATTGAAATTTTATAAACTGTTGGCAGTACCGGTACTGCTCTATGGTTTAGAAGCCTGGATACATAAAAAACAAGATCTAAGTAGGATAACGGCGGCAGAAATGAAATGTTTCAGATCCGTTAAAGGGTGCACTAAGGAAGACAGAATCAAGAACACAGAAATAAGACAGGAACTTGAAATATTTGCAATAACTGATAAAATAGATACATATAGACAAAAATGGAAGCAACACATAGACAGAATGAATGAAGATATATAAAGGTAAAGGTAAAGTGATCCCACTACAGGCCTCAGGAGGCCCTTGGGGTAGTAGGAGTTAAGGCTCCCACTTTTTCTTGACAATCGGCACTTGATGTCAGCCGGGTTGTCAGTCCTGCGTGACGGCCGCCTTTACCCCAGAACAAGCGTCTGGTACTCATTTCCCTTAGAGGCTGAGTCGACCCCAGGGCCATAGTGTCGACAGAAGGTTTTGGTCAGTTTAAAAATCCTGACCCCACCGGGACTTGAACCCTCGACCTTCCGACTTGTAGCGCAGTGCCTTAACCACTACGCTACGGCGTGCCCCCAAATGAAGATAGATATCCAAAACAAATAACAAAATACAAACCTAAAGGCACCCGAGAGGTGGGCAGACCTAGAAAGAGATGGGCTGAAGTCGGAACGGGTCAACAGACCTAATCCATGAATGCAGATGATGATGATGAAATAGTTCTAACAAATGCCACTCTTGATTTCAAAATCCTCTAGACGGATTTGAAAATCACTCGTGTCATTACTTATGAAAATTCATTAACAAATTGCTACACTAATCAATCTTTCTATTTCAGTTGACTGCATCGCTAACACAACATTACTGACTGCCGACCCTGGCAATAGTTTATATAAATAGTTTTAAAAACTTCCTTTCTACAAAATTAAAACAAATACTTGTACAGACTCTTATAATGCCACACTTCGACTACTGCGACATATTACTGACTAATCTGACAACTGATCTATCTGACAGACTACAGCGTGCTCATAATGCGTGCATTCGATTTATATTCAATCTCCGTCGTTATGACCACGTGTCTCCTTCATTTCAGGCCTTATCATGGCTACGCCTAAATTACAGAAGAACTTTACATTCACATACCTTACTATTCCAAATTCTGCACACATATTTACCAAGTTATTTAACAACACTTTTCAAAATTTATCGGCTCATCACAATTTAGGAACAAGATCACAAGACTCTTCTTTACTTTTGATACCACAGCACAGGACCTGTCTATACTCTGAATCTTACACAATATCTATGGCTAGAGCATGGAACTCACTTCCCAGTCATGTCAGGGACTGTCAATCGCTATCATTATTTAAATCCAAATTAACTGATATCCTAAGTTCCACACAATGAAAACATTAACTGCATAATAACTATATAGAGCATTCCATTAATAATCATCTAGGAAGCTACTGACTTTATTTTATATCATTTTAATTTTATTATATTCTATGTTTTTCTTAGTATTAGCTAGTATTAGATCACATCATCATTGTGTATTGTTTAGTCTGTATTTTAATAATATCTTAAAATTGTAATATGTATGTAATTTTTGTATAATTTTACTATTAGCTGGTTGAGTGGAAGAGAAGGCCTTATGGCCTTAATTCTGCCTGCTAAAATAAAGCATTATTATTATTATTATTATTATTATTATTATTATTATAATTATCACTATCATTATCATTATTATTATTATTATTATTATTATTATTATTATTATTATTATTATTATTATTATTATATAAGCCGGGGAAGGAAATTTCTCGGCATTCGGTCGATACTCTTGAAGTATGGAAGTTTCTGGCACCTAACTTTCCTCTCACGGAGGATGGATGCGTAGAGAACCTTCCGGAATGGAAGGCTAGACGCATTTAGAATTTTGCACGGATCGTTCAACTCGAGAGTCAACGACTCACGAATCTATTTCCACTAACGCGAGTTCAACATCCAGATAGTGTAATAAGGGTCTTCGAGACCGTAAAGTCATGGAGTATATTCCAATAACGTCCTTACGCGAATAAAATAAGAAATGTTATAAAATTACAAAAGTAATAAAAACTGTGCAAGTGTTAAATTCTCGTGAGACAGTTTAGTGTGCGCCACAGCTATAGAAAAACACTCGAAGGTACGTGATTCTGAAATGAAAGCCCCACAATAATAAAGTTACCAAACTTTCTTCAATGAAAAATATATGACACAGCAGTAGAATTTTCATTATTTCTAAGAGCAAAGATGTCGTTTCATTGAAAAAGGCAACAAAATCGTTTATTATTAGGTTGTCTCATTAATAATTGCAGTTTTAATTTAATAAAATAATAATAATAATAAAATAATATTAATAATAATCCATCCATAGTAATTCTGCCCGAGGGCAGGTCCTTCACAGCAATCATAGCATTTTCATGCCATGCTTGCAGCTTTACTAGGGAATTGTAGGTGTGGTAGCTTCCCGTTGCTTTCCACACCGGTGAAGGATGATGATGATGATCATGATAGGAATGATGATGATGATCATGATAGGAATGATGATGGTGATGGTCATATGATTTCGGGGACTGTTTGGGCCTTAAAGTTTTCCTAACATTTGTCTTACGGGTGAGGAAAACCCCCGATAAAAACCTCACACAGAAAAACTCCCGACCGGGGATCGAACCCGGGCCCGCTGCGTGACAAGGCAGCACGCTACCTCGAGACCACAGCAGTGGAATAATAATAATAATAATAATAATAATATAATAATAATAATAATAATAATAATAATAATAATAATAATAATACTTTATTTGAGCTGGCAGAATTCAGGCAATAAGGCATTCCCTTGCACTCAACCGGCGAAAAATTATATACTGTATTTATTACAATTTTAAAATATTAAAAAGATAGATCATCGTCTGATTAATGTCTTTGACATCGTCCGATTCCTAATAGCCAATTTTGTCGGTCCATCCAATCTCCTGCTTGTAGATGTTTCTCCTTCATGTATAAACATATTCCCTGACCCCAGGAGGTTTTAGCTCTTCCTCTGCTTCGTATTCCCTCAGGTTTCCATTCCAAAACAGATTTTGGTAGCCGATCCCCTTCCTTTCGCTGGACATGTCCGTACCGTCTTAATTGCTGAGTTTTAATATAATCTAAAATAGTACCTTCAATCTTCATTTTCTCCCTTATAACTGAGTTTCTATTTTTTTCTCTTCTTGAAATTCTTGCGGCCCTTCGTATAAAATCCATTTCCGTTGCCATAAGATACTTATTTGTTTTTGTTGTTAATGACCAAAGTTCTGCTCCATAAGTAATTATGCTTTCCACAATTGTATGATATATATTCATTTCATTTTTATTACTTATATTTTTATCCCACAATATTCCATTGAGGCAAGCAATTGCAAATTTTCCTTTATTATTTCTATTTCTTATTTCCTCTTCATAACTCCCATTTTTATTTATTTTAATTCCTAAATATGTGATCTCACTACAAGATTTTATTGTTTCTCCAGTCTCCAAAAATTAAATTTGATTCTAGTTCACCAATTGATAAATATATATATATTTTTTATATAAATATATATATATTTTTTTTTTCGTGTTCAAAATTAATCCCCATTTTTCATCTTCTTCTATTAATTTTCTAGTCATATATTTTAAATCTTCATAATCTTGTGCAATTAACAATTGATCATCTGCAAAATGTAAGTTGTATAAAGTTTTGTTGTTTGAAATAGGAATTCCCATGCTTGAACAATTTCTCCTCCAATTCTTAAAATTCAAGCTAAACAAAATACAATGCAGATAACTAAGTAACTCACTGGCCCTATCGAATCCATGGCCGCGCGGACATTGACTCTCCATACATCCCTATCCTGAGCTAATAATTTCCACTCATCCCCTGTATAATCTAGATCCCTCAAATCATGGTTAATGCTTTCCTCCCACGTAATTTTTGATCTACCATCTGGGATTTTACTCTGGTTTTCCTATAAGAAGCTTCCATGCACCTCTTTGAGTCCCCATACGTTCCACATGTCCTGCCTACGAGATATGATCTAATATTAGCTAGCATTAACAAAACATGGAATACAATAAAATAAAGTAAGAAAAGCTTCCTAGATTTATATTTACAGGTTTATACCAAATGCTGAATGTATACAGGTGTAACAGGACCTCACCGACAAAATGATATGGATGATAGAGGATACATTTTTGTGAAGGAACATATAGTCGCAAACACATTGTTTATGAGTTGAGTGCAGATCAGAATTGAATACAAACAACTGTACACGTACAATTTTATTGACTATTTAACTCATGACCCAAATGGGACTCAATGGCCAATCACGTTTCAATGATTTCTGTTTTACAACCAATCAGAGTCGTCTTTCACGAAATATTTATCAGTGTTATAATTACCATATTAAAGAAGGCTCCTCCTTTTTAATATTCTGAACAGGTCTGACCATTATTTTGCAGTGACTGAGCCTGTGAGAAATACGGCTACCAGATTGTATATATAGTGCATGAATGTCAACACATGCCGCATGCGGGAGTTAATATAAAACATTTGTAGCAATTGATTATACCACCAAAAAAAGAAACCACTGTTTTCACTTTCTTAAATGTATTTTTTCCCAGGTAACAATCCAGAAAAATATAATTGTCATAATTACATCATACGACATCAGAAATGAATTAATATACAGTTTGATGTTTCATTTTTTCTCCACTAGAGAGCATTCTTACAATATTGCGTTCCTTTGGCAATAAATAGTATGATCTGGTTGCAGTGATAAACCAAAAGAAGCGGATGAAGCGTACCTATCGTTTTTCATTTGTTTTCAAACATCGCCGTTTACATTAAATGTATAAATATTTTAAAATAACTACAGTTAAATAATGATTTGTGAGTAAACAGCTTAATTTTATTCGTTAAATAGTCCTAACAAATGCCACTCTTGATTTCCAAATTGTCTAGGTAAATTCACGACTCACTTCGTGAGTCGTGAATTTATCGATAATTTGGAAATCACTCGTGGCATTACTTATGAAAAAGAATATGTTTTTACAATAAGTGTTTTGACGACGTCAAAAAGAATCCTCCCTTGATCAGCCGTGCTGGCCGATCGTTGCTGCGACGATATTAAACATGCAATGAGACACAGGGTCGACTGTTTGAACACTTATTGTAAAAACATATATTTTTAAAATACAATGATACGTGTACGATTGTTTGCATTCAATTCCGACCCTTCTTCTGCGCATAACTCATAAACAACATGTTTGCGACTATATGTTCCTTCTCAACAAATGATCCTCTCTGCATGGCCTATCATTCCCATCATTTTGTCGGTATATGTTAAACGGTTAATATTTTCATGTGGAACTTAAAATATCAGTTAATTTGGATTTAAATAATGCAAGTCCCTGACATGACTGAAAAGTGAGTTCCAAGTTCTAGTCATATATATATTGTGTAAGATTCAGAATATAAACATGTTCTGTGCTGTGGTATATGTAACGTGTTTTTGGTGGAATTTTGAAGGTGTAATTCACCGAGAGTTTGTTCCAAATGGACGTACAGTCGATGCGGATCTTTATTCTGAACATCTGGAACAATTTCATGTAATTCTGATGGCAACGGCTTCAAACCCGACCGGACCCAAACTAAACGAACAACCGTGACAAAAATTTGGGATTAAGTTACATATTAGGATGCGATTAGATTTGTTTTGAATTTATGTTTTATTAGCTTATAGATTTGTGCTTTAAGGTACCTCCGCGCACAATGTCATGACAACGTTTATTTTGATAATATAATTGTTATCCCTACAAATATTATGGAAGAAATCAAACTGCTACCAAACCCAGCATGCAGTCCTGATCTTGCGCCTACAGATTACCATCTGTTTCGATCCAAGGCCCATTTCGCCCTGTGTAAGATTAAAAACAACACTGAAGCTGTGGAAGTGGATCTCAACGAATTCCTCGCATCATAAACCAGAGACTGGTAGAATCGTAGTATTTATAAAAAAAACTGTTGAAAAATGGCTGAGACCATAGAATCCGATTGTATGTACTTTGAAAGAGTATTTCATTTCTTGTCAGAAAAAAAATTCAAATAATAATTCGTTTAAAAAAGACATTACTTAAACAGTTTATACACATTTTAGAAACTTTTATTACATTTTATTTTAAACTTATATTGTTGACATTCATTTACCCTTGAAAACAGTTGCTATATGCATATTCTATCCTGCGCCGTAGCCGAGCGGTTTAAAGCATCATAAGATAAAAACTTAATATATGTATGTTTTTGGCAGGTGCCAATATTATACTTTAACATAGTTGAGGACGACGGCACCTGCCAAAAAAGGTACAAATTTTAAGTTTATATCTTATGACTATTCACCTCAACGGAATTTGATATGAATTTTATTAGTAAAGCATCATGCCTTGCTGCAAAGGTTCGATTTCCCATGGGTGTTGAAATTTCGGCCATCATGGAACCATGCCCACCAAGCATATTGAGGAATTTGGGTAGCTACAATAAGAAACGGCTCCATGTTGAGAAAACCAGTTAACAGCCGCGGGACCATATGTCACCTCTATACTTACTTACTCACTGGCACTATCGAACCCGTAGCTTCATGGCCGCGCGGACATAAGCTCTCCATACTTCCCTATCCTGAGCTAATGCTTTTCAATCATTACCTGTATAATCTACTTCCCTCAAATCATAGTTAATGTTAATCTCCCACCTCATTCTTGGTCTACCAACTGGGCGTTTTCCCTCTGGCTTTCCTACAAGAAGCTTCCATGCAAGTCTGTCATTCCTCATACGTGCAACATGTCCCGCCCATCGTAGTCTACGAGACTTAACTATTCTTATTATATCTGGCTTCCTATAAAGACCATGTAGTTCATTGTTAAGTAGTCTTCTCCATTCACCTGTTTGTTCATCTCTCTTTGGGCCTACAATTTTCCTAAGTACTTTATTCTCAAATACTTGTAATCTCCTTTCCTCCCTTAAAGTAAGAGTCCATGTTTCGCACCCATATAATATAACTGGTAGAATAATATGTCACCTCTATACGTCTGGATATTCGACCACCTCTGTGATTGACACACGTAGGTGTGTGGCCAGTGGCCTTCTTACAGGATAAGAGCTTCTAGGCTTGTTACCACAGAGACTTTAGTTATGTATAACGTACGGCCAAGCACGCCCGTACGTAATGTAAATGCATATATATTTTCTTTCTTCTGAAAAAAAGGCAATAAATTCGATTCCATTATCATTATCATAGTTATGTATATCCTATGTTATTTTTTGCAACTTTTATAACTTCCCCTTATAACTTACACCATCGTAATATAGAATTTAACGTACTCTGATTTAATTTAACGACATCAATAAAATATAGCAGAAATGGACTATTGGAGAAGATCTGCTGGGATATCAAGGGGAGAAAAAGTTAGAAATTAAGTTATAAAAGAGAACATGAATGTACAAAACTCAATTTTAGAATTTATCCAAGAAAAGCAACTGAAATGATACGGACCAATTAGGCGAATGGAGGACGAAAGATCACCGAAGAAAATAATGGAATGGATACCATCAGGAACGAGAAGGAAAGGACGACCAAATATCACGTGGATCCAAGGGATTAGAGGAACTTTGAAGGACTGGGAAATAAAAGGAAAAATGTGTTATAATAGAGACGAATGGAGGAAAATTATAAAGCGAAATTGAAGAGAAATCGATGGTGCCGGAAAAATGTATCAACATTGTTAAAACCGAAAATATATATAATAAAATATTTAATTAAATAAAACTAAAACATATGTTCGCACATAGAAATAAATTACATAACTTAATGGAAATGGACACTTAATAAAAAAAATTAGGGAAATTTTGAACATATAACTGAATTCGAATACCTAGAAACAATAATTACAAATAGGAATGAGATGCACATAGAAATTAAACATAGGGTCAGTTCCTGAAATGCATGCTGTTATGCATTACAGAGACTCTTGATGTCCCAACTCCTTTCAAAAAACGTTAAACTGAAAATATATAAAACTATTATTCTACGAGTTGCATTATATGGCTGCGAAACATGGTCTCTTACTTTAAATGAGGAGACAAGATTACGAGTACTTGAGAATAAAGTTCTTAGGAACATTTTTGGACCAAAGAGAGGTGAGCAGATAGGTGAATGGAGAAGACTACATAACAGTGAAGTAAATTATCTTTATTTTTTTTAAGCCCATGTTTTCCCTTTACAGAGATTTAGGCGCTCTCCCCCTACAGGGAAGAATTTGAACCATACTAATTCAGTTACACTTGTTTTCGTATAGATGTCATTTGAGTGGTCCGTGGTCAGCGTTCCGCCTCATACTGACATCTAGGAAACCAAGGTAGTACTAGGACGGGAAAATTCGGTAAATTTTGCTTAGAGGCCTTTTAATTGAGGCTTAAGGATTTTTTACGAGCCTGAAAATCTTCAGACTCGGGACCCACGGCTTAAGTCCCTCCCGGAGGACTTGCTCCTTGGATTTTTCCGTCCTAAAAAATCCATCGACCCCGGCCGGGTTTGAACCCGCGACCCTCGGGACCAGAGGCAAGGAGCATAACCACTAGTCCACCGCGGCCGATAAACCAAATATAATAAGAAGAGTTAAGTCTCGTAGTCTGCGAAGGCACGAATAGGGCATGAAAGACGGGCATAGAAACTTCTTGTAGCAAAACCTGAGGGAAAACTCCCAGTTGGTAGACCTAGAATGAAGTGGGAGAATAACATTAACCATGATTTGAAGGAACTAGATTATACAGGGGATGAATGGAAAACATTAGCTCAGGGTAGAGATGTTTGGAGAGCTTATGTCCGCGCGACCATGAACCTACGGATTCATAATACCAGTGAGTTAGTTAGGCTTAATCTAATAGCTTTCCTTCCTTTTTCCACAAGTATTTGCATTTAAATAATATCCTTGGTCTGGCGACAAATCTAATTATTTTTATTTTGTACTTAATTTTTATCATTATCTTTATAGTATTCAACTTTGAGTAGGCCTATTTGTAACAAAAAACGTTCGGAAAACAAATGCGTGACTGTGCATAATGTTAAGGTAAAATCTACATTCTTACTATTTATCTTTAAAAAAAAGTCAAGCACACTGTTACCAACTTTTCATGCAAATTATCACTGCTGCCAACGCTATGGACCAACTGTATTGTACTAATGAAAACCGCCCCTGCTTGTAATATATGATACCAGAGATAATTACACATTTTCGTTAAGCGTTCCTCTATTTTTTTTAATTAAAACTGAGTTAAGACAGAAATCAGCAAGAAAGTACCTACGGATGCCATGGCGCCCTTTAACAAGTATAATCGTTACCATATATGTTTTCTTCTTCTTCCTTTTCAGGATTAGATCAATGCGACCTGTTCCGGTCTCAAGTCCATCGTTTCCTTGGCCGTCCCAAAGATCTTTTTTCATGTGGTTTGTAGGCGTTGATGTTTTTGGGTAATCTTGTATTGCCCATTCTGTCTAAATGTTCTTTCCGTTGGTATTTCTGCTCGTCTAGTTTATCGAGTATTGAAAATATCTCCAGTTCATTTCTTATTGATTCATTGTGTAATCTATCAATGCGTGTACATCCTTTCACGGATCTTAAAAATTTCATTTCAGTGGCTTGAATGTGTGAGATATATTTTTTGTAAGTACCCAAGATTCAGATCCATATAAAAGAACAGGAACAGCCATAATTTTATAAAACCTGGGCTGAGTTTCTCTTCGAGTCTTTCGGGGGGTTCTTCTTATGGTGCCACACATCATTTGATATCGGTTTAATTTATTGTGTATATCCCAATCGTAGCTATGTGTTATATCTGAACCAAGATAGTTAAAGTGTGCTATCTGTTCTATTATTTCATTATTGATTACTATTTTGCTGTGACTGGCACTTTGCCCTGAAAAGCCATAATTTTAGTTTTTGAAGTTGAGACTTTGAGATTATAATAGAGCCCTAATTGATTCAACATGTATATTTTGTAATACTTACTCACTGGCACTATCGAACTCGTAGGTTCATGCCCGCGCGGACATAAGCTCTCCATATATTCCTATCCTGAGCCAATGCTTTCCAATCATTTCCTGTATAATCTACTTCCCTCAAATCATAGTTAATGTTATTCTCCCACCTCATTCTTGGTCTACCAACTGGGCGTTTTCCCTCTGGCTTTCCTACAAGAAGCTTCCATGCAAGTCTTTCATTCCCCATACGTGCAACATGTCCTGCCCATCGCAGTCTACGAGACTTAACTGTTCTTATTATATCTGGCTTCCTATAAAGACCATGTAGTTCATTGTTATGTAGTCTTCTCCATTCACCTGTCTGTTCATCTCTCTTTGGTCCAAAAATTTTCCTAAGTACTTTATTCTCAAATACTTGTAATCTCCTTTCCTCCCTTAAAGTAAGAGTCCATGTTTCGCACCCATATAATATAACTGGTAGAATAATAGTTTTATATATTTTCAGTTTAACGTTTTTTGAAACGAGTTGGGACATCAAGAGTCTCTGCAATGCATGATAGCACGCATTTCCAGAATTGAGCCTATGTTTAATTTCTTTGTGCATCTCATTCCTATTTGTGATTATTGTTCCTAGGGTACCTATTTGAATTCAGCCACTTCCTCAAAATTTCCCTCATTTGTCCTTAGCTGTCCATTTACATTATATAATGAATTTCTACGTGTGACCATATTTTCTAATTCTGTATAATTTGTTAAACAATTTTTATATATAAAATTGAGTGAGTCTGTTTGTCTGTCTGTCTGTTTGTCTGTCCTTTATGGACTTAAAAACTACTTGACTGATTTAAATGCCTTTTTTATTGTTTGGATTATTTTTCTGGGACAATTAACGTTTTTAACATATTAGGCCCTACCCTATGTACTATAGGACCGGAGCTATAAAAAAGCATCGGTGCACTAAAAGGTTGCTTTTTGAACTCTTAAATGGCTTACGCTGCCAGAACCATAACAAATAAGTATACCAAATTAATTTACACAGAATTGAATATCTTAAAACCCTGTATGAAAGAAGTCCCCAGCTGCATCTGTGTACCTTTTACGGAAACTTACAATAGCCATATATATAAAATAGCACAAGACCACGATGACATAGAATATATGGCTAAAAAAACTAAAAGAAGAATATGAAAAATGGGGACTTTATATAAACATTGAGAAAACTAAATATCTGTGTATAGGAGAAGAAATGGAAAATATAAATTTCAACAATGGAAAAGAACTAAAACCTAGTATTGAATGCAATTGTTTAGGAACAAAATTAGCCCATTCAGGCGATAACACAGTGGAAATTAAAAACAGAATAGCACAAACAAAACAAGCAATAAATGCTTTAAACTCTGTTTTGTGGAGCAAAAATATTACAAAAAATAGAAAATTACAAATATATCAAACCATAATTCAGAGCATTTTAACATAACATGGTGCTGAAGTCTGGGCAAATTCCTACCAGGGAAATGAAAAGAATTTTAAGTGCAGAAATGGATGTTTTAAGAAGATCAGCTGGAAAATCTAGAATGGATAGAATACGAAATAAATAAATAAATAAAGGAAATTATGGGTGTACAAGAGGAGCCGGACCTCATAGACAAGAAAATATTACAGTGGTGTGGCCATGTCAAAAGAATGCCAGAGCAAATATTGTCTAAAATTGTTATGGAATAGATCCCAATAGAAAGGAGGAAGAGGGGAAGACAGAAGAAAACTTGGATAGAAGGGGTACAAGCAGCTATGAATATCAGCGGATTGGATGAAGATCAATGGATGGACAGAGAGGAATGGCGTTTGGTTACCGGAAGACGGCAGCAGCTGTCATGATACCGGATGACGATGATGATTATTATTATTGTTATTATTACTAGTACTATTGTTGATATCATTTATTATTATCATTATAAATATCTTCTTCTTCTTCACTTCCTGGTTTAGGCAAGAGTTCCCTGTTCCGTCATCACTAATAGATCTAAGACCATCTCTTCCGAGGACGTCCGACATCTCTTCTTCCTCTTGGAAAATAATGCAAGATTTAATTTGCTAATCTACTTTCTTCCATTCTTTCTACGTGTTCTTTCCACTGTATCTTGTTGTTAAATATATTTTCTTTTATGGAGTAGATATGCAGTTCTTCACGGATATCCTCGTTTCTTATCTGGTCCATTCTTAGTGCAGACCTTTTACTCTTCTTAAAAATGTCATTTCGGCTGCTTGGATTTTACATTCTTGTTTGGTAGTGGTAATCCCAATATTCACTCCCATTCAAAAGGACAGGGACAGCCATTGTATTTATAAAAATTTAATTTTGTTTCTTTATGGGTTTTATTATTCAATGTTCTATTTATTGTACCACAAATAGCTTGAAACTGATGTGTTTTGTGTTCAATATCTTTATCATACCCATAGCTGATGTCACATCCTAAATATTTAAAGTGGGATACTTGTTCAATAATTTCGTCTCTAATTACTAATTTTGCACGCAGAGTGTTTCTTCCACAAAATTCCATTACTTTTGTTCTACTTATTGAAATTTTAAAATTATAATCGCTACATATTGCATTTAGTTTGTAAGCAGCCAATTGTAACAGATCTTCATCATGGTGTAGTAGGACTAAATCATCGGCGAAAAGTAAGTTATTAATACTTGAGTTATTGTTCAATCTAAGGTCTTTGTCCATTATATAAATATTAAAAATAAAAATCTGCACATTTTATGTGGAAGGTTATGAACAAACTTGTATTATAAAATTTGATTAGCAACTCGAAAGCATAATTTATGATTCACTATGTATAGCAGAGATTATAATTAGAATATAACCAACATGGAATTGGGTTGAATAATTAAGTTGTATAACATACGGCGAGCCTAACTTTACTCCTGGATTCATTACACAACGTTCTATTCTGAGAGCATTCAACTTGAATCTCTAGCAATGTTAATATATCAATTTTGTATAAAGGCTTCACATTATCACGAAACAGCGAGATACATGGAATGTTTGTGTGAGGGGTTCAGAACAAAAGTGGACCAAGTCCATATTTTACTCTTCTGAGAAAACTCACTAACTCACTGGCACTATCGAACACATATGTTCATCGCCGCGCGGATATACGCTCTCCATATATCCCTATCCTGAGTCAATGTTTTCCAATTATCCCCCGTATAATCTACTTCCCTCAAATCAAAGTTAATGTTATTCTCCCACCTCATTCTTGGTCTACCAACTGGGCGTTTTCCCTCTGGTTTTCCTACAAGAAGCTTTCATGCACGTGTTTCATTCCCCGTATGTGCAAAATGTTTAAATAATTAATCTAATTACTTTCTTAAAAGTATTTGAGAATAAAGTTCTTAGGAAAATTTTTGGTCCAAAGAGAGATGAGCAGACAGGTGAATGGAGAAGACTACATAACAATGAACTACATGGTCTTTATACGAAGCCAGACATAATAAGAACAGTTAAGTCTCGTAGACTGCGATGGGCAGGACATGTTGCGCGTATGGGGAATGAAAGACTTGCATGAAAGCTTCTTGTAGGAAATCCAGAGGGAAAACGCCCAGTTGCTAGACCAAGAATGAGGTGGGAAATAACATTAACTATGATTGGAGTGAAGTAGATTATACAGGGAATGATTGTAAAGCATTAGCTCAGGATAGGGATATATGGAGAGCTTATGTCCGCGCGGCCATGAACCTACGGCTTCGATAGTGCCAGTGAGTGAGTGAGTGAGTGAGTGAGTGAGTGAGTGAGTGAGTGAGTGAGTGAGTGAGTGAGTGAGTAAGTAAGTACTTTCTTAAATCTGTGTTTAGTTTGCTTAGCTCTTGATTAGAACTAAGTTTAGGAACCAAATTTCAGATTTTTATATAATCGTGAAATAAGAGAAGTTATTTGTATTTTATTGCGGACTCCGAGAACAGGAATATATATATATATATATATATATATATATATATATATGGAATGATAAGAAAAATAAATGCCTGGACAGGATTCGAACCCGGATCTCTGAGTCTGTACCTCAGCGTGATATCCATTACACTACCAGGCGAATCCAATTCAAACACTTATTTTTCTTATATATGTATTATACTCTCATATATATATATATATATATATATACCCAAAATTGACTTTACATCTTTACAAGCTTATAGAAATTTATTTAGAAGACCGACAGAATTGCTTTAAATGTCAGATCATAGCACAATTCATCAAGTTTTCACCTATTCAGTCAACGTGGTTCAATGTGGCTTCCGTTGGTCATGCAGCAAACATCCGACCTGAAATCAATCTCCTCCCACACACGTTACAGCATATCCGGCTTCAGTAATGCAGCTGCGGCGGTGATTCGGTTTCGGAGCTCAGCAAGCTTGGCAGGTAGGGGTAGAACGTACACTTTATCTTTAAGGAACCCCCAGAATAAAAAGTCCAGTGGCGTTAAATCAGGAGACCGAGGTGGCCATGTTATTGGTCCCCCACGACCAATCCACCGACCAGGAAACCTCACGTTCAGAAAATCACGGACGTCGATGAGGTAATGTGGAGGTGCACCATACTGTTGAAATTGAATGTGTCCTTCTTGGTCGTCTGCGTCTATCTGTGGGATAAGAAACTGTTGTAGCATATCCAGATAAATCGTACCGTTGATAGTTTTTTCTTGGAAAAAGAAGGGACCGTACACTTTAGTTTTACTTAGGGCACAAAACACATTCACTTTCGGGCTGTCACGTACGTGTTGCAGATGGAGATGTGGAGGTTCAGAGCGCCAGATCCTGCAGTTATGGGTATTTACTTTGCCACTGACGTGGAATGTAGACTCGTCGCTGAAGATTACGTGGTTCAAATACGTTTCATCTTACTCAATTCGACCAAGCATTTCTGCACAGAAATCACGTCGAACCATCTTATCATTATCAGTAATGTGTTGCACCATCGAAAATCGGTATGGTTTCAAGTGCAAACGTGTCCGTAGTATGCGCCAAATGGTCGGTTGTGAAATGCCAGTCTCACGTGACGCACGCCGCGTTGATTTCCTAGGACTCCGAGAAAAGCTATGCCTCACTTGTTCAACCACAGCTTCAGCCGTACGTGGACGGCCAGTATGCTTGGAATGACTAACAGAACAGCCAGTCCTAACAAATGTTTGGTGCCAAGAATAAATTGTTGGCCTGCTAGGAGGATCCTTACCATACTGGGTACGAAATCTACGCTGAACAATTGTCGCAGATTTAGTTTCTTCGAACAAAAACACACAACGAGCACGCTCGGCACCTGTGAAAGCAGCCATTTTGATATGAACTACGTTGGCGCACGCGGTGAGAGAACTAGGTACTATAAAACTATGTCGGTGAAAACTTGATGAGTTGTGCTATCATATGACATTAAAACCAATTCTGTAGGTCTTCTAAATAAATTTCTATAAGCTTGTAAAGTTGTAAAGTCAATTTTGAATCACGGTATATATATATATATATATATATATATATATATATTACCAATGGAATTAGTTTAGAAGGTTTCTGCGTATTTCGTTTGCACTGTGTGTATTGCTAACCATATGGCAATACATGCTGTCTCATTAGACTGTCAGAATTGGATTAAATAATTTTCTGAACATTTATATCAACATAAAGGTAATGACAGAGGAATGGCAAATTTGTCAATGAATAATACAAACGGCGACCAATATAAATTCCATTCAGTCGAATAAACATCTTCTACTATAATAAATAATAGTTTTAAAAAAGTAAAACAACACGCTTTATTAGAAAACCGAACTAAAATAAAAAATAATTTTAATTTCCAACACGCTTGGGATAAAATTAAAGTGGTCAACAAAAAAATCATCTCCAACACATATACAATAAAAGTAGAGTCTTCTTCTTCTTCCGAATGCAGTATTGGGGGATGCCCGTTCTGCGACTACAAAAACTGATCTTTCCATCGGTTGAAGGGTCTTCCGAGGCCTCTTTTGCCTTTACGGTTGAGGTGGTAAATCATCTTTGGTAAACGGGAATTTGACATTCTCTGGACGTGTTGGAACCATTTAATCTGATAATTTTGTATATGTTCAACTATTTCCCTACTATTCCACTGCATCCTTAACTCATCACTTTTCATTCCATCCCTTAATGTTACTCCAGTTAGTGATCGGAGGAATCTCATTTGTGAACTATTAATGCGGGATTTATCTTTTGCTCGAAGTGTCCAGCATTCACTTCCGTACAGTAGAGCAGGTTTGGCTATGGCATTATGAAATCTCAATTGGATTTCTTTCCTCATTTGTTTTCCAAAATTTCTCCTAATTATACCATTTAATCTGTTACATTTTTCTAAATTTGTTTCCACATCTTTTTGATTATGAAACTGTGATATATTATTACCTAAATAATTAAAGCGTGTTACTTGTTCTATTGGTTTATTATTTATTATTATTTTTACTCTCGAAAGTCCCTTTATCTACAAAAAGAAAATAATTTTACCATCAAAAGCGTGGGGTGCTTTTTATGATTTTTACATTTTTTCTTAGAGACTTTACTTTTACCAATATCGGTTTATTATGAAATATATTAATTGATATAGAGCTTTCCACGCTTTTGATGGTAGAATTATTTTCTTTTTGTTGATAACTCTAGTTTTATTCTATATGTGTTGGAGATGATTTTTTTGTTGGCCACTTTAATTTTATCACAAGCGTGTCGGAAATTAAAATTATTTTTCAATTTTTAGTTCGGTTTTCTAATAAAACGTGTTGTTTTAGTTTTATAACTATTATTTATTTTTTATTTTTTGGTTTTAATATTTTACAGAATAAGATAGAAATGTAAATATCTTTAAATTCGATACTACTGTAATATGAGCTAAAAGTAATACTCTTCTAAAAAAAATCCTCCGGACCGGATTTGAACCAGCTGCCTATGGATTACTGAAATTGTATACCACTACAGTTCACCGCTCTACCAATTGAGCTCTTACAACGATTGACTAAAAAGTCGACAAGTCCGCAACCTATTGTACCAATTTTCATTTTTCTGATTATTCTGGCCAGAATTTTAAAAATAAAATATGAAAGTATTGTATTGTCACGGGTCCTTTACAAGTATACAAAGTTTCAAGTCGATCCAATGTTTTTAAGTGGGTGAAAATCGTGTTTAAAGATTCCGTTACATAGATACAAAGACACTTTTTTTATTTTCTGATGATTCTGGCCAGGATTTTAGGAAAAAAATATGAAATTATTGTATTATCACGGGTCCTTTACAAGTATACAAAGTTTCAAGTGGATCCAATGATTTTAAGTGGGTGAAAATCGCCTTGAAAGATTCCGTCACATAGATAGATACAGGTCAAGCTAATATAAAGCGTGTAAAAATGAACTTTTGTTCCCTGTAATTGACATTTCAATTAATTCTAAACTTATAGACAAACAGCAGTACATGATCAGCTTTCAGTATTTGATATTTAAAACTGTGTTTTTATTTGAAAAAATTAATCCGTTGAAGTAGAGGGAAAGCAAATAGACAAATGAGCGATTTGAAAGTACATTTATTGGCAGTTCGTTCACTAACAGATATTGTGTGTTAGCCAGTCAAGTTAATCCCAGATCTGCAGCTATTTCAGAACTATCTAACTCACTGGCTATCGAACCTGTGGGTTCATGGCCACGCGGGAATAAGCTCTCCATACATCCCTATCCTGAGCTAATGTTTTCCAATCATCCCCTGTATAATCTACTTCCCTCAAATCATAGTTAATGTTATTCTTCCACCTGATTCTTGGTTTACCAACTGGGCTTTTTCCCTCTGGATTTCCTACAAGAAGCTTACATCCCCCATGCATGCCACATGTCCTGCTCATCGTAGTCTACTAAACTTAACTGTTCCTATTATATCTGACGTCCTATAAGGGGCCTACATGTCATGTAGCTCACTATTATGTAGTTTTCTCCATTCATCGGTCTATTCATCTCTTTTTGGCCCAAAAAGTTTCCTAAGAACTTTATTCTCAAATACTCGTAATCTTCTTTCCTCTCTTAAAGTAAGAGTCCATGTTTCGCAACCATATAATATAACTGGTAGAATAATAATTTTATATATTTTCAGTATAACGTTTTTTGAAAGCAGTTGGGACGGCAAGAGTCTCTGCAATGCATAATAGCACGCATTTCCAGAATTGAGCCTATATTTAATTTACTTGTGTATCTCATTCCTATTTGTGATTATTGTTCCTAGGTATTTGAAATCAACCACTTCAGTACTGGATTATGATATTATGATTTTACGGGAAATTAACTTAGTAAAAGCAATGACGTTGAAAATAATTAGATGGTAAATAAGGACCAATTTGCAATATCAAACTTAAATGGTGATTTATGGTATCTGAACGTAGGCCTAAGTTCTAAAAGGTAAAGTGATTCCACTACAGGCCTCAGGAGGCCCTTGGGGTAGTGGGAGGTAAAGGCTCCCAGTTTTTCTGGACAATCAGCCCTGCGTGACGACCGCCTTTACCCCCAGAACAAGCGTCCGGTACCCATTTCCGTTAGAGGCTGAGTCGACCCTAGGATCATAGTGCCGCCAGAAGGTTTTAGACCAGTTTAAAAAATCCTGATCCCACCGGGACTCGAACCCTCGACCTTCCGACTTGTAGCGCACTCCCTTAACCACTACGTTACGGCGTGCCCCATGTAAGTTCTAAAACTAAAACAAACGTTTTAATACAAATATGAGTACAGTGACATACGGTGCAAAAACATGGAAATTCAAATCTAGAACAGTAAGTAAATTAAAGTCTGCAGGAATGGATATTTGGAGACGTTCTGAAATATAAGAAAGAGATAAAATAAGATATGGTGTAATTAAATCGGCCGGGTGGGTGAAGACCAGCTTTTTATTTACGCACTTTAACAGTAGGCCTACCTAATTGCAAGAAATATTAATGAAATATTATAATAGATGTATTTAACTGAGGGAAAATAATTATCATTTCTTTATTTTACTCGTAAATATGAAAATAAAGTGTGACTATTTCCTGTCATGAGTACTCAGGTTACAACAGTTATTCAAAATGGCCGTCGTAATCAGCGACAAACCACCGATTACCACACTTCTAACCAGCAATAATGCACATTTGTGCGCAATTCTAATTATTATTAACCAGCGACAAACCACCGATTACCACACATCTAACCAGTGATAATGCACATTTGTGCGCAATTCAACTTATTATTAAACAGCGATAAACCACCGATTACCACACTTCTAACCAGCAATAATACACATTTATGCGCAATTCTACTTATTATTAACCAGCGACAAACCACCGATTACCATACTTTTAACCAGCGATAATGCACATTTGTGCGCAATTCTACTTATTATTAACCAGCGATAAACCACCGATTACCACACTTCTAACCAGCGATAATGCACTTTTGTGCGCAATTCTACTTATTATTAACCAGCGATAAACCACCGATTACCACACTTCTAACCAGCAATAATACACATTTGTGCGCAATTCTACTTATTATTAACCAGCGACAAACCACCGATTACCATACTTTTAACCAGCGATAATGCACATTTGTGCGCAATTCTACTTATTATTAACCAGCGATAAACCACCGATTACCACACTTCTAACCAGCGATAATGCACTTTTGTGCGCAATTGTACTTATTATTAACCAGCGATAAACCACCGATTACCACACTTCTAACCAGCGATAATGCACTTTTGTGCGCAATTCTACTTATTATTAACCAGCGATAAACCACCGATTACCACACTTCTAACCAGCGATAATGCACTTTTGTGCGCAATTGTACTTATTATTAACCAGCGATAAACCACCGATTACCACACTTCTAACCAGCGATAATGCACTTTTGTGCGCAATTCTACTTATTATTAACCAGCGATAAACCACCGATTACCACACTTAGACCATATCTGTGGTTTCAACAAATTATGTCCGAATTTAAATTTCACTTATTTAACCGCGTAAAATAATAAAAAGGGCGTTCCATGAGATTCGCCTAGGTTAGAGTAATTAATTTAGGTTACAGTAATTGAATTAGGTTAGGTTAGCTTTTAGATTCCTTGCATTTTAAATGTTATTTAATATGTAAAATAAATTACCTCTTCATCACAGTTATTCTATGAAACTTCAACATGTCTGACGGTTACAACGTAAAATCATATTTCCACTAGTTCATTTCATGATACGTTTACATAATTTCACGATGGTAATTTTCCGCACATAAATGGTATCATTAACACTTTGCAATGCTTTAAATTACATCAAAAATGACATAAGTCGCGTAAGTAAAAAGCTGGTCTTGTACAACCCCACCAACAAAACAAGAATGTTCAATTTAATATATGTAGGAAACAACACTATGAGGTTTCTTTTAATTATTAATGAGTTGTATATTTTGACTCACCTCATATATCTTGATTTATATGCAGACCTAGGTTTCGTCGCTTCTGTGCGACATTGTCGATGCTTCCAACTGTCGTTTTGCGGTCCTTCATCCTGTAAGTTGATTTCTACTCACTCTGTTGGCTGACCGATGAACTTCCAAATCATTTTTTTTTATTTTTCCCAGGGAATTTCAAAGTTCGTGGTTTTCTTTTTATTCTTGCAGATATAAATGTTCTCCCAAATTGTGATTTCCTTAGATTTTTTAACTGTTTTAGTAATTTGGTCTTAGTTTCAATTCTGTGTTTTTCTGACCATACATGTGCAGCTATTGCATTCTCCATTTTTTTAATTTCTACGATGATCTTTCAATATTGTATTTAACTTCCTTTTTGTTTTTCCTATGTATATGTTTCGCAATCATTACAATCAATTGTGGATTCATAAAAATTAGGGCCTATTATGGTCTTATGGTAATGTAAAAACAATGAGAGAAGACAGATTCCCAAGAAGAATACTAGAATGGGTGCCACTTGCTAGAATAAGACCAAAAATAACAGATTGATTGTGTTTTGAGCAGCATCAGGGGGAAAAAAATTGGACGATGGAGATTGGAATGACAGATGTAGAGGAGAATGGCAGTAGATTAATTGGACGCAAGAAGATATGAAATATTGTGAAATCTGCTAAATAAAAATAATAATAAAAAAGGCAATTTAAACAATTTGAATCAGCACTCGCTGGTATTACAAACGCTTCAAAAGACTCTTGTTTTTACAAACACAAGGATTTACGTCTAGACTTGGTTGCCTCTGTTACTAAAGCCCCTTAAAGTAGGATCAAAACCCTGGAGAATTTCAAATCGATTGGTTTGAAAGCGCTAGAAGCAAAATGAAGGCTGTTATTCTAAGAATGTGAATAAATAAGAAACTACTCTTTCTTCTTGCGTAATAAAATTCTGGGAATGCATTGCAGGCAGTTTCTTAGTAGAATTAAAAAACCGCAAAATGAAGACGAATTAGTGTTGTAAAATATGATTAGAGGGAGATTTATCTAGTTCCCATGTTGTGTTTGAGGGGATTAGAGCAAAAGTGGACCAACTATAAAAATTGAAAATCCTAATTATATGTGAATTTAGGTTCAAAATAGCAACAATTCTTCAGCTCAATAGTGAACCAAGTATTACAT
The DNA here is from genome assembly GCA_030220185.1 of Diploptera punctata. Taxonomy (NCBI): domain Eukaryota; kingdom Metazoa; phylum Arthropoda; class Insecta; order Blattodea; family Blaberidae; genus Diploptera; species Diploptera punctata. The sequence goes on from JASPKZ010004543.1 coordinate 1,001,682, forward strand.
TTGATCTTTTTCACTGTAAAAAAATAATGTTAATTTTCCATCTGCAATTTTAAATATGACTAACTTTATATCAGTTTTCCTCAAAAGAGTAAAATATAAAATTGGTCCACTTTTGCTCTCAAACCCCTCATTCCTAGTGACACATTACAGGAACTACTGTCATAAAAACTTCTCTAAGAATTACTACACTAAATATATATATATATATATATATATATATATATATATATATATATATATATATATATAATGGTTAATCTTAAAGTTATACTAAATGGATATGAAACATTTTCACTCCTTACTTTGAGAAAGGAGAAAGAAGATTTTTTTAGAATAAATTTATTAGAAAAAAATTGGACAAAAGGGAGAATTAAGAAACATATGAATGTAATAAACTATCTAATAGTAAACTATATGATCTTCTTGGGAAATCAGATGCTATAAGAATAGTTACGTGTTGTAGACAGCGATGGGCAAGGTATGTGGGACGGAAAAATCTTGTAGGAAAAGGAGGGGGATAACCGTGCAGTAGGTAGACCAAGAATGAGGTGGGAAAATAACATCAACTATGGTCTCGAGGTAGCGGGCTGCCTTCTCACGCAGCGGGCCCGGGTTCGATCCCCGGTCGGGGCAGTTTTTCTGCGTGAGGTTTTTATCGGGGTTTTTACTCACCTGTAAGACAAATGTCAGGAAAACTTTTAGGTCCAAACTATCCCCGAAATCGTATGACCATCATCATCCTTATCATTATCATCATCACCATCCTAAACCGGTGTGGAAAGCAACGGGAAGCTACCACACCTACAATTCCCTAGTAAAGCTGCAAGCATTAGCATGACTATTTAACTCATGCCCCAAATGGGAGTCAATGACCAATCACGTTTCAATGATTTCTGTTTTACAACCAATCAGAGTCGTGTTTCACCAAATATTTATCAGTGTTATGATTACCATATTAAAGAAAGCTCCTCCTTACAATATTGCGTTCCTTTGGCAATAAATAGTATGATCTGGTTGCAGTGATAAACAAATGAAGCAGTAGAAGCGTACCTATCGTTTCTCATTCGTTTTCAAACATCGCAGTTTACATTAAATATATAAATATTTTAAAATAACTATAGTTAAATAATGATTTGTGAGTAAACAGCTTAATTTTATTCGTTAAATAGTCCTAACAAATGCCACTCTTGATTTCCAAATTCTCTAGATAAATTCACTCCTCACTTCGTGAGTCGTGAATTTATCGATAATTTGAAAATCACTCGTGGCATTACTTATGAAAATGCTATGATTGCAGTGAAGGACCTGCCTTCGGGCAGAATTACTGTGGATGGATGGATGGTTACGGTAGATCAATTATACAGTGAATGATTACAAAACATTAAGGGTGTATGGAGAGCTCTAGTGTCAGATGGCATGAACCTCCGGGATCGATAGAAACCGCAAGTTAGAATGTGATTACTGATCTGAAGAACATGGGGCCTACACATAGTTTTTGGCGAGAAAAATATAAATAACGGGGAAAAAATAGAAATGGACATAAAAAGACGCGATATTAAGATTACGGATCATGTAAAAATACCTATGCATCATAGGTACAGTTGCATTGCAGGGTTGTAAACTTACCAAAATACGAAGCCGCCGGAAAATTTAGCTTTACTAGGAAAAACTTTAAAATATTACGAATGTAAAATAATAGGATTCCACTCACACCAATTATACACAAAATCCAACAGAAATGACTCACCTAGTGGAATTACTCTCGTACAACTCAATGATATTAATAAGTTGCTGGAATATGCTGATGATGTAGTATTAAGCGATAGTGAGGAGATACTGGAGGTACACACTAGGGTTAGTTGATTATTGAGGAATAATATTGCACCGTGTGGGTTAATCAAATAATACTATTGTACAAAACATTGTGCAATATATTGACGTAAATATCGACCGTCTAGGGGCACTTAACACAAAGAAATGGTATACAGGAAACATGATTCACCAACAGAGGTAACTGTATTACGCCTATAGCAGGATTTTAATATCATAATAAATATAAAAGTTAAAGTTAATAATTTTATACTTTAAAAAAAAATTATACCAAGAGGACGAAGATTACTGGGCCGTCCTATGAAACGCTGGAGGGAAAATTTTCTATAGGATCGTAACAGGCCTTGGCCTAATACTTGGAAGGAAGAAGAAGAAGAAGATACTTTAAAATTATTTTAATATTTGAATATAACTTAAATAAAGAAAAGCATTTTAATAATTCATTGTGTTCATTGTTGAATGTAAATATCTCAGTAACAATTAAAGAAATTGTATTAAATAAGTCTTTCCAAATAATGCTTTTAAAATTGTTTTGTCATTGTTGTCAGAATTATAAAGCTTTCTGTTATAAGTGTAATAAGAACACCTGCTTAACTTCATATTTTTAAATGAAAGTATACCAAATTCTGATTGTAAGTTGAAACAATTAACTTTTTGATTTAACAAATCAAATTTAAACCTGGTATTTAATGGACCATTAACCAATAGAATTTAAAATATAACATCATGTGATGTAATAATGTTCTTTAAAATTATAAAAGAATTACACTGGTCGTTCTTCATATAACTTTCCATAAAGATAGAAGCAAATAGAGCTCTCCTGATAAAATGTGATTTAATACAAGAAGAATAGTTGACCCAAGAAAAGAAAATAATTTAATTTTAATTGACGGTGAAGAATAATACCACCTATATTTACTTGATCTGCTGGGAAATTAAATAGTAAATATATTTACAACTATTTCTACAAGAATCAGTTATTAATGAATTTTAAAGTGTTTTCCTATCATGTGTACCAACCTTGAGAAGAGATTCCAGCTCTACCGAAAATCAAACCAGTAATTCTTTTTGGGACACCAATCTTTCAAAATGTTACTACAACATCGGGCATGAAGAGAGTTAGTTAGGTGCTTCAAAACGTCACCACAACGTGGGAAAAGAATTACTTCTTCACGCCAGTTTAAGCTATGCATTATACACGGGAAAAACTATCGTAATACAGTTACCTCTGTTGGTGAAACTGACCCTAATTCGAGTATCATAGCTCAATTACCTATTCTACGATCTTGTGCAAGTGCGCAGGCGCTTTCCTTACGGAACTGTGTTAATTTTGTGAAAACAACGAGAGGTGGACACTTGGGTAATTAATTTACAGGCACGTAATCTCGTGTAAGTACTTCCAAAGTCCATACTAATCAGTTTTGTGTCCACAATAAGCTTCAAAACTGTACCTTAAACTGTTTCTCTTTAATAAGCGTTTTACGTAAATGAGCTTGTGTTTTGCCTTACTAGCCCACAACAAAGTTTTGCTTTGTATTTCAAACCGTGGACCGCATGTCTCCAGGAGTAACAATATTTATATCTGGAATAGAAATCTACATCTTAAATCAATTTTTGCACTTCTTAACTAACTAACTCGCTGGCACCATCGAAACCGTAGGTTCATGGCCGCGCAACTAAGCTCTCCATACATCCCTATCCTAAGCTAATGTTTTGCAATCATCCCCTGTATCAATACTAATAAAATTAATTGTTGAGGTGGAGAGCCGTAATGTCATTAGGACCAGCAGCATCAACCATCATACTAGATGTTGTAGCGAAGAGGGACCTGCTGAAGATGGAACAGATGTTCTGAAAGGCCTACAGGCATAAAGATTGCATATTTTATAAGTTGAAGACGACGGATTTTACCTCTTCTTCTTCTTCTTAACTTCCTGTTTTAGGCAAGAGTTGCCTGTTCCGTCTTCACTAATATATCTAAGACCATCTCTTCCGAGGACGTCCGTCATCTCTTCTTCCTCTTGGAAAAAATGAAAGATTTTATTTGGTAATCTACTTTCTTCCATTCTTTCTACATGTTCTTTCCACTGTATCTTGTTGTTAACCCTTTCACTGCTGAGATATTTCCAGCCTTTAAAACCCTCCTTGCTCAATGTAGGGAGAAATATGGAAAAAGTTTATTTAGGTTCCTAGGAGATGGCAGTATATGCCTGCTTAGTTTGAAAGCAATGCAATACGTATTATATAACTAGCAGGCGTTTGGAGTTGAGAATGGATATACACACCCATAGCACAGCAAGCATTTTCTTTGCCAACGGATATACACGTTCGTAGCAGTGAAAGGTTAAATATATTTTCTTTTATGGAGTAGATCTGCAGTTCTTTACGGATATCCTCGTTTCTTATATGGTCTATTCTAGTGCAACCTTTTACTATTCTTAAAAATTTCATCTCGGCTGCTTGGATTTTACTTTCTTGTTTGGTAGTGGTAATCCAAGATTCGCTCCCATACAAAAGGACAGGGACAGCCATTGTTTTATAAAATTTTAATTTTGTTTGTTTGTGGGCTTTATTATTCAATGTTCTATTTATTGTACCACAAACAGCGGATTTTACCTAAGAACGTATATTTTAACTTATTTTATTTTATCCTCTGTATAATCTACTTCCCTCAAATCATTATTATCGCACCTCATTCTTGGTCTACCAACTGGGCGTTTTCCTTATGGTTTTCCTACAAGAAGCTTTATGCATGTCTTTCATTCCCCATTCGTGTCACTTTTTACACTTCTTACTTAAACTATTGGATATAAGGACATTTGAATCCTTTGTTAGGAGTTTCTAGACTAAGATAATTTAATTACGCTTATTTCCCTACGGTACACCGCTGTGGTCTCGAGGTAGCGTGCCGTCTTGTCATGCAGCGTGCTAGGGTCCGATTTCCCGGTCGGGACAGGCTCCTGGGTGATCATTTCTCCGGGTTTTTCCTCATCTGTAAGACAAATGTCAGAAAGCCTAGGTCCCAACCGTCCCGAAAATCATCCGGTCATCATCATCCTTCATCGGTATGGAAAGCAACGGGAAGCTACCGCACCTATAATTCCCTAGTAAAAGCTGTAAAGCATAGCATGAAAATGCTATGATTGCAGTGAAAGACCTGCCCTAGAGTAGACACTATAGAATAGAATTTTCCTACGAATAGAGATTGAAAGAGAGGCATGGAAACTTCTTGTTTGAAACCAGAGGGAAACCGCCCAGTTAGTAGACCAAAAATGAGGTTGAAGAATAACATTTACCATGATTTGAGGGAATTAAATTATACAGGAGATGATTGGAAAACCATCTCTTATCTATGGATGTGAAACCTGGACATTAACAAAGGCAGATAGTAAACAAATAGAGGCTGCTGAAATGAAGATGTTGAGAGCAATAGCAAGACACCAAAGGACCGATAAAAAGAAAAACGAAGATATAAGAACAGAACTTAATATATTTAATCTCTGTGAAAGAATAACATATTATCAAAATGCTTATCTTCAGCATGTATTACGAATGAATGAACAGCGCATACCAAGAAAAATGTATAATTATAAACCAAAAGGGAGAAGAATGTTGGGAAGACCTTTGAAGAGATGGAAGGACCAATTCGACTTATAATGAGATGGAACAGGCCATTGGGACTTAATCCTTGTTGTTGTTGATGATGATGATTGTAAAACAGTATCTCAGGATAGGGATGTCCGCGCGGCCATGAACCTACGGGTTCGATATTGTGAGTTATTTGCCTACAGATATCATGAATGGCATATGGTCAGCATAAAAATTCTACTATTCTTCTAAAGAGAGGTAAAATGATCTCACTGTATGCCTTGAGAGATCATGTGGCACGAGTGGGAATGAGAGAGGGGCATGCGAGCTTCTTGTAGGAAAACCAGAAGGAAAACGCTCAGTATGCGACCAAGATTGGGGTGGGAGGATAACATTAACCTTGATTTGAGGGAAATGGATTATACAGGGCTACTGGTAGGGTCTCCCAAGCTGGACAGGTCAAAGGTGAGTGATCAGACGAACAAGCTATCCAGAAGAGGATTCCAACGTTTTCGATGGCGGATGAGAAACAAGATTCCAACGGTGTAGAAGGCGGAAGAGAGATCCTACCTGCTGTCTTGTAGGATGAAGTTGGATCTTCAAACGCTAGGGAAGAAACCACTAATTACAAATTACCTGGTCCTCCTGGTGGCTGATGACCCCCTTGTAAAAACCTTTCACTAAGGAATCTAATACGAGGACTAAACGGAAGCGAACTGGGCAATGTAAAATGGATCACGAATTTGGCTCATGGAACGTACGCACAGTAGGAAAACCTAAGAAAGGGTGGGTGGACTCAATGAAGGAAGATTGTCATCAAATCCTTAACTGTAGAAACAGGCAACAGAGAACATTGGATAAAGATGATTGGAGGTCTAGCATCAAGAAGGCTCGGGCCCGTAGGGCTGTAGCGCCATTGGAAGATGAAGAAGATTATATAGGGCATGTCTGGAAACCATTAGCTCGGGAGTTGGATGTATGGAGAGCTTATGTCCGTGCGGCCATGAACCTACGGGTTCGAGAGTAACAATGAGTTAGTGTATATGGGCGGCAGGGCTTACAGTTAAAGGTATATGTTTTATAAGATTCATGATGTGTTCCGTTGAGGTATTATTCAAAATTAATATAAAATTATGGAATATTCACCTGTAAGGTCCGTCTCCTCAACTTAATTAACCCATTCACTTCAGGTTTAAAGGGCCAATGCATTTTCCCAGAAACCGGATTTAAGTTACCGTATATTATATTGTATATTTTCAGATATTCAAAACAAACAACAGTTAACGGTACTTGAGATCACAATAAGGGTGAAGGAAAAAACACATTCCTGTACTATTCATAAATGTTAACAAAAGATTACCCTACCAAGGGATGTACAAAATAATGCAAAATATGTAACAGCAGAGTTAAGCGAGTGTACCTCGTCATCTGAGTTGAAGGTCATTTAACTGCCAGCGAGTCTACCTCGTCTTTTGAGGTGAATGGGTTAATCATTTAACTGTAGCGCTTTCGGGACTTGTCACATCATCGGCAGGATTCAAAACTGGTGTTTCACTGAAGATCTGGTAGAGGGGGTTGCATGTATTGGGTTCGTTTTCGTTTATCAGGCAGCTCACAACAACGACAGCCTGATAAACGAAAACGAACCCAATACATGAAACCCCCTCTACCAGATCTTCAGTGAAACACCAGTTTTGATTCCTGCCGATGATGGGACAAGTCCCGAAAGCGCTACAGTTAAATGATTAATTAAGTTGAGGAGACGGACCTTTCAGGTGAATATTCCATAGTTTTATATTAATTTTAAAGGTATGTGGTTGATACTTTGTCTGAGATACCCATTTTTTAGCTTCAGATTGTCTAATATTAGTAATTTAAGAAAACGCATTAAGATAATCTTTAGGCCTATATTAATACGCGAAGAAAGATCTTTGCATCCCTTTTTAAGCTGGTTGCGCGCACGGAGGGGTGAGATATTTGGCATAATTAAAGTTCATATAGAGAAGGAGTGCAGAAAAATAAAATATATGTATAATATGTGTTACAAATAAATTAATTTAACAAAATAAAATTAATTCTCTCTAAGGAATTTATGTGTATTACTCATTATTTGTGTAGGCCCTACTCATTCATTTGTTTACGTTGATACTGAAAGTGCATTGTTGTAAAAAGAAAATTGTGCTGCAGCAATGTGAATTGACTTACTCTCGCGTATTTATTATTAGTGGTTTATTATTCCATCCATAGTAATTCTGCCCGACGGCAGGTCTTTCACTGCAATCATAACATTTTCATGCTATGCTTTGCAGCTTTACTAGGGAATTGTAGGTGTGGTAGCTTCCCGTTGCTTCCCACACCGGTGAAGGATGATGATGATGATAATGATAAGGATGATGATAATGTTGGCCATATGATTTCGGGACCGTTTGGGCCTTAAAGTTGTCCTAACATTTGTCTTACAGGTGAGGAAAAATCGGTTTATTATTAGTGATTTAAGAAAAGTGAGTACATTTTATTATGGACTCTTACTTTAAGAGAGGAAAGGAGATTACAAGTATTTGAGAATAAAGTACTTAGGAAAATTTTTGGACCGAAGAGAGGTGAACAGACAGGTGAATGGAGAAGACTACATAACAGTGAACTACATGGTCTTTATAAGAAGCCAGATATAATAAGAACAGTTAAGTCTTGTAGACTGCGATGGGCAGGACATGTTGCACGTATGGGGAATGAAAGACGTGCCTGGAAACTTCTTGTAGGAAAGCCAGAAGGAAAACGCCCAGTTGGTAGACCAAGAATGAGGTGGGAGAACAACATTAACTATGATTTGAGGGAAGTAGATTATACAGGGAATGATTGGAAAGCATTAGCTCAGGATAGGGATGTATGGAGAGCTTATGTCCGCGCGGCCATGAACCTACGGGTTCGATAGTGCCAGTGAGTGAGTACATTTTATTAACTAAATTTAAATGAACCCTGCCTAATATTTTAGTAATTTCATTATATATTTTTTAAATATTTACACCTACTTCCATTATGCCTTGACATAGAACATTGACGGGTTGGATTGACAGACAAAGAGGAAGAACTAACTAACTCACTGGCACTATCGAACCAGTAGGTTCATGGCCGCGCGGACATAAGCTCTCCATACATCCCTATCCTGAGCCAATGTTTTCCAATCACCCCCTGTATAATCTATTTCCCTCAAATCATAGTTAATGTTATTCTCCCACCTCATTCTTGGTCTACCAACTGGGCGTTTTCCCTCTGGTTTTCCTACAAGAAATTTCCATGCACCTCTTTCATTCCCCATTCGTGCCACATGTCCTGCCCATCGCAGTCTACGAGACTTAACTGTTCTCATTATATCTGGCTTCCTATAAAAACCATACAATTCACTGCTATTCAATGTTCTCCGTTCACATGTCTGTTCATCTCTCTTTGGTCTAAAAATTTTCCTAAGAACTTTATTCTCAAATATTCGTAATCTCATTTCCTCCCTTAAAGTAGTAGTAGGACTTTTAGTAAAGTAAGAGTACAAAGAGGGATATATATATATATATATATATATATATATGTTATAATTAAATGTTTAACATTGAGCAATGCAAGCTTAATATGGAATGATAAGAAAAATAAATGCCTGGACGGGATTCGAACCCGGATCTCTGAGTCTGTACCTCAGCGTGATATCCATTACACTACCAGACGAATCCAATTCAAACACTTATTTTTCTTATATATGTATTATACTCTCCATTATTACTAGATGTCGCGAGAACACTGTCTTCACTGCCATCTAGTAGCTGACTATATCAAGTAAGCAAATTAAAGAGAATATTTAATAAATATTCTCTTTAATTTGCTTACTTGATATAGTCAGCTACTAGATGGCAGTGAAGACAATATTTAATAAATATTCTCTTTAATTTGCTTACTTGATATAGTCAGCTACTAGATGGCAGTGAAGACAGTGTTCTCGCGACATCTAGTAATAATGGAGAGTATAATACATATATAAGAAAAATAAGTGTTTGAATTGGATTCGCCTGGTAGTGTAATGGATATCACACTGAGGTACAGACTCAGAGATCCGGGTTCGAATCCCGTCCAGGCATTTATTTTTCTTATCATTCCATATATATAGGCCTCTATATATATATATATATATATATATAAGTTATATATATATTCCCGTACACATAATAATAGGCCAAATGCAAATTTAAATGACGCGTTATTGTTTTAAAATATGGCTTAGCCAAGCCATACCACATTTTCCTATCGTTCGTATTTTTAAAATAAATCGAAAATTAATGCATAATGACATGTGTGTGACAAACTTAAAAATGCAATGAATTATGGACGAATTTCGACCGCTGGGTAACCACTAGTATATATAAAGATACATGGTGCACTCTAGAATCCAAAATGTTTACATGTCATTGACCCAAAAACTTCCCCTCTCCTAATCAGTACACACCACAGCGCTCTCAAACCTGACATCGTCCAATTATTTCATAAACTCAGTTTGAAAAACATTTGCCTATTTATGAATATGGATACACGAATACACTGACGGCAGAATATGCACATATATGAATACACTGCAGCGATGCGCATCTATATATAAATACAAATTAACATATGCATGCGCAAGGTGTCAGATATTGTCCAAGTTCGTTAGAGTATAATATTGCATTAATGATAAAACTACCTCACTGGCACCATCGAACCCGAAGGTTCATGGACGCGCAGACATTAACCTATTCGCTTCAGGCATAAATCCTCAATGCATTTCCCCAGAAACCAGATTTAAGTCATCGTAAATTATATTTTCTATTTTAAAACATTCAAAACAAACAAAAGATAACGGTACTTGAGATCACAATAAGGATGAAAGCCGAAACACATTTCTCTACTATTCATAAATGTTAATAAAAGATTACCCTGCCAAGGGATGTACAAAATATTGCAAAATGTATAACAACACAGTTAAGCGAGTGTACCTCGTCTTCTGAGTTGAAGGTCATTTAACTGCCGGCGAGTCTACCTCGTGTTTTGAGGTGAATGGGTTAACTCTCTATTCATCCCTAATCTGACAAGGGAACTGTCAACCAATGCATATCGAAACCAACACTGAAATATCTCCAAGAGAAGCGTTCTGATGAACCAAGGATGTGTCCAAAATAAACCCGCCGTTTTTAACTGCAATGCACAGAAATTTAAGCCAGTATCCAGCAATGCCAACCCACTGTGCGGAGCAGATGGTCTCCCTGCATGGGTTAAGAGCGGAGTAAAGTGATGCGGGATATGGCGTGGAAGGCAGGTAGTGAGGATTATCCAATCTGCCAATTCAGACGTATTACTTACATACAGTCGGCCGCGATGGACTTGGTGGTTATGCCCCTTGCCTCTGGTTCCGAGGATCGCGCTCAAACCCGGCCGGAGTCGATGGATTTTTTTTAGGATGGAAAAATCCAAGGAGCAACTCCTCCTGGAGGGACTTTAAGCCATATGTCCTGAATCTGAAGGTTTTCAGGCTCGTAGAATATCCTTAAGCCTGAATAAAGAGGTCTGTAAGCAAAATTTACCGGCATCAACCCAGTATTACCTTAGTTGTCTGTTAGATGTCTCATTGGGTCAGTGTGTTGACCGCATGACATCTACGAGCAAATAAGATAACTAAAAATTAACTCCTTATAAAGGTGAGGCTATGGCTCAACAATATATATATATATTGAATTTTAAAAATTCAACATGTTTCAACAGCGTAGCTGTCAGTTTCAGTATATATATTACTCGCCTAAGTTATGTCTGCACGGCTAGAGGAAAAGTGTGTTAGCATTAGTGTAGCCAAACTATTTCATTATGAAGTAGAGAATCCCTAAACGCATGTGAAATATCATTAAGTAGCTGTCAAATTAGACATTTTGTCGACGACTGCCGAATGTTTCGGATCATTTAAAATCACAGTGTTTTTCATGTCTCTATTATCAGCCTCACAACACTACACATCGTGCGGAAATCGGTAACATGTGTTGAGAAAGGCAAAAAGGAGAGATAGATCATTCTTCAGTAAAGTAAAGTAAAGTAAAGTGATCCCACAACAGGCCTCAGGAGGCCCTTGGGGTAGTAGGCGGTTAAGGCTCCCACTTTTTCTAGACAATCGGCACTTTATGTCAGCCGGGTTGTCAACCCTGCGTGACGGCCGTCTTTACCCCAGAACAAGCGTCTGGTACTCATTTCAGTTAGAGGCTGATTCGACCCCAGGGCCATAGTGCCGCCAGAGGGTTTGGGTCAGTTTAAAAATCCTGACCCCAACGGGACTTGAACCCTCGACCCTCCGGCTTGTAGCTCAGTGCCTTAACAACTACGCTACGGCGTGCCCCAGATCATTCCTCAGTAGTAACATGATTGCCGGATTATTCATTTGGTCAACTCTACTGTAGGCGAAGGATCGTTTAAAAAACACAGTATTTACTAGCTCTCCCTTCCCAATCAAATAATACAGGGTGTAGGAAGTTGCAACATAGTAAGAGAATAGAGAGAATCAACAGCACATTCCTGGCATATTTTCCTCGTGCAGATATAATTTTGGCGACTAATATAATCAGGTTTAACAAAAAAAAGTCAGAAAAAAGGCTATATTTGTATGCATGACAGAATGTCTGAAATATTTTCTGCGTTCTGAAATATATTAACAGTTCTAATTACATGTTTTGTTTTGTTGTTATTTCAGAAACCAATGTCAGGCCCGAGGACGTGCTTCTGTCTACCGTCGGCTCTTGTACTAGTACTGCTGAGTCTCAGCACTTCGGCACTAGGGACAGCCCCTGAGCCTTCTGGAGTCCATGAAGAATCTCCTGCTGGAGGTGGAACAGATCTTCTTCCGCATCCAGAAGATCTATCAGCATCAGACAATCCCGACCTAGAGTTCGTGAAGCGACTTTACGACTTCGGGCTCGGAAAACGCGCCTACAGTTATGTTTCAGAGTACAAACGCTTACCAGTCTACAACTTCGGTCTCGGCAAGAGAAGCAAAATGTACGGATTTGGTCTTGGAAAGAGAGACGGCAGAATGTATTCCTTTGGCTTGGGCAAACGCGACTACGATTACTATGGCGAAGAAGATGAAGATGATCAGCAAGCAATTGGCGATGAAGATATCGAAGAATCTGATGTGGGAGACCTTATGGACAAGCGCGATAGATTGTATTCCTTTGGCTTGGGCAAAAGAGCAAGACCTTACAGCTTTGGATTGGGCAAACGAGCACCATCTGGAGCACAGCGTCTATATGGATTTGGACTTGGCAAGCGAGGAGGTTCCCTTTACAGTTTTGGTCTTGGAAAACGAGGCGACGGCCGGCTATATGCTTTTGGTCTGGGTAAAAGACCAGTCAACTCTGGAAGGTCCTCTGGAAGCAGATTCAACTTCGGTCTTGGAAAGAGATCAGATGACATTGACTTCAGAGAACTTGAAGAGAAATTTGCAGAAGACAAGAGATATCCTCAAGAACACAGGTTTTCTTTCGGTCTTGGAAAGCGTGAAGTGGAACCCAGTGAACTTGAAGCTGTAAGGAATGAAGAAAAAGACAACTCGTCGGTCCATGATAAGAAAAACAACACAAATGATATGCACTCTGGCGAACGAATCAAGAGGAGTCTGCATTATCCTTTTGGAATCAGGAAGCTAGAATCTTCCTACGATCTCAATTCTGCGTCATCGCTCAATAGCGAAGAAAATGACGACATTACCCCTGAGGAATTTTCCAGGATGGTACGTCGACCTTTCAACTTTGGTCTTGGTAAACGAATTCCTATGTATGACTTCGGTATAGGAAAGAGATCAGAGCGTTAAAATTTGGTCCTATTGTCTTAATTTTTCAAACACCATTAACTTAATCACTGGGCAAAGAAATAATTCTCCTTCCATGCCTATTGAAATAAAAAACAAACCTTAAATTCAGAATCTAAATGTACAGAATACAAACTTGGGAATAATTTATGCCAACCGATGGTATTAACATTATAATCTGAAATCATAGACCATAAACTTGGATTGTTCCTTTCATTACTATAGATCGTTGGTTCATTAATTTGTTATACAATACATCCTCGTGTTGTGTCATAGAACCATAATTCTCTGTTACATTTCTCTATGTGAATATGTACTGCTGGATTTTTATTAAGCGATTCATAAAGTATCCTGCAGAACAGCGAGAAAGTGCATGGCATATTGTAAATTACTTTTAATATAGGCCTAAAATCATATATTTTTTAAAAATAACATATTACTATAATTAAATTATATTTGAAAATATTTCTTCAAATTATAAATGTTGTTTAAAAATATTTAACTGTAGCAAATTCTAATACGTTTCTATTTCCTCAGATAAATTAATTAATCTTCATTTATATATCCTGCACTTAAGCAGAGAACTTGTGATGAAAAAGCATTTTTTTTTTTCAAAATTTGAGATTCTCTGCCAGATATTAGTCTACAGTATATTAATTCGAATAAAAAAAACACAAATTATTGTGATGATCTTGAAGAAGATTTTCGGGCTGTAGGCCGTGGTCGTGAGGCTTGTAGTTCCCCGACGTTTCGCCATAGACTGCGTCTGGCATCCTCAAGGGTTGTCTTGAAACTGGCAATTCTGTCCACTGTCTGTCCTATTTGTACGTTCACCGCGATGTACAATCGACTACTCGCGGTGAACGAACAAATAGGACAGACAGTGGATAGAATTGCCAGTTTCAAGACAACCCTTGAGGATGCCAGACGCAGTTTCTGGCGAAACGTCGGGGAACTACAAGCCTCACGACCACGGCCTACAGCCCGAAAATCTTCTTCAAGATCATCATAGCAACTCCGGCCGTGAAAGTCTACGTGAATACACACATTTATTGTTGCAGTATGTAAGTAATTACCTGAAGAAAAAAAATATATAGCTTTTAACAAAGAAAATACTTAACAAAGAAAATACGGGAAATTCATTATGATTAAATGAGAATTAATGGTAAAACTAATCTAAAATTATCATATTTACATTGGAAAATATACATAACATCGCTTAAACAGAATAGCCAACGTATCCGAAACACGCTAAGCAAGAAATTAAAAAAAAAAAACATAATTAAGCACGGTTCAATACGGTCTACCTATTATGAGACTAAGATACCACCAAAATCTTTAAGTTTCAAGGTCATAGCAGCCATAATAACCCAACTTATCTGGTGTACAATAACTTGTTAATTTGTTTTTACCTAACTGTCAATTTCCTCAGATATCGAAATAAATTGCGTACATAAACCGCAATCTGACGTCAAAATAAAAATGTTGGCAATTGGCTATAGCGGGAACATGTGCTTTCATATTGGCAAACATGACAGTCACTTGTTCTACATCGGAACATTCATAAAGTAATATCTGGCATAGAATAGCCAAATTATTTTCTAAAATTAAAGTACAAAATTATAAAATAGTTACCTAAAAGGTCCGTTTCCTCAACTTATTTTTTTTAATTATCTGTAGCGCTTTCGGGACTAGTTCCATCATCAGCAGAAGTATTATCTGTTGACCCCTTATTCAATACTGGTGTTCCACTTAAAATCTGGTTGAGGGGATTACACGTACTGGGTGCGTTTTCATTTATCACATGGTCATTGTTTAAATGCCTTCAAAACTTCCATCTCCTCGAGTACGTTTATCTCAGCTGGATTATTTTCTCTAAGCATTATTCTTAGGATGTTTTCAATACCTAACATACGATGTCCTTCATGGATAATGTGTTTTGCATAGCATAATTTTCCTTCTGCGTAAATGAAATCTCGAAAATGTTCTTTAAATCTAACATTAAAACTTCTGTTTTATGTTTCTATATAAAATCTATTACAATCTTTACACGTCAATTATATACTCCTTTACTATTGAAACTGATATTTTCTTCGATGTTATTGCTTATAATGTTATTTAATATATTAGTTTTGTATGCAATTTTTATGTTTTTGTCAGCTTCCTTTAATGTATTGGCTAACTTTGATGCTTCTTTTCCTATATATGTGTTATTCATTTTTTGTTTTTTTTTATCTGATAAAAACACGGATGACACTTACATATACTAACTAACTCAGTAGCACTATCGAACCCGTAGGTTCATGGCCGCGCGGACATAAGCTCTCCATATATCCCTATCCTAAGATATTGTTTTCCAATCATCCCCTGTATAATCTACTTTCCACAAATCACAGTTGTTATTCTCCCACTTCATTCTTGGTCTACCAACTGGGCGTAACACTTACATATACAGGAAAATAAACATCAAAGTTAGCCAATACATTAAAGAAAGCTGACAAAAACTTAAAAATATATACAAAAATAATGAATTGAATAACATAATAAGCAATAACATCGAAGAAAATAACAGTTTCAAAGTAAAGGAGTGTATAAATTTACGTGTGAAGATTGTAACAATTTTTTATATAGGAAGAACAAACAGACGTTTTAATATTAGATTTAATGAATATTTTATTCACGCAGAAGGAAAATCAAGCTATGCAAAACACGTTATCCACGCAGGACATCGTATGTCAGATATTGAAAACACCTTAACAATAATGCTCAGAGAAAACAATCCAGCTAAGATAAACGTACTCGAGGAGATGGAAATTTTGAAGACAGTTAACAACGACCATCTGATAAATGAAAACGCACCCAGTACGTGTAAATCCCTTCTAACAGATTTTCTGTGAAACTCCAATTTTGAATCAGGGGTCAACAGATAATACTTCTGCTGATGATGGAACTAGTCCCGAAAACACTACAGATAATAATGTTTAAGTTGAGGAGACGGACCTTTTAGGTACCTATTTTATAATTTTATACTTTCATTTTGTGACTAATACCTCAACGGAATTTTATCAGGAATTTTATTAATGTTGACTATTTTCTAAAAGGTGAAAATAATCAATACAAAATATATTAACAAAAACGAATCATCCGTATAAAGTTTCTAGGTTGCTCCTTCATATTTTTTTTCTCTCTGAAATATATTTAATTATTTATGAGTTCTTTGATGCTCTTGACAAATTAACATAATGGAACTACTGATCTGGAGAGCTGATTGGCACTGCATTGAGCAATGAGCTCGAAGGTCGAGGGTTCAAACCTAACCCAGATCGGTGGATTTTAATTTTATAAAAAAATATGTTATTCTTATGTACAAATGCTTACTGTTAACCTATTAGAGTCTAGTATTACATATACTGTGCAGCTTTGGTTTAAAATTATATTTGTTTATATTATCAGAAGCGCATAGTTTAATATGTTTCTTGCAGGCCTCCCCAATTTGGATTCAATAAATATATCTGTGGCACGTTTTAAATATTGCATCATACACAAGAGTCTAACTATGTGTACAACCTTCTTTTTATGGGAACAATGTTCCTAGAATATCCAACAGAATATTTTGAAAAAAAATATGAAGTTATATAACTGTATTTCATATGTCGTTACTATAAATACAAAATAATTTTCAGAAATCGAAATAAAATTTTGTTTTTTAAGATTAAGAATCACCAGTTATGAATGAATGTAGAGAATCTACAATAGGTTTAAAAAATCTATTAGAGTTACTTGTATAGAAAGACTACCATTTTTCGATGTCTAAGGGCACCCAGTACTTATTTAGGTTAAAAAATCAATTTTTTTACTTTTGCTTCAAAAAATCCAGGAAGGTCTGTTTTATCGATGTGTAATATTATTTTGTCAATTTTGGAAATTTAAACCATAAAAATTTATTTTTAAAAAATGGTGTCTCTGTTTTCTGCTAATGTACACTTTTTTTTTGTTGCATTTTTCTGTAACTTACATTTTTTTTCATATTTTGGTACACTTTTCTTCAAAACTATAAAAGATAGGAGAATAATTTTAGACTTGGACATGCAGTTTAAAGAGTTCTATAATAATAAGGTAAATTTATCTTTGTGCTGTTGGTAGTGTCTGAAATTTTAAAAAAATGTATGCAAAATTTTTAACAAAAAATGTTTTGGTCTTTGATTTGTTTAAATAAATTACAATCCATACCTGAACACAAGCAAACATTATTGTCAAATGAACTATAGACAATAAAATACTAAAGTTTGGAAACAATTGGATAAGTAGTTTTTAAGAAAATTGTACCAAGACAATACTTTTAAGAAATTTCATTTTTCATTTTCATTTCTTTTTTCATTTTAAATTACTGGTAAAGAAATGTATCTAAGGATCGGTTTCACCAACAGAGGTAACTGCATTACGCCAGTTTAAGCTGTGCATTATACACGGGGAAATCTGGCGTAATACAGTTACCTCTGTTGGTGAAATTGACCCTAAAAAGTTAACCAGAGTGTCATTATGTTCAGGAAGACTTGTTTAATTAGTGACATAATTTCCACACACATAACTTAAGAATAAGCTGAAGAAATTATTTTTTATATTGCATATTTTTTTAACCAAACTGCAAGGAAAATTAGTACCGGGTGCCCTTAATAATTCTAAACCGTTAGCATATTGCTGAACGAGCTTAAATCACAATATCGCCTTTAATAACGTATTTCATCAATTTAGAAAATTAATTGTCTGTATCACTTTGTCCTTGAGGCAATCATCTAATGAAG
The DNA here is from genome assembly GCA_030220185.1 of Diploptera punctata. Classification (NCBI taxonomy): domain Eukaryota; kingdom Metazoa; phylum Arthropoda; class Insecta; order Blattodea; family Blaberidae; genus Diploptera; species Diploptera punctata. Next base: position 1,019,763 of record JASPKZ010004543.1, read on the forward strand.
AAAGCTGTATATAACAAAAATATTGTATTGTCACGGGTCCTTTACAAGTATACAAAGTTTCAAGTCGATCCAATGATTTTAAGTGCGTGAAAATCGCGTTGAAATATTCCGTTACATAGGTAGATAGATAGATAGATAGATAGATACAGGTCAAGCTAATATAAAGCGTGTAAAAAGAATTTGGACACTAATGAATTAAAGATTATTAAAAACGGTTATTATAAGTAATAAAAAATAATAATATTAATGTTTAAGGAATAAAATATGTCAAAAATGTTTTGGAGCATTAATCAAGTCCAAGTTGATTTATAAAACTTATTTTCATGTAGTTTATGTCTTTCGGGCTAAATGGCCGTGGTCTGGTTTTATTAACACTCAACGTTTCGTCTACTACTGCGGTAGACGTCCTCAGGAGATTATTCTTTCTCTTTGACCTCCTAACTCTTCAAATGTCGGCTGCAGACTGGCTGTGAGTTGTAAATCGTCTGCAGCCGACATTTGAAGAGTTAAGAGGTCAAAGAGGACGAAGAATCTCCAGAGGATGTCTACCGCAGTAGTAGATGAAACGTTGAGTGTTGATAAAACCAGACCACGGCCATTTAGCCCGAAAGACATAAAATACATGAATCAAGATACCTGCCGTGAAAGTCTACAATTTTACAAAACGTATTTTATTCAACAAAATGGCAAAGATATAATAAAAAACATAACATATTAATTTTCAAAAACTTTGTAACATTTTTTCAGCTCTCTGCTTCATACTATTTTTACTTGAATTTCTAAGGTTTTAATTATAATGATTTCCATTCTAATTATATAATGCTAGAAAAATCATAGAACAGTTTCAACTTAGAACTTACGTGAAAAGGAAAAATTCCTATGGTCTGACCGGGAATCGAATTTGGGATCTCATGAACTGTGGTCAGAAACACCGACCACTAGCCCATGAGGATGATCAAACTAAATCACCTTGTTCGTAACTTCATATCTCGGTACTATTTCCCCGCAGTCTGCTTATAAGAATAGATTCACAGAAGAATACCGTAACAAGTGAGTACACTGCTGTGGGAGTGTGCTTCAGATTTTATTAATTGTAAGTTTTACCGTTTTATGGACGTTTTGTTCTATGTGGGGACATTATCATTATTTTTTGTTGTCTTAAGAATAAATTAATCGTGCACTTTCTTAATAATGGTAGACAAAATAATTTAAACTGCCTTTTAAATAATTTATAATTAGTATAATGTATATATAAATTATATACTACAAACATTAGTATATTTAGGCTGGTTCAGTGCAAGAGAAGACCTTATGGCCTTAACTCTGCCAGAATAAATGAAACAATAATTATTTTTTATTGCGAGTGAGCACTTTTAGAATTAGGCAAAATACTTAGAGACGTTTTCTTCGAATCCATATTTCCTTTATTTGTTGGCTATGAACTTGTTTTCCCTCTTCTGTCCATGTTGTTTCAGTTTTTTTTTTCGGTTTTTCCCCTTGGTTAACTAGCCACGTGTGTGCACTTTAATTCCAAAGATATATCTGTTTAGAATATATTCTTTAATAATGTCTGCCAATTTTAAGTCATTTTTTACTTCACCAATCCATTTTATAGCATCTACTAGTGCTCTACTTCTATTTTCGTAGAATTCCATTTATTATTATTATTATTATTATTATTATTATTATTATTATTATTATTATTATTATTATATTTTTCTTGATTACGGATGAGCCCATGTAGGAGACTACGCAAAGTACTTAGAGGCGTTTCCTTTGGGCCCAAATTTCTTTCATTCTTTTGCTATGAGCTTGTTTTCTATCATCTGTCCAAGTTGTTCCGGTTTTTTTCTTCGGTTTGTCCTCTTGGTCAACTTGCCACTTATTCACCTTAATTCTAAATATATCTCAGTTTGGGATATCTTCTTTAGTAACTCCTGCCAATTTTAAGTCATTTTTGACTCCATCAATCCACTTCATAGTATCCACTGGAGGTTTACTTCTGTTTTCGTGGAATTCCATTATCGTTTTGTAGGCCTATTTGAGTTCATTCGTTTAATATGGCCATAAAATGTTAACCTTCGTTTTCTAATATCACTATGAATGTCTGTATATATTTTTATTTCCTTTTTACTTCTGAGTCTAAATGCTTCACCTATGACTTGTGGACCTAAAACTTTTCTTATAATTTTGCATTCTTTTTTCACTATATTTTCGACATCTTTTTTTCTGTACAAAATTAATGTTTCTGCTCCATAGAGGCACTCTGGTTTAATTCCAGTGTTATAGTGTCGTAATTTTGTATGTAAAGATATGCATTTTTTATTATAAGTGTTGTGAGTAAGCCGAAATTCTGTTTCCATTTTTTGGCACCTACTTTTATTGGCTTTAGTTTCAATTCCATTTTCCTGAATTATTTCACCAAGATATTTAATAATAATTATATTATTATTATTATTATTATTATTATTATTATTATTATTATTATTATTATTAAATGAGTTTGTGGCGAAGGAAAACATTGCACTTTATCGCTGTTCTAGAAGACAGAATCAGTCCGCTGGATTAAGATGTATTGATGGGAATGATGTACTTAACCGAACAATCTAATATAATATTTATGGCCTAATTAGAGAAGTGGGACTGGAAAGTTTATTTATTGAATAAAAAAAATATATACAACATATTTTATTTTATGAAACTGATCTATAGAATGACAAGACTGTTTGAAGGCTATGAGACATAGCTGCAAAATATTGTAAAGTGTGAAACATTAAACAAGAATGTAAATTATTAAATAATAAAGTGATGAAATGTAATGTAATATTTCACATTTTAATTACAAAAAAATAATTATTTTTTGATTATAAACATGTTCAGTATATTTCATGAATACACCAGAGATTGTATGCCAGGAGTGAGTCTACATAAATTTAAATAAAAAACAGGAAAAAAAACGCATTATTACATCATCATGTCGATAACTATAATGATATCCTCAACTCTTGTACAATGCAGGGTCGAGTCTAGGGATGAGATGTGATGAATTCCTATATTTATAGAGGTCTGTGAACGACAAGGGTGCCTGATGCACCGTCACAGAAACAGATTATCTAAATAAAACTAAATGGATGAGATGAATGTGGAGAAATGGTGGAATGAAATTTGTGGCAGAAAAAAACGGGAAAAATCTCGAGAAAAACCTGCCCAAGGTTCGTTTCGTTGACCATGAAACCCACAAGGAGTGACGGAGACTAGATCTCCAGACTCCAACGGTGAGAAGCGAGCGTTTAAGCGCTTGCACCACGATGCCACCTTGAATAATACCTAGGGAAAAACTATATATGTGAATTTGTTTTCCAAAAAATGCGATAAATGTCTTAACACGAGGAGTTGAGTAGGAAATAACCTAAAATCGTCATAGTTACATTGGAAATTTGCATTAGTCACTGCTCGAACGTAATAGGTAACCCCCAGTAGTCAGAATTTTTATGTAATAGAAGGTAAGATTATCATAAGTAATGCCACGAGTGATTTCCAAATTATCGATAAATTCACGACTCACGAAGTGAGGAGTGAATTTATCTAGAGAATTTGGAAATCAAGAGTGGCATTTGTTAGGACTATTTAACGAATAAAATTAAGCTGTTTACTCACAAATCATTATTTAACTGTAGTTATTTTAAAATATTTATATATCTAATGTAAACGGCGATGTTTGAAAACAAATGAGAAACGATAGGTACGCTTCATCTGCTTCTTTTGTTTATCACTGCAACTAGATCATACTATTTCAGAATATTAAAAAGGAGGAGCTTTCTTTAATATGGTAATTATAACACTGATAAATATTTCGTGAAACACGACTCTGATTGGTTGTAAAACAGAAATCATGAAACGTGATTGGTCATTGACTCCCATTTGGGGCATGAGTTAAATAGTCAATATAAATAGTATATATTATTCAACCAAAACAAAAGACAGTCGTAAGACTAACTTCTCATTATACTGCGTTGCAACCTTACCATTCAGTACATAAATATTCTGAATACTTATTCGTAGAAACCGGATTTTTATGTAATAAGAGATAAGATTGCAATGCGGATAGTATATATTATTCAATTGTTTGTATATGAAATAAGACAAAAGACAGTCAAAAGTCTTACTTCTCATTATACTTTCAACTGTTTGTGTGTGGAACCAAAACAAAAGACAGTCATAAGCCTAACTTCTCATTAAACTAAGTCGCAATCTTAACTTTTAGTACATAAAAATCCGCTCCCTATAAATAAGAAACACGTTAAGAAACAAACAAACGAAGGTGCTTTAAAAACAGCTTAACGTAACTCAATTGGCTATAGCAGAAACGCATATCAGGATATTGACAGTTGTGTGTGCTTTATTACAATATTCACAGACTCACACCTGGCACACAATATCAAACATTATCCTGTAAAATCCTAGAGACAAAAGAACTGTCTAAACCTCTATGCCAACCTTCCTGACTAATATTTCTCTTTCCTAGTTTTCCTAAATCTTCAAGGTACATTCTGGGTTAGAATTGCAATACCAGTATAAATTATACAAGGTGATTCGGTAAGAGCGTGCAAAAGTTAAACAGGACATTGGAGATTCTCCACTGAACAATCTGAACCTAGAGTCCGAGAACACCAGCGTAAGAAGAAATGTGAGTAAACTTGTATTTCATATTACTGTCTATTCTTTGTTAATTAAATCACTTGTCAATTAATTGCAAGTGCCATCATTGACACAATTAATGTACAATATTGTATCTTACAACAGTTACTCAAACTGACGGCCACCAGTCTCAATGCAAGCATGACATCAGCATACAAGGCCTATCCTGGTGTGTTTCGAATCACATCGCAGGCAGCTACAATCTTGGCAACTAATTCCATGTCCATTTCTACTGGAGTCTCAAACACAAGAAAATAATCAGGGGGAGTCAAGTCAAATCCTTCAAAATGGCTTCATCAGGCTCTCCTTGCAAGAACTAAAGAATATAAATAAATATCCTCAACTCGTGTCCAACTCAGAGTCAGGTCAAGGGATGAGATGAGATGAAGCCCCCTATATTTATAGAGGTCTGTGAACTACAAGGGTACCGGCCGACCACTCCTGACGCACCTCCACTGGAGAAGTTGAACAAAATGGATGAGATGAGTACGGAGAAATGGTGGAATGAAGTTTTGTGGTAGGGTAAAACCCCGAGAAAAACCTGCCCAAGCTCTGTTTCGTCCTCCACGAAATCCACGTGGAGTGAACGAGACTAGATCTTGGGACCTCGCGGTGAGAGGGACATGCAAGTAAACAGCACAGTACAGGCAAACTTGTACGCACGTTAGTTGTATAGGGCCTACAGCTGGAAACAATAATGCTTGACAATGTAATAGACCTCTGTAATCATGGTTAATATTATACTCTCACCTCATTTTAGCCGATCTACTGCTTTCCTAAAACAAGTTTCCATGCTACTTTTTTTTATCATCTTATTGAAAACGTGACAATAAGAACAGCTAAGTATCATACACTGGCAAGGGCAGGACATGTGGCACGAACAGACATTAAAAGAGGTGAATGGAAACTTATTATAGAAAAACCACAGGATAAAACCCCCAGTAGAGAGACAAAAAATGAGGTGGGAGAATAGTGTTAACCATGATTTGAGGAGGTAAATTATACAGAGTATGATTGGAAAGCATTGGCTCAGGATAGGGATGTATGGACACTTCCATCCATTCATCCATAGTGATTCTGCCCGAAGGCAGGTCCTTCACTGCAATCATACCATTTTCATGCTATGCTTGCAGCTTTACTAGGGAATTGAAGGTGTGGTAGCTTCCCGTTGCTTTCCACACCGGTGAAAGATAAGGATGATGATGATGATAATGGCCATATGATTTCGGGGGACCGTTTGGGCCTTAAAGTTTTCCTGACATTTGTCTTATAGGTGAGGAAAAACCCTGATAAAACCTCACCCAGAAAAACTGCCCCGGTCGGGGATCGAACCCGGGCCCGCTGCGTGACAAGGCAGCACGCTACCTCGAGACCACTGCGGTGGACGTATGGACACCTTATATATATATATATATATATATATATATATATATATATATATATATATATATATACGTGATATCCCTAATTCTGTGATAAAATTTCAATTTGTTGTCACAAAATTAATTTTTTTTGAAAGTATTTCCTGGGTCATTATTCCAGGCATGGCATAAGCTTTCTTCTTTTTATTATTTTTCCTTCTTTTTTAAAACCAATACAAAACCTCAAAGTCATCGTCATATTAAAAGTGGTTGAAGAAGTAATTTTTCTCTCACTCGTGGCTGCCCTTGAAGAAATTTTCTATATTTTGGGTAAGTATCATTTTTATAGTTACTTAACATTCCAATATTGTATTTTAATATAAACTAAACCAACTGATACACGAGTCTTGAAGATATAAAAGGATAATAATGGTTATAGCAGCTTCCGTATTTGCAATTTTCTAACTTTTTCTTATGATATGGCGCCATCTCTCATATTTAACCGCGTGAACGTAACGTAGACAGCAAGATGAAAATTCTTAAGAATACACTGAGCAACAAAAAAGAAACTTTTTTTTTTGTCTCAGAAAGAAAAATATGTGATTCTGATAGTATTTTTTCTTCTGAATTCAAACATGATATCGGTTTTTCTCCATCACGCAAGGTTTCCGAAAGATTCCATCCTTTTAGCCGGGAACCAAGCATTTCAGACTGGTTTTTGGAGAACTTTAAATCTCGTATGATATCGTTAAGATCTTCTTGAGTCAATAAATGAGGCTCAGATGAACAGCTTTGTTCAAAAATTGTATCATCAAAATATGTTTCTTCTTCTTCCTTACTTCCATTAGAATCTGAGCTCTCTTCATCTAATGTCACATGTTCTGGAGGCTTTAGTATGGGCAATCCTTCGCAGTGTGGAACTGGTCTCATTGCAGATTGCAAGTCAGGGTGCACCACTGTATGTTTTGATTTTGACGTAATCCCTTTAATGTTTGTTATTAAAAAATAATTATTTAAATCTATTAATTCAAATTGAAATAAAAAAACTGTGGGTGACGGAGAAATTCCGAATACATATTTGAAAACACAATAAAAAACTGCATTAAGTACAACTGTTGGTACTCATGAGACAAAAATCATGTTGACCAGTGTTGATAATCTTTCATATTACGTAGTTAATAAAGCAAACAAAATTACATATTTTAGTCATAACGGCTATAAAAATTAAGTCCATAGCGGCTAAGTAGGCATTTGCATAAAACCGATTTCCTAAAAAAAATTGCTTCATTGTTCGTCAAATTGAGTTTTTTTCTGTATTTTCAGTTTTTATTATTATTATTATTATTATTATTATTATTATTATTATTATTATTATTATTATTATTATTATTATTATCATTATTGTTTCATGCTTATGTTTATAGAGGACAATGTTTTTGCTAGAAAATAGGATTACTATACTTTTGTTTGCAGACATTTTATCAGTATATGTGGACGATATTATGCATCAACCAGATAAGCGCCATTGTTTTTTAAAAAATTTATATTTTGATGTCATTTGTTGCACTGGCTCATGGAATAAATGTACTCACACTTTTAGCATCGAATCTTTAAATATAGCCCTACCATTAAAGAAAAATGTAAACGGCATCAGTCCTATCAGAGATTCTGTGTTTTACAACAAACGGCTATGAAACTAGATCTTCATAAATGCTGATCTAAATTTTGCATCATGCAGCTAAGAGGCAAATATTCCCGTTCTTAGATTGTTAGTGCATAACTATCAAACAAGGAAAATAACGAGTAACAGTTTGGAGCTACAATAAATAGTGAATTAGACTCATGGGCTAGTGGTCAGCGCTTCTGACTACTGTTCATTAGGTCCCGAGTTCGATTCCCGATCAAACCGTAGGCTAGGAATTTTTCCTTAAAGGGAATTATATTCCTGTGGTTGTCCATGGTCTGGAATTTAGGTTAAGAACTCTCCTGGCACTTCATTATAATTTATCAGCCATCATATCATCGGGGTGGGGTAACGTAATTCCCACCTTCTAGCCTAGGTACCCCAACTTCAGAAGTGGATTACAATTAAGCCAATGCCAGGAGAGAACACCAGAAATGTCGAAATGACAACCTGGGGCATTGAATAAAAAAACTTAAACTTGAAACATATTTTTCTTGAAACTTACATATTGGCGCATAGCCGATTGATGCATAAAACCGCTCATGTATTCTTAATATTATTTAATATTACGTTTATTTTCAGAGGGAAATAGACCTAAATACTAAATTTAATTGACATCACATATGAAAATTTTGTACGTGCCCTCGCATAGCTTCTAATATTGTTTATCAACTTTAATCAACGACGAATTCAATTTTATTTTTAATTTACAAGCTTCTGTTTTAATATCGTGGAATTAGGATACCACAATCGTGTATTTACGAATCCTTGTTTTTAAAAAAGAGTAAGTCATTTTGGGAAGGTTCATACTATCTTCCCGTTTTCATATTTAGTCAGCATTATCTAAAATGTTGCATTATCATAAGTAATGCCACAAGTGATTTCCAAATTATCGATAAATTCACGACTCACGAAGTGAGGAGTGAATTTATCTAGAGAATTTGGAAATCTAGAGTGGCATTTGTTAGGACTATTTAACGAATAAAATTAAGCTGTTTACTCACAAATCATTATTTAACTATAGTTATTTTAAAATATGTATATATTTAATGTGTCCCGCGCCGTAGCCGAGCGGTTAAGGTAGGAAGCCTTGGCGCAGAGCTACGGGACTTGCGCTGGTTCGAGTCTCCATGGGGGAAGAAATTTTCTCATGGTATTTCGGCCAGTATGGGACCGGTGCCCACCCAGCATCGTGAGGCAATTGGGTAGATACAATAAGTAGCGGCTCCAGGTTGAGGAACCAGCTTTAACGGCTGGGGGACTCGACATGCTAACCACATGTCACCTCTACACTGGCTGTTGATCATCTACCTCTGTGATTGGCACATGTGGATGTGAAGGGCCAGCAGCCGGCTGGTAAAAGGGCAACCGCTGAAAAGTGGAAAGACCCTCAATCGGAATATATTTAATGTAAACGGCGATGTTTGAAAACAAATGAGAAACGATTGGTACGCTTCATTTGCTTCTTTTGTTCACTGCAACCAGGTCATAATATTATTTATTGCCAAAGGATCGCAATGTTGTAAGAATGCACCCTAGTAGAGAAATTTATAACCAACGTTATAGGTATTAATTAATTTGATGTCCTATGATACAAATATGTCAATTATATTTTTCTGCAACGTCATTTCCTGGAAAATAATTCGTTTAAGAAAATGCAAACAGCGTTTTTTTTTTGTATAATCAATTGTTACAAATGGTTTTATATTATCTATCGCATGCGCTTTCTGCTGACATTCATGCACTATGTATACAATCTGGTAGCCTATTTCTTGGAGGGTCAGTCACTGCAAAATAATGATATGACCTATTCAGAATGTTAAAAAGGAGGTGCTTTCTATATTATGATAAACTTTAGTTGGTAAATTTTAGGCGAAACACGACTGTGATTGGTTGTATAATAAAAAATCATTGAAATGTGATTGGTCATTGACTCCCATTTGGGGCATGAGTTAAATAGTCACAAAAAAGTAAAAAACTATCTCGAAAATAGGCATTATCCCAGAGTTCATCAATTCAATAAAAGTAATTTCTTAAAAGGGATATACATATGCAGAAACCACACAATTTATATATTCATATGTAGGGATATTGTAGCAACCAAACGTTGTAAAGATTCCTTTTGTGGTGGTTTCCTTTGTCATCCCGACACAAGACTCCCGCAGTGAACATCAATACGCCGACATTTGTTTAACAACTCTATGCAATGTGGTCACACAGCTATATATATAGCAAGGTAACGAGAAAATAGTAATTACGTCACAAGAATTAACTTTTTAAGGGCGAGTTGAGATTTTCCAAACAAATGCACAAAAAAACTTGATCAATATATAGTGAACTCAGAATTTTTTTTGTTTACAGGGGCTTTGCTTTGTAATTAGGTAGGTCTATTTTGCACGGATAAGTATTTAGCATATCAAGCGGCGTTGTCACGTTTTATGCACTTGCACAAACATAACTCACTGGCACTAACGAACCCGTAGGTTCATGGCCGCGCGGACATAAGTTCTCCATACATCCTTATCCTGAGCTAATGTTTTCCAATCATCCCCTATATAATCTACTTTCTTCAAATTATGGATAATGTTATTCTCCCACCTCATTCTTGGTCTACCAACCTACCAACTGGGCGTTTTCCCTCTGGTTTTCCTACAAGTAGCTTCCATGCACTTCTTTCATCCCCCATACGTGCCACATGTCCTGCCTATCGCAAACTACGAGACTTAACTGTTGTTATATCTGGCTTCCTATAAAGACCATGTAGTTCACTGTTATGCAGTCTTCTCCATTCACCTGTCTGTTCATCTCTCTTTGGTCCAAAAATGTTCCTAAGCACTTTATTCTCAAATACTTACAATCTCCTTTCCTCCCTTAAAGTAAGAGTCCATGTTTCGCATCCATATAATATAACTGGTAGAATAATAGTTTTATATATTTTCTGTTTAACGTTTTTTGAAAGGAGTTGGGACATAAAGGGTCCCTGTAGTGCATAATAGCACGCATTTCCAAAATTGAGCCTATGTTTAATTTATTTGTGCATCTCATTCCTGTTTGTGATTATTGTTCCTAGGTATTTGAATTCAGCCACTTCTTCAAAATTTCCCTCATTTGTCATTAGCTGTCCATTTCCATTATATAATGTATTTCGACGTGTGACCATATATTTAGTTTTATTGATATTTACTTCCCGACCCAATTTCTTAGTTTTACTCAATAGTGTGTGCGTGTTGTCCTTTAGTATCTCCTCGCTATCACCTAATATTACTAACATACTATATTATAATGATACCGCAGAAGACAAAACTTGCAACGCTGTTAAGATAATTATATCCATGTGGAGTTGATATAAAAACGTCATTTTACGGTATACGTCAATTATAACACTGGGTAACAAATTTTGGGCAACTTTTTGTTCCTCTCAGTTTTTTCAAGGTTCTTATATAATTCAGGCACTCTGAGTTAAAAATGGCAGTTTTACATATCGTTCTATGGAAAATTAATTTATTTGAAAATGAGGGAATTAACACAAAACTATATCCACAAATATAGATGGAATAAATGCCAGCTTATGTTGGTATTGGTCCCGCGCCGTAGCCGAGCGGTTTTAAGGTAGGAAGCCTTGACGCAGAGCTACGGGACTTGCGCTGGTTCGAGTCTCCATGGGGGAAGAAATTTTCTCATGGTATTTCGGCCAGTATGGGACCGGTGCCCACCCAGCATCGTGAGGCAATTGGGTATAGCTACAATAAGTAGCGGCTCCAGGTTGAGGAACCAGCTATAACGGCTGGGGGACTCGACATGCTAACCACATGTCACCCCTACACTGGCTGTTGATCATCTACCTCTGTGATTGACACATGTGGATGTGAAGGGCCAGCAGCCGGCTGGTAAAAGGGCAACCGCTGAAAAGTGGAAAGACCCTCAATCGGAATGTTGGTATTGTATTTGATGATATGAAATGGATTTTGTTTCATCACTGGTTTGGCCATCAAATTTATTAAAAATTAAGTTGTGACCGCCCATTTCTTTTGTGTTGCTGTGGACTGTCCCTCACCAAACTCCAAACTAGTCCCCCATCATGTTTATATCCCACCTGCCCTGATATCTTGATTCCATGTTTTCGAGATCCTGATGGAATCGTTCTCCATGTTAACCACTCACATTGGCCAAATTTCGTCTAAAGAAATCCAAATGTGAGAGCAGGTAATGTAATTTAGTTGATATTCTGCAATCTAATGTACGATATGTACTCAGCAAGTTTTCAATCGACTCTCGGTAATTGGGACTCTTCTTGTTTGCAAGGAAGCCATGCATAACATTACGAAATGCTTGCCATGCACTTTTTTGAACTGGTGTCATATTTTGTTCTAATTCTGCGGACTCCAGCATCTGTCTTATTTGAGGTCCTGTAAAAACTCCAGCAAATACTTTTGCATTGTGCCGGTTCGCTCAGGGTAGAATATGATCACTCGGGATGTTTTAAATTATACACTTATTATTTTAGTTTATTGGATACATTTATATGTACAATTGTATATATTTTAATAACTCGGAGTGGAGTTGATGAATTACTTCCGCCCACGTGTTTTAATATCACTTTCGCGAACGGTCACTGAAGAAGTTAACTATTGCAGAACGTAGGAGCGTGAGAGTGAGAGTGTTTTCACACGTGTCCTCGCCTTATAAGGGCGATGACTCCTCCCATAAGTTGCCAACCCCTCTCCGAGTGTATATGTTATTCATTATAGCTTAGAAGGGTAGGTACCATTCGTTTAGGTTTCTATGTTGGTAATAGACTCGTGTGCACGTTTTGTGCGCCTTCCTGTTATTACTATTAATGGTACGTTTAATACTCACGAGTCTATTACTTCTTGCCACAGCATCAGACAAACGTTGGAACATAGAGTGAATATGTTGCAAAGCATCTGACGATTTAACCAAAGCTTTAATATACTGTTTTGCTAGTCCCAATTTAATGTGGGGAGGTGGTAGTAAGACCTCCTTCTTGCGAATAAGAGGTTCATGTAGAATAACATATGAATAAACCTCTACGAATCAACCACCCATTACTCAAAATTGCTAATAACGCTTTAATCGATTTACCTTCCCCATCCAATATTAGAAGATGATGAAATTTTGGATCTTTATTAGGATTATGTTTAGTAATTCAACTTATTACCGGGATCTTTCTCCTGGAACAAGTTCGCTTCTTGAAGACCACATTTGTTGCATGTAGTGTTGGCCAGTTGCTCGGCTGTCCCAGAACAAAGGAAATATGGATACATGTATGCGATCGAACCGTTAACATTTGGAGAAAAATAATATTAACCAATCATATACTTACAATTAAAAAAGTAACGAAAACAATAATCGTCGACATTTGGAGAAAAATAATCACGTTTGAAATCAAAAACTGAGTCAGAAAACACTTAAAATATGCAGAGAAACATTTTCATTGTCACCCAGTGTAATCCGAAGACATTATTGGCAGAGAACTGTTTTCAGTTTTTGGTGATTGGAGCGATATGTCTTAGAAGGTTCTAACAACTCCTCGGCTCTGCCTGGCAGTAACAATACCAGAGGGAAACAGTTGTCTTTGATGCCGCTTGGAAACTAATACGGAGTCCACTATACCCAGAACTTCCCCGCGTGAAGATTAGGGTGCTCTCTACCGGGAGTATTTAACCAAATTATTCTATCTACGCTTATTTACCTACAGATGTTAAGGAGTGATATAATGGTCCGATTTTGATGGTTAAGGAACTTGACTTTAGATTTTTAATTGTTATATACCAAATTTAGTTTCGATTAAACAAAACTTGCGGCCGCTAGAGCGTTAACGGTCTACCTCAAGAATAATAAAGAAAATATAGTTAGTTTCATCAAATCCAAGAGATTACAATGGTTTGGACATACACTAAGAATGCCAAAGGGAAGATTGCCAAATGATATTTTGAATTGGAAGCCACAGGGAACAAGACCAAGGGGAAGACCCAAGGATCGATGGGAAGATGACGTAATTAAGGATTTGAAAGAGATGGGGATTTTTGATTTGAAATCTACTGCACAAGATAGGAAGAAGTGGCGTAAACTGGTTGAGAAGGCCAAGACATTCCACTGGAAGTCGTAGAGCCTGACGAAGAAGAAGAAGAAGAAGAAGAGCGTTAACGGTCATATATACTTATTTATGTAGACCTACATATTTTCACTGTTTACACATATTTCTGTGTCTACAGTATCATTTACCTTTTCCACTCGTGCCTATCCATGCCCTCCATTTCTATTGTTCTCATTCCAATTCTTATTTATTGTATCCATGAGTTTCGAGGTCTTCCTTTCTTTCTTCTTCCAGGTGTTTTTCTGGGTAATATTTCTTCTTGCATTCGTCAAACATGTCCGTACCAATTTAACTGTTTATCTAATATATAAAAATGAACGTTTATTTGTTCATATTTTATATGCGCTGCCATACCGTTCATCCGATTCTGATGGGACTTTTTGAAAAATGTTCAAGAGATTCCCGGGATGAACATGGGCTATAAGAGAGTTGTGAAACTCAACTCCTACACCTTTAAAAATCACCCTTTGCCTTGAAAAACGTGAAAAAGTAGATTTTTGCTCTCTTAAAAGACCTGACCGTTACTATACTGATTCAACCTGACCGAAATAACCTATACTGACCGGATCTGACCGAACCTAACATAACCTAGCCTAACCGAACATAACTGAAGCTGAACCTAACTTGAATCTAGTCTGAACCTAACCTGAAACTGGGCTTAACCTAACTTGAACCTAACCTGGACCTAAATTGAACCTAGTTTGAACCTAGCATCTTATATAATCTACTATTGGATTTTTAATACATAATCTTTAAATACTTATAGACTATATGAAAGGCCTATACGAATTCATACATTCTGTTGTTGGTCATTTCGGTGTTTACTAAATAGGATCACAGTTATGCCAAGAATATAATTTTAAAATATCAAAAGAAAAAACAAAAATAATGGATTTTGGGGAAACGAACATATAAGATCAAAAATCGTAATAGACAACAAACCTCAGGAACAAGTAACACATTTTAATTATTTGGATTGTAATTTTATTATAAACACAAAAACTGAAAGAGACATACATATGAAACTGTCGAAATTTCAAATGATATGCGGAACTATAAAAAAAAAACATTAAAGAATAAAACAAGAAGAGATACTAGATTGAAGTTTTATAAAACATTGACAGTTCCTGCATCACTTTATGGGAGCGAAACTTGGGTAACGACCAAAAAATTACAACATAGAATACAAAGCGCAGAAATTAACTTCCTTAGAAGAACAAAAGGCTGCACAAGATTGGATCGGATAAAGAATGAATATATAAGAACAGAGTTAAATATATTATATCCATTGAATGAGAAAATCAGAGAATATAGAGAGAAATGGTTTACACATGTGGAAAGAATGAATGTAACAAGATTACCAAGAGTAGCATTCAACTAACAAGCCAAGAGGTTCAAGGAATGTAGGAAGGCCAGTGAAAAGATGGACAGAACAACTTAGAGGCGGAACAGGCAATTTTTTGCCTAGCCCGTGAAGTGAAGAAGAAAAAGACTAAATAGGATCGGTGAAAATATGTAAAAAAAAATCAAAATATATTTTATAAGAACAACCTCAATAATTCTTTGAAAATTCGCTAAAAGAAACTTGCCTATAATATTGTGTTAAGACTCAGGGAGGCAGAAGAAGAAAAAAATATTATAATAGACCTATATATATATATATATATATATATATAAACTATAGGTATAAAAGATTTCAAAACATGATATCTACTGTGCTTATACTTCTGTCCATAACTTTTCTGCCATTAACAAAATTGATGTACACGCTAAATATATGTTGATCATATGTTATAATTGCAATGTTTCTATTATAAATATGTTATTTATTTTAATACAATAAATGTGTATCAAAGGTAAAAGTTTAAATAGTTAAATATTAAAATATATAATATTTTGATCGTAAATATCATGCACTGAAAATGGTGCAGATTTCAAGTAACAAAATTGTTTGTGGACGATACATCATAAAGAACCGATGCGTGGTCAGCTTTGTTTATACTCTTCTGTTACACTGCGACTGTGCGAGAGACTTACCTCGGTGTCGCTGTGTTATCTGTTGTTTACTACTTTCAACAGGGGAGTCCAAAATGGAGCAGAGGAAGTGATAACTTGAAGATGATAGTAAAAGGATTTTTCTTAATTGTCTCTATGTTAAATAGTTGTGTAAAAGTTAATATACGTTAGATGTTATAAAAATAAACAATTTTTCTAATAGGCCTATATCGAAAAGAATATCCGTATAAAGCCTATGTGCGCAAACAAGACTTACTGACTATATATATTGCATCTTATAGTGCAGTATTAACTCTCAATCAATAATAGATAATAATAGATTATAAATAGGGGAACAAATGCGTAAACTAACACAAATTATTTAAAAAATAATTCATGGGCACTGCCCAACACGGAGGTTAATGGACGCACGGACATGAAATATAGCCTACTCTCCATACATCCCTATCTAGGTTTCAATTTATCATATGTTAAAATTGAAGATTAAGAGGGAGAAGTTATATAGTATCCTGCTGGAGTTCGGAATTCCTAAAAAGTTAGTTAGACTTATACGAATGTGTCTAAATGGCTCAAAGAGTAGGGTGCGTGTAGGCAAACAGTTTTCAGACACTTTTGAAATCCAGAATGGGTTGAAGCAAGGAGATGCACTATCTCCTCTACTATTTAATTTTGTACTAGAGCATGCCATTAAATCTTTAGAGAATGAGGAAGGCTTACCAACTGAATGGTATTAATAAGCTGTTAGTTTATGCTGATGATGTAGTACTACTGGCCGATAGCGAGCAGATACTGAAGGCCAACACGCACACACTATTGAGTAACACTAAGAAATTAGGACTGGAAGTAAATATCAGTAAAACTAAATATATGGTCACACGTAGAAATTCAGTATATAATGGAAATGGACAGCTAATGACAAATGAGGGAAATTTTGAGGAATTGGCTGAATTCAAATACCTAGGAACAATAATCACAAATAGGAATGAGATGCACAAGAAATTAAACATAGGCTCAATTCTGGAAATGCGTGCTATTATGCATTGCAGAGACTCTTGATGTCCCAACTCCTTTCAAAAAACGTTAAGCTGAAAATATATAAAACTATTATTCTACCAGTTATATTATATGGGTGCGAAACATGGACTCTTAATTTAAGGGAGGAAAGGAGATTACGAGTATTTGAGAATAAAGTTCTTAGGAAAATTTTTGGACCAAAGAGAGATGAACAGACAGGTGAATGGAGAAGACTACATAACAATGAACTACATGGTCTTTATAGGAAGCCAGATATAATAAGAACAATTAAGTCTCATAGACTGCGATGGGCAGGACATGTTGCACGTATGGGGAATGAAAGACGTGCATGGAAACTTCTTGTAGGAAAGCCAGAAGGAAAACGCCCAGTTGGTAGACCAAGAATGAGGTGGGAGAACAACATTAACTATGATTTGAGGGAAGTAGAATATACAGGGAATGATTGGAAAGTATTGGCTCAGGATAGGGATGTATGGAGAGCTTATGTCCGCGCGGCCATGAACCTACGGGTTCGATAGTGCCAGTGAGTAAGTAAGTAAGTAAGTAAGTTAAAATTGAAGATGTTAATGGCAAAATAAATAAATTTAATCTAATGTGTGGCACTATTAAAAGAACGCTTAAATACACAAGAAAAGAAAAAAGAAATTAAATTTTATAAAGTAATGGCTGTTCCTGTATTGATGTAGGCCTATGGATCAGAATGTTGGACGATCACTAAAAGACAAGAACAAAGTTGAAAGCAGCTGAGATGAGATTTTTAAGAAATATAGCAGGATATACTCTGCTGGATAGAAAAGGAATGAAGATATAAGAAAGGGACTAAATATTTTCAAACTTACAGACCGAATAATTAAATATAGGAACGACTGGAAAGAACATATTGATAGAATGCCAGAAGGAAGACTTCCAAAATTATTGCTAAATTATAAACCGCACAGAAGGAGAAATGTTGGACGTCCACACAGAAGATGGTCTGAACAATTTTAACTTCTTCTTCACTTCACGGGCTAGGCAAATTGCCTGTTCCGCCTCACAGTTGTTCTGTCCATCTTTTCACTGGCCTTCCTACATTCCTTGAACCTCTTGGCTTGTAATTGAATGCTGCTCTTGGTAATCTTGATACATTTCTTATATCTTCATTCCTTATCCGATCCAATCTTGTGCAGCCTTTTATTCTTCTAAGGAAATTCATTTCTGCGCTTTGTATTCTACTTTGCAATTTTTTGGTCATTACCCAAGTTTCGCTCCCATAAAGTAATGCAGGAACTGCCAGTGTTTTATAAAATACAATTTTAACAAATCCAGCTTTCATGAGACAGGAACGAGCCAACAGGCTTAATCCCTGGATGATGATGATATCCCTATCCTGAGCTAATGTTTTCCAATCACCTCTTGTATAATTCACCTCCCTTCAAATATGGTTAATATCATTCTTTCACCTCATTATTGGCTATCACTGTGCACTTTCCATGTCCCTCTTTCGTGCCCATGTCCTGCCTATCGCAGCCTATGACACTTAACTATTCTTATTACATTTGGTTTCCTTTATTTGTTGTTCTCTCATTTCATTCTCGGCCTACCAACTTGGCACTTTATTTCTCGTTTTTCTACAGAAGTTCCCATGTCCCTCTTTCTTTCCTCTTCCAATCTAATTTTCTTTCTATCGCAGCCCACGATATTTAACTGTTGTTATTACATCTGGGTTCCTTTAAAGATCATTTAGTTCAGTATTAAGTAGTTTTCTCTATTCACCTGTCTCTTCGTCTCTCTTTGGTACAAAAATGTCCTAAGAGCTTTTACAAATACTCGTAGGGCCAAATCATTTCTCCTCCCTAAAGTAAGATAACATATTTTTACATCCATTTAATATAATTGGAAGAATAACCGTTGTTTTTTAAAGAACTGGGATGACAAGAGTCCCCATAACCCCATGATAAAACCACATGCAAAATGTTTTTATGACTATATTTTATAAGCCTGTACGGTTTCATGCTGTTTTATTTACATTTTGAATGGTTGAAAAAGTAGTTTGTCAACTTTATAGAAACGTAAAATACTAAAATGAATGCAAATCGTGCAGAAAAAAAGAAGCGATTAGAAATAAATAGATCCCTTCATTAATAAGTATAATAAGGATGGGTTTGAGTTAGGAACTTTGGAATATTATACTGTATGCCTATATTATCACAGGCAGCGATCGATAAATATAATTAAATAATATCCAAATATTCCATAAAATAAATCAATCAATTTTACAATATTATGGAGGGGAGAATCATTAAACCACCTGATATTCTTGGTGTGTAAAAAAAAATGACAAAAACAAATATGGCGACCCCTTGCCGCAAGTAGTGAGGCAGTTCCCTCCACGCTTAAGCTCCGAGCGCGTGTCTTCATCAGTCCATGTGAAGTGGGCGAATTGGAGCTAGGGCTTGTTTTCATTAATGTTTCTCACGTTTTTTCCTGCCAAGAATGCTTTATTCCACCCTTTATCTATACTGATGTCATCAATTTCATTTAATTTGTCCTTTTGATGTGATAAGACAGGCCTGTTCAGCCAGTAGCCTATATTCGTAAATCACAGACTTTCAATATTGGCGTTTCATATTTCATGAGATCATCCTTCGATCTGGCATTACACCAGTCGTGTTTAAAGAACTAATTAAAGATATGTTAACTCAAACGACCGAAAAATGAACTTTTCAAAGTAAGATATTATAAAAATAAATGACGCAGAATGTACTGTAGTAAAGACCAAATATTATTTTTAAAAATACTCAAGCAAACATAACTGTATATAAATTACAATTCGTGTGAAAGAAATGTATCGCAATCAATATAAAATATGTAATTAATTATATAGATTTGCTATTCCTGTCGATGAATCTTTCAGTCGGATAAACAAAGTAGTGAAAATTTTACTCATCTTTGCTTTGTTAAGTTTAAAAATAAATCATACTAAAATCTAATCGAAAATATAGGCTAATGCAACTAAACACTGTAACCTGTATTATACAAAAAAAAGAATAAAAATAAGATTGGTTAATTTATTTTTGTTAGCTTTTAGGTTTAAACAATCGGAAAACTTAATTACGGTATGTTGCATGCATAACATATGACGTAGGCATTTCGACAATAACAGGTGTACCATAGCAAATCTGTATAATTATCATTTATGTTTTCTAAACCGCAGAAACATACATAGGTAATTAATTTGTACTCACTTTTCACTAAAAATCATTGATTAATCTTCTAAACCGCTAAGCATAACTGATATATATTCACTTTTCATCACAAATCACATTAACATACCGATCTGCTTCGAAACCGCACTGAGGTACGCGCGCAACTGACGTTGGCATAGAACAAAAAGTAAATCAGCCTACTAGATCGTATGCTTTACTTCCAATGTAATGATTCGCTTCTTCTTTGTATTGTTACCTTGCTCATTTGTTCACGAAATCCACAACTTACATATATAGCTGTGTGCATAAACAGGATAACGTACAGTACAATTTTACATTTTTATGTTTATACCGTGAAATGACAATTAATAAAATGCATTATATGTAATCAAATAATATATTTTCAGGTTATCTAATTCCATTAGCTCATCTACTTTGAAAGTACGAGGCATTGAAATGGGCCAAATAGATTCTCAGTTCATGATTTTATTGATTATCTCGTACCTTTTCTGTAGTTTCTCCATGAGACCGCATCATTATTAATATAGCCTACTACGAATTTTTAAGTAATATTTCGTTTGACCACATTTTTTCGAAGTTTTTCTCTCGTGTTCCTATTATCATCAGTTAAAAACAGTTAAGTCTCATAGACTGCGATTGGCAGGTCATGTGGCACGAATGTGGAATGAAAGAGGGGCATGAAAACTTGTAGGAAAACAATCCAGTTGGTAGACCAAGAATGAGGTGGGAGAATAACATTGACAATGATTTTAAGGGAAGTAGATTATACAGGGGATGACTGGAATACATTAGCTCAGGATAGGGATATAAGGAGAGCTTATGTCAGCGCTGCCATGAATTTACGTGTTCGATAGTGCCAGTGAGTTAGTTATTATTAAGTTTGATTACAGAAACTGAGGTCTTTCACAATAGAAATGTCTCCCAGATACCCGTTTTCGAATTAATTGCTGTTTATTTACTTTATAATGACTTCTTTAATAATGTATTCAAAAATGCAATATACCACAAGAATGGAAGACAAGCATTGTTTATACCCCTGTTCAAGAAAGGAGACAAGAGAAAAATGGACAACTATAGGGGAATCAGTTTGTTAAACACATGCTACAAAATTTATGCAGACATTTTAAATGGAAAATTGAAAAGTTTCAGTGAAAAATTCCTTATGGAATGTCAAAATGGATTTAGGAAAGGACGATCTTGTACTGATTCAGCATTTTCTGTTAAACTATTGCTTGAAAAGAAGAGAATTCAACTTAGAAACACATTTTGCTTCATAGATTTTGAAAACATTCGACACAGTCAAGAGATCAAAACTCTTAAATATATTGGAAGACAGAAATATACCAAATTTACTTCGGCAGAACATACAAAATATTTACAAAGACAACACCATAAGATTAAATTAAATAACAGATTTTCTGAAGAAGGAATTATAAATCGTGGTGTGAGACAAGGCTGCCCCCTATCCCCAACACTCTTTGCAATTTATATCAATGAAGTAATATGTTGCTGGAACAAAAATATAAATTTGGAATAAGAATATCAGAAAATAGAAAATTAAACACCCTATTGTTTGCAGATGACCAAATAATAATAGCAAATTCCGAAGATAATCTACAGAAAGGTCTGTATGAACTTAACAAAATTACAGAAGAATATGGATTAAGATATCTACAGAAAAAACAAAAATTATGGCATTTCAAGGTGTAGATCCTGTCAGAAGTAAAATTGTACTGGACAATAAAATTTTGGAGCAGGTGAATATTTTACATATCTAGGATGCAATATCTCATATGAAGAAGAAAAGGATGTAAATGCAAAAATATCTAAATTTTTAAGAATTTTAGGGTTAATAAATTCTATCTTAAAGCCACAGTTAGTCCAAAAGCATTCAAGACTGAAAGTGTATAAAACACTGGCTCTTCCAACTCTTTTGTATGGTAGCGAAGTATGGACGTTGAAACAGAAGGATATACAGAGACTTAGATCTGCTGAAATGAGATATCTTCGGAGGACTGCAGGATACACACTACTAGATCACAAAAAAAATGAAGACATCTTAGAGAATTACATATGGAATCTTTAGAAACAAAATTTCTGATTATAAGTCAAGATGGATACAACATGTTCATCGAATGGAAGATCACAGAATACCCAAACTAATGTTAGATATCAACCTGCAGGAAGAAGACCAGGACGTCCACTCAAAAGACTTCTGGATGGTGTTTCTCTTGAGGCCGAAACAGGTCAACAAATGGCCTAAATTCGTGAATGTACTATGATGATGATGATAATGACTATAAATTAATTATTATTTACGATCATTTATAGAATGTGAAAATGTTGGAGCATTTCATCAAATGCTTAAAAATAAAATTAATACGTTTTATTGTTTATTAAAAGTGTCATAATTT
The DNA here is from genome assembly GCA_030220185.1 of Diploptera punctata. NCBI lineage: Eukaryota > Metazoa > Arthropoda > Insecta > Blattodea > Blaberidae > Diploptera > Diploptera punctata. The sequence continues at coordinate 1,042,295 of JASPKZ010004543.1, forward strand.
TACGTAAGAAATATGCAACTCACACATTCAATATCCACCATCCATAGTTTATTCTGCCCGAGGGCAGGTCCTTCACTGCAATCTAGCATTTTTCATGCTATGTTTGCAGCTTTACTAGGGAATTGAAGGTGTGGAAGCTTCCCATTGCTTTCCACACCGGTGAAGGATGATGATGATGATAATGATAAGGATGATGATGATGGCCATATGATTTCGGGGACCGTTTGGGCCTTAAAGTTTTCCTGACATTTGTCTTACAGGTGAGGAAAAACCCCAATAAAAACCTCACCCAGAAAAACTGTCCCGACCGGGGATCGAACCCGGGCCCGCTGAGTGACAAGGCAGAACGCTACCTCGAGACCACAGCGCTGGACACATTCAATATAAACCTAAAATATTATAAAAATTATTATTTCTCCAATCGCCACAGGCCTAGAAGGCCCTTGGCCTACCATCCGACTGCTGGCTTCACATCCACATGTGTTAATCACAGAGGTAGACGATCATCCAGCCAGTGTACGGGTGACATGTGGTCAGCATGTCGGGTCCCCCAGCCGTTATAGCTGGTATTCTCAACCTGGAGTCACTACTTATTGTAGCTACCCAAATGCCTCACGATGCTGGGTGGGCAACGGTCACATACTGGCCGAAATTCCATGAGAAAATTTCTTCCCCCATGGAGACCCGAAAGCGCAAGTCCCGTTGCCCTGCGCCAAGGCTTCTTGCCTTAAGCAATCGGCTAGGCGCGGGAGATTGTAAAAATGATAGGGCCTATTAATTCCCAAAATCTTTTGATAAAACCAATTAGACAATATTCCTTTAGAGTGAATTTAAGAGAGACCCTACCAATGCAATAGCACTGGAATTTAATGTAATTATATTTTTGACCGAATTTCACTCTCACAAAGGAACTGTCTACCATTGCATGCCGAAATCTACCTTCATTTTTTTATTAATTAAATAAAAATAAAACGTAGTTTTATTTGATTTTCATATTTATTATATAATTCAGTGACAGCTGTTTCGGTACACTGTACCTTCTTCAGACATGTTAACAAATTATGAATTGTGTTCCAACTGATCTAAGCAAAGGGGATTCATTCAAATCAAGTTGAGAATTTAACAGTTTTTTACTACTTTTAAATGTATTAATTTCTACAGCCTCCAAAAGATCTAACTTCTTACCCTTATCACTAACATATCTGTTAAATTCTCAACTTGATTTGATTGAATCCCCTTTGTTAAATTTAAAATTTAAATAATATTGTTGTATTGTTGCTTAGATCAGTTGGAACACAATTCATAATTTGTTAACATGTCTGAAGAAGGTACAGTGTACCGAAACAGATGTCACTGAATTATATAATAAATATGAAAATCAAATAAAACTACGTTTTATTTTTATTTAATTAATAAATATGGATTTTCATCAAGTAAACACCAACTCAATTGATTACTTGATTTTTTTTCCAGAGAAGCCGTTGTGATGTATAAAGGCCGTATCAAAAAAAAAAATTAAAAAAAAAATATATATATATATATATATATATATATATATATATATATATATATATATCTGCCATTTTTAACTGCTAGTTACTAAAATCCAGCGCCAAATCTCTCATTTAAGCTTTAGGGAATAACACAACCCTAAAATTGGTAGATTGTATAACCTATTACATGCTGGAAACCTACCTTGAAATTTCTCCCAGGGAAGTGTCATGATGTACCAAGGCCATGTCCAAAAAAACTGACGTTTTTAACTGCAAGGCACAGAAATCGAAGCGGTTTTCCTCGCCTGTAAGACTAATGCCAGGAAAACTTTAAGGCCCAAACGGTCCCTGAAATCATATGGCCATCATCATCATCCTTCACCGGTGTGGAAAGCAACGGGAAGCTACCACACCTACAATTCCCTAGTAAAGCTGCAATCATACCATGAAAATGCTATGATTGCAGTGAAGGACCTGCCTTCGGGCAGAATTACTATGGATGTATATCATCTTACTTACTTACTCACTCACTGGCACTAACGAAATAGATTCGTGACCGCGCGGACATAAGCTCTTCATACATCCCTATCCTGAGCTAATGCTTTCCAATCATTCCCTGTATAATCTACTTCCCTCAAATCGTAGTTAATGTTATTCTCCCACCTCATTCTTGGTCTACCAACTGGGCGTTTTCCCTCTGGCTTCCTACAAGAAGCTTCCATGCACGTCTTTCATTCCCCATACGTGCAACATGTCCTGCCCATTGCAGTCTACGAGACTTAATTGTTCTTATTATATCTGGCTTCCTATAAAGACCATGTAGTTCATTATTATGTAGTCTTCTCCATTCACCTGTCTGTTCATCTATCTTTGGTCCAAAAATTTCCTAAGTACTTTATTCTCAAATACTGGTAATCTCCTTTCCTCTCTTAAAGTAAGAGTCCATGTTTCGCACCCATATAATATAACTGGTAGAATAATAGTTTTATATATTTCAGTTTAACGTTTTTTGAAAGGAGTTGGGACATCAAGAGTCTCTGCAATGCATAATAGCACGCATTTCCAGAATTGAGCCTATGTTTAATTGATGGATATCATCAGAATGACATAATTCTGCCTTCCAGATGCTCCAACCTAAGAAATGGATTACAATTCTGCCAAGCCAGGGGAGAAAACCAGAATGTCATAAAAGACAACCTGGTGGCATTAGAAAAAAAAATGTATATATATATATATATATATATATATATGACATGAAAACAAAAATAGATGCTTGGACGAGGATTTGAACCCGGACCTCTGAATTGATACTTCAGTGCGCTGTCAGGTACACTATCCAAGAATCCTCATACAAACATTCATTTTTCTTTATATATATTCTCTAATATAAGAGGTAGCGAGAACTTGATCTCACTGCCCTCTGGTAGCCACTAAAACAAGTAAGCAAATTAAAGAGAATTTTTACTTTATAGCAGCGACCCTTCTTTATTTTGATGTTATAATATATTATATATATATATATAATAATATAAATAATGGGAGAAGACTGAAATCTGGAAATGATTTTGGAATGAAATGTCGAAGGCAGAAGGAGAAGAAAAAAACTACAAGAACAATGGATGGAATATGACTAGAATGGAATTGATGGAAGAAGATGCACAAGGCAAGAATTTCAGTGTAGAAAAAATTCCTAATAAAAAAATAATAATGTATATATTAGAGCATTCAATAAGTATTCAATTTTTCATTTTTGTTGGTTTTTATTAGTTTTTTAAATTATAGTTTAAAATAAAATATATAGATAAAAATAAAAAATCAGGAATATATCAAGTTGAATGTACGGGTTGTGAAAAGATATATATATATAGGAAAAACAAAAAAAAACCTAAAAATTAGAACCAAAGAACACAGAAGAAGTATTAAAAATGGGAAAATAGAAAAATCTGCAGTTGCTGCTCATGATTGGTCTGAAAACATAATATAAATTCGGACACTAAATTATTAACAGTTAGAAAATACAAAAGAGCTATTTGGGAAAAAATCTATATTCAGAAGAACAAAAACAGAGTTATGAATTTTGAAATACCGACGGAGAGTGACCTTGTTTGAGGTTCTTTGGCCAACCACAGGATGGAGCTGACATCGACATCCATGGTGTGCAACATAAATCCAACTAGTCTGGGCAAGATGCTGATGATGATTATGATATAATTGAAACATGTTCAAGAACAAATCAACATTAATATTGAGGTAAGATGAACAAACTAAAAATAATTTAATTAAAATAACCTCAAACTATCACTTCCTATAATTAAATATTATACAGTGAAGTTCATAATGTCAAAATTAACCTAAATACATTTATTGTGATGTTATAACACAGTTGCCATTGCTATTGAATGCCCTAGTATATAAAATCTATCATAATATATGTAAGTACTCTTTATAGGAAAATAAAGTTATTTGAAAACAAATTTTAATCTGTCCAGAAATTTACTTATTCACTTAAAGAAGATGTCCGTCTTGAAGCTTGTAGTTTCCTGATGTTTCGTAAGAGACAGAAATCTTCTTCAAGATCATCATACTAACTCTGGCCATGAAAGCCAAATCAATATGATAGAATCAAATGTTTCTTACCTCTCCTCATATAATTCTTCTAAGTAGATCGCGATTTCGAGACCATAACAGTTTCATCTTCAGTACAATCTTGGCGACTTATGTTATGTCGTTTGGAAGAAACACTTCTTCTTCCCTCTGTTGGTGGACCAATGAACCTCTGGATCAGGTCAGGATTTGTGGGAATTTCGAAGTTCATAAGTTTTTGTGAATGTGGATTTTTTTCCCAAACCGTGACTTCCTTTTGTTTATCAAGTCTAATTAAACAAATAGATAAACAAAAGGAACTCACGGTTTGGGAAAAGATCCACATTCGGAAAAACAAAGGAAAATTTATGAACTTCGAAATTCCTGCAAATCCTGACCTGATCCAGGGGTTCATCGGTCCACCAACAGAGGAAAGAAGAAGTGTTTCATCCAAACGACATAACATCAGTCACCAAGAAAGTTCTGAAGATGAGACTGTTATGGTCTCGAAATTGCGATCTACTTAGAAGATTTATATGAGGAGAGGTAGGAAACATTTGATATTCTTCTTCTTCCTTCCAAGTATTAGGCCAAGGCCTGTTACGATCCTGTAGAAAATTTTCCCTCCAGCATTTCATAGGACGGCCCAGAGATCTTCGTCCTCCTTCCAGGAAATTCTCGTATAAGACTTGAAAGCATAATAATAGTCCCTTCGATTGGTTTCTGGCCAAGGAAGGCAAGACCAGTGATGGGGCTGCCATCTTATAACCTCTGGTCAGGCTTTTCCAGAGAAGAAAAGATAATAAAGGAAAGAAGAAATGGAAGAAAGGAAAGACATCCCTAGCCCTCGGATGCCCTAATAGCGTCGGGGTTGAAAAAACAAGAGTTAACCAAGAGAGGTTAGACAGTAAAGTTAAAAGAGTCTGGTATAAGTGGAAGAAAGGAAGAAATACCAGATTGGTTAAAGATAAAAGTAAGGAGCAAAACACAAGTAAGTGGAAGCAATGTTTTGCTCAGCTTGGGCACCTTGTGATCGCCATCCACATATCCCCTAAATGGGGACCCATGAGGATTATAAATTAAGTCTCATAGTGATTAATTCCTGTAAAAGCTAAACCAAGTCAATATATTACTTATTGACTGTTTGCAAACAGTTTACAATATATGTCCGCTCATCTCTACAATACTTTTGTAAAAGAGAGGAGAATAAAAGGAGAAACTGCTTATGTGAATATTATCTTACAAGGAAAACTGTCAATCATTGCACGCTGGGAAACATACCTTGAAATTTTCCCAGAGAAGTATTATGAACCAAGGTAGTATCCAAAAAAAATAGCTGTCATTTTTAACTGCAAGGCACAGAAATCGAAGGCAGAATCTGGCAATGGCAACCTGCTATGCATAGCTGATGGACTCCCTGCATGTCTTAGAGCAGAGTGGAGTGAGGCGGGTGCAGCGCAGATGGCATGTAGTGAGAATTATCCAATCCATCAAAGTGACGAGTTGTATTACTTCGTAGTTTAAATGAGAGATTTGGCACTGGATTTTAGTGCCTTGCAGTTAAAAACGTTCGGCTGCGGTGGACTAGTGGTTATGCTCCTTGCCTCTGGTCCCAAGAGTTGCGGGTTCAAACCTGGCCGGGGTCGATGGATTCTTTAGGATGGAAAAATCCAAGGAGCAAGTCCTCCGGGAGGGACTTCAAGCCGTGGGTCCCGAGTCTGAAGATTTTCAGGCTTGTAAAAGATCCTTAAGCCTGAATGAAAAGGCCTCTAAGCAAAATTACCGAATTTCCCCGTCCTAGTACTACCTTGGTTTCCTAGATGTCAGTATGGAGGCAGAACGCTAACCACGGACCACTCAAAATGACATCTATACGAAAACAAGTGTAACTAAATTAGTATGGTTCAAATTCTTCCCTGTAGAGGGGAGAGCGCCTAAATCTCTGTAAAGGGAAAACATGGGCTTACAGCAGCAGCAGTTAAAAACAGCAGGTAGTTTTTTGGACACAGCTTTGGTAAACACAAAGCTCCTCTGGGAAAAATTTCAAGGTAGGTTTTGGCATTCAAATTTTACATTTCCGTTTTTTGACTGGTTACTTTCCTAAATTGGAGTTGTTTAGGCGGCAAAAATTTTCATTTTTTTTTTTCCCATCGATCACATTACCACAATTATAAATGTCTTTCTCTATCTTACACTGGTCTACAAAAATGAAACTTTTTTTTTGTCACAAGAATAAAAATAAGATATTCTGTAAGTATTTTTCATGCTGAATTCAAATATCATTTCAGTTTTTCTTTTTTCCTGATCAGGGCATGAGTTTTGTATGATATTTGTTTTGATTTTTTATAACACTACTCATTCTGACTCACCTAGACCGTGGTAGGTATTGATTTTTTGGCATATTTTTCATCTTTAACATCTCTCTACCCTTCTTGGTCCAACAGTAGTCATAGCCAGCATATTTATCACTCCACTTGCCTTGTAACCATCTTTTCCATTGTGGAAATTTGCAGATGATAATGCTCACCGTGTTCATCACTGACAACCCCAAGAATTTCCGGAGAGAAGTCTAAGTGAGAGTCCAAGAAGTGAATTTTAAATACCGGTTACATGTTGCTTTATTAGAACCCAGAAGATCAGCAACTAGGCCACGATAGTTTTTTCTGCTTTATGGTTTCCAAAGAAATTGCAACATATATTTTTGAAAGGACTGCCAGGCTGCTTTTCCAAGTAGATTTAACAGTCCTCAGAATTAAATTAATATTCCGATTGATTGAGGGTCTTTCCACTTTTCAGCGGTTGCCCTTTTACCAGCCGGCTGCTGGCCCTTCACATCCACATGTGTCAATCACAGAGATAGATGATCAACAGCCAGTGTAGGGGTGACATGTGGTTAGCATGTCGGTCCCCCAGCCGTTATAGCTGGTTCCTCAACCTGGAGCCGCTACTTATTGTAGCTACCCAATTGCCTCACGTCACGATGCTGGGTGGGCACCGGTCCCATACTGGCCGAAATACCATGAGAAAATTTCTTCCCCCATGGAGACTCGAACCAGCGCAAGTCCCGTAGCTCTGCGCCAAGGCTTTCTACCTTAACCGCTCGGCTACGGCGCGGGACAAATTAATATTAAGAAGCTAAAGCTGTTACTATGATTGAAATAAGTATATTAAAAGTACACTACTAAATTATTGTAATCAAATGGTAAAGAGAAAAATTTATGCCTGAACCGGGAATCGAACCCCGAACCTTCAGCTTTCCGTGCTGATGCTCTAACCATTGAGCTAATCCAGGCTTCCTTCCCATCCAAGCACAAATCCTTCCTTTACCTTACTATCTTGGTCCCACATTCAAATGCTATGAATCAACATTCACACAATGGTTAGAGCATCAGCACGGAAAGCTGAAGGTTCGGGGTTCGATTCCCGGTTCAGGCATAAATTTTTCTCTTTACCATTTGATTACAATAATTTAGTCCTCAGAATGTTCATCAGTCATTAATGATCATATATGTGGTCCTATAAAAATTCCTTCTTACTGTTTAGCCTCACTGATTATGGGAAAATTTTTGATTTCAAGTACAAGAATCCTTCACAAAGTTTATCCATAACTTTGACGAAAACTTTCATTACTCTTAATTTAATATGCAATGGAGGTAAATATATTTTTTCAGGATTCACTAAAGGGACATGTGACACATTTTTATGACCCGGGATAAGAAATTCACGTTTAGGCCATTATTTTTTAACGTAGTGAGTCTGACACATCACAATGCCGGATTAACAGGTCTGAGCATGTCAAAACATGAATGAACCTGGGCAGTCTTGTCCTTTGATGCTTCAGCATGACATTATATATAATTTGCTTGAATACAGCTTGAATAAAATCGCTAAATATAGAGTAAAGATTCCTACGAAAGGTCAAAGAGAATACTAAAATAAGATTTTAAAAAGTAGCTGTCACAAAAAAACTGTGCCTAAAGGAAAAATTCTGACTACATTTCTGATTTCAGTATGAAAAAACGCACTAGATTCACTAATCAAATTTCTTGTGAAGAAAACCTTGTCGACCAGTGTTATCGGAAAGATCACTAAACCAAAGGCGATGTGTTACACGTAAAGGGTCCAAAAAAATTAATTAAAATGGCTATTTTCTGAAGAAACAGCTTCAAAATAGCCTGCCTTCATATGTCTTTAACTGTGGCACTCACTATAATTTAGCTTGGTTAGGTAACTCTTGTTACGGAGACCCTTGTTCCATATGGGGATGTCTGGGTACAGACAAGACCAATCCCCAAAAATTATAACACTGGTCAAATTGATTTTTGTCTCATGAGTACCAATAGTTGTACTTAATACAGTTCTTTTATCGTGTTTTCAAATATCTATTCAGAATTTCTCCATCACCCACGGTTTTTTTATTTCAATTTCAATTCATGGATTTAAATAATTATTTTATTAATAAACGTTTTTTCGTCCATTTTTCATCATCATCATAGTATATTCACGAATTTAGGCTATTTGTTGACCTGTTTCGGCCTCAAGAGAAACACCATCCAGAAGTCTTTTGAATGGACGTCCTGGTCTTCTTCTTCCTGCAGGTTGATATCTTAACATTTGTTTGGGTATCCTGTGATCTTCCATTCGATGAACATGTTGCATCCATCTTGACTTATAATCATAAATTTTGTTTTCTAAAGGTTCCATGTGTAATTCTTCTAAGATATCTTCATTTTTTTTTTGTGATCTAGTAGTGTGTACCCTGCAGTCCTCCAAAAGTATCTCATTTCAGCAGATCTAAGTCTCTGTATATCCTTCTGTTTCTCCTCAACGTCCATACTTCGCTACCATACAAAAGAATTGGAAGAGCCAGTGTTTTATATACTTTTAGTCTTGAATGTGTCCATTTGTCCATTGTAAAATAAAAGGGGGAACATTTTCATCAAGAGATTTCAGTTATGGAAAAGAGATATCAAGGCAAATGGAATCCTAATATGCTGGCCGATTATTGTTGGACAATCAAGAGGGATGCTCCACAGGCGAAATATAGGAGAAAATTGTCATTTCTTATATTATTTTTAGTTTGATCAACTTACCTCAATATTAATGTTGATTTGTTCTTGAACATTAATATTGAGGTAAGATGACTTACTTACTTACTTACTTACTCACTGGCACTATCGAACCCGAAGGTTCATGGCCGCGCGGACATAAGCTCTCCATACATCCCTATCCTGAGCTAATGCTTTCCAATCATTCCCTGTATAATCTACTTCCCTCAAATCATAGTTAATGTTGTTCTCCCACCTCATTCTTGGTCTACCAACTGGGCGCTTTCCCTCTGGCTTTCCTACAAGAAGCTTCCATGCACGTCTTTCATTCCCCATACGTGCAACATGTCCTGCCCATCGCAGTCTACGAGACTTAACTGTTCTTATTATATCTGGCTTCCTATAAAGACCATGTAGTTCATTGTTATGTAGTCTTCTCCATTCATCTGTCTGTTCATCTCTCTTTGGTCCAAAAATTTTCCTAAGAACTTTATTCTCAAATACATTGAGGTAAGATGAACAGACTAAAAATAATATAATTAAAATAAACCTCAAAATATGGTTGGTTGGTTGGTATCTAATGTCGAGCACTTGATAATGAAATCATTCCAAATATCACTTCCTAAAATTAAATATGTCATTTCTTACTTTCTAGGTGAGTCCCAAATGTTCGAATATTGTGTAGTTACGAATGCAGAAAATATTAAAGTGTTTGAAATTATAAATACCTGTCTCTCGGAAACCTTGCATGATGGAGAAAACCTGATATCATATTTGAATTCAGGAGAAAAAATACTATCAGAATCATATATTTTTCTTTCTGAGACAAAAAAAAAGTTTCTTTTTTGTTGCTCAGTGTAATGAAAAAAAAAAAAAAAGGACTCTTTTCTAGATAAAGGAGTATTTTATTTATGGCATCTGATTTTTTGTATTTCACATAAAATGAAATAAAAGTCTTTATAATATTTTAAGTTTGAAATTCATGCATTAAAAACGAGCTTCTTTTAAAATTATATGGAGACGTTTAAAATAATAACAAAATACATAGGCCATTACTATCAGTTTTATTTACATTTCATCATTCATTTATGACTAGTGAAATTAAAAATTAAATACCTTGATATAATTCAAAGCATTGACAGGCAACAGCTATATACAAAGACTGCTGTAAAAATTAGTGGATTGGTATCCGTGACTTAATATAAATCCAACATTTTCATCAAAACTTGTTAATAAAAACTGTAATTTCATTCTGTAATGCAATTGTTCATTATTTCACCACATTAAGGGTCGAATGTTTGAACGCATTAGACAGTAAAAGGCGTTCTCTGCTGATAAAGTTTTATTCAAACACATTTTTCTTACTCAGAAATCTATTCACGCGGTAATAATTGTAAAGCTACCTGACAAGGTACCTTAAGATCGTAGCTCAAGATATAAACTTATGTGAAAATCCCGAAGGGAAACCGATGGTAACCGATGTAGTTTGAAACTTATCCAAGATGTTGGACCTTGAAGACTTCGATCATGTTTTCGGTATACACGGAGAAGAGGAATTTGATAGAGTCTACCAAAGAATTCAACTGGAAGAACAGGAGAATCGGCATAATATTGCGCGTCGCAGACGTGTTTGTATATGGTATTATTTGCGGGATGCAAGCATAAATGCATTCCTCTATAGCAGACGAAAATAACGGAAGTGGTTTTATCGCTGAGAATTCTGGGTAATTCGTTGGCAATATTACGAAAACGTCAACATTCATGCATGACCGGTAAAGGCGGCCATTAATTCGATCTCAGCTCACCAGTGATTGGAAGTAATTTGAGTAGAGAGTAATGTATAAGTTTTTTACCTGCTAAGTCAGTCGTCCTCAACTATGTTATTAAACTTCTTCAAGTTGTTCTAATATGGAGGCCTTTCGAATTCAATGTTTTCATCTTCTGCATTTTAACTGGAACTGATGGTTGATGGTGTTGTAAAGCTTGTATAGTGGATTTATGTCTGCTGTTATGTACTCGTTGAGTAGGTCTTTATTCCTTGCTTCTTTTAGGATCTCTATGGGCCACATGCAAATACATTAGTCTCTACTCAAATTACTTCCAATCACTGGTGAGCTGACTTTCCGTGAGCAAGTGCAAAGATCGAATTAGGTACCCACTAACTGGTCATGCATGAAAGTTGTCGTTTTCGTAATATTGGCAAGAAATTACCCAGAATTCTCAGCAATAAAACCACTAATATTTAATTTTAGGAAGTTATATTTTGAGGTTATTTTAATTATATTATTTTTGGTCTGGGACATCTTACCTCAATAATAATGTTGATTTGTTCTTGGACATGTTTCAAAACAATTCTGTTTTATCGTCAGCTTTCCTAGTCTGGGAAAGCTGACGATAAAACAGAATTGTTTTGAAACATGTCCAAGAACAAATCAACATTAATATTGAGGTAAGATGTCCAGACCAAAAATAATATAATAAAACCACTTCTGTTATTTTCATCTGCTAGAGGAACGCATTTACGCTTGCAGTCCCACAAATAATACCATATACGACGACGTCTGCATCGTGCAATATTACGCCGATTCTCCTGTCCTTCCTGTTGAATTGTTTGGTAGACCCTATCAAATTCCTCTTCTCCGCGTATACCGAAAACATGATCGAAGTCTTCAAGGTCCGACATCTTGGATAAAGCAGCAAGGTTTCAAACTACATCGGGTTGCTCATGATTCGTTCTCTTGCTAAGTCACCTCGCCAGGTAGGTTAAGAATTTCAACAATTATTATCGCATGAACAGATTTTTGAGTATGCAAAAACGTATTTGGATGCAACTTTCTCAGCAGAGGACAACTTTTACAGTCTAATGCGTTCATAGATTCGAGCCTATGTCTTCAAGGCCTCCATTTTAGAACAACTTGAAGTTTAGTTGAGGACGACTGACTTACCAGGTAAAAAACTTATATAATTAACATCTTATTACATAACCTCAACGGTGCTTTAATATGAATTTCAAAAGCGTTGACTAAGTCTCATTTCAGCACTTTATGTCTTATAAAATGCTGGGAAATAAAACTTGATAGTACTATGTACTATATTATGCATATAACAGAATCAACTTTCACCAACACATAAATAATTATGGCAAACTTAAATAGTAATTTTACAAATAAATAAATAATGGCACTCAATAAAAATTATTAGGATAGAAATAAAAAGTTCATACCGTCGGTATTTGTTTCATTATAATTTACAAAATGAATAAAAAAATATGGGACGAACAACAGGAGGTGGTTCCTGATATGAAAAGGAAAAAAAAAAAAAGTTCATATTGTGATGCATTGTTGGTCCATTGCTTAAATTACCGCCTTTGAATTTTGCAGGCAGCGGCAGGACTCAAGTCAATGGGAATTGGATTTGAGTTGTGAGCAGCCAAGAAACGACTTCTCTAGACGTGCTTTCTAGAGAAATCATTTTCAAGATGCATTGATTCTGGAAAATCATCTCTTGGACATTCTGTACGAGAGAGTTCGAGACTGGTGTTCAGAACATTCCTACCCTCGCATATAAAGGAAGGTGTGAGGATCGGACCAATCAGTTGTCCTCTAAGAGTGGATAAGTAAATGTGACCTAGGTGTGAAGACAAGAAACCATCAGTTAGTGTAAAGAATTGTGTGACAAAATAAATTGTGAAGGAAGAGACTTTAAAAGCAGAAAATTAATTGTTGTGAAATCACTGAATCATTGTGAAATAAATAAATTAAATCTGGAAATTTTGTGTGAACATCTGTGAAGTTCATATTTGAAGAGAAAAATGATATGCTCAGACTGGGGCTTGAACCCAGGACCTTTGGCTTTCTAGGCCAATACTCTACCGACTGAGCTACCTGGGTAAGTTCCAATCTAAACATAAATCTTTCTCTTATATACGTTGTTAATTCCCGTGCACCAAATGCTATGATACCTTTGCTTCTATCTTGCAAATGGTGGCTTCTTTATTAAGAAGACATTTGGGAATTTTACATTCATATAAAGCCAGTACAACTTCTTTTGATGTTTTTATTATTCATTCAATACATCTCAATGATGGATAAATCATATTTGAAGAGAAAAATTATACGCTCAGACTGGGGCTTGAACCTAGAAACCAGCCAAAGGTCCTGGGTTCAAGCCCAGTCTAAGCATATAATTTGTCTCTTCAAATATGATTTATCCATCATTGAGATGTACAAAATGAATAATAAAAACATCTGTGAAGTTATTTTGATGTTATATCGGTGGACAATGAAAACCTCGTAACTCCATTTTGGTAAATTTTACAGGAGAAAACAGGAGAAACAAATAACTGTTTTAAATAATTATGAAAATTGAAACAGCAATAGTTCCCACATATTTTACTACAGAATACAAGTCAAGTTATTAATAAATTTGAAGTCCGTGTTCTCAACAGGTTATGCATCACATATTTCTGTGCTGACTACTGGAGTTATGTGGTTTTCAATGACTGATGGAGTTACGAGGTTTTCATTGCCTACCGTCGATATTTAATTTAACATTTTTGAGGCCTGGTCAGAATTTTATTTTAGAAAGAAAAATTAACACTCGAACCAGGACTTGAACCCTGGATCTCTGGCTATACACACTGGCTGATAACCATTGATAACATAGTATATACAGAGTGATTCAGAAATATGGCTATACGTTTGATCGCATTTTGTGACGAAAATATTATCATTAAAGGAAATATGATGTTGTCATTGGAAAAGGAATCCTTCAAATTACAATAGAACAAAACAAAACAAATCACTGCTCACTGTGCCAGCTTGGCAGGTTGATTTTTGTGGGCTAGCATCGAACGCTTCCACAATTCTCTTCGTTGTTTCTGCATCCGTGCTAATGCGAGGCCTTCCAGGTGGTTTGATTTTCTGCATCCTTCCCGTTTCCATCAGTTGTTTTCTCCACTTTCCCACAGTCGACGGCTACAATGCTACATTAAACTCACGTCTTGCCCGTCTTGCGGCCTCACGATCATTAGCATATGTTATTGCCCATGCAGCAATTGTAATTTGATGTTGCATATTCAACACCATTTTGACTGATGACGTAAGTTCTACACTGTTTTGTTTTATTCCATTGTTTTAATTTGAATAATTGCCTTTCCAACGGTAATTTCATATTTCCTGTAATGGTAATTGCCTTTCCAACGGTAATTTCATATTTCCTGTAATGGTAATAACACGATCAAACGTATAGCCATATTTATGATCACACCCTGTAATGTATCAATACTAAATTCTTTCTTACAGACTCACTGTCCATTTATCTACATACAATAAGTGTGTTTGTATTGTGCAAATTGTGCAGTATGAGGGATGATGATGAAGAGAAGAGAAGGTGAAACCCGGTGCCAGCACATAGCCTACACATCTATACACATCAGAAAGCATCAAGGGGACTGCCAGGCTTGAACATTCCCATCCAAAAGACAAATTGCTATCAATAGTACCACATGCCTTCTCAACATATCGATGCCTAGAACCAATTGTTCTAAGTCCATCTCGTAGAATAATTATTCATATTATGAAATGAATATTTTATGTCCCATGTACTTGTGCATTGTGAGAATAAAACAGGAATACGATATTTTGTATAGCATTTTTAATCATCATCATCAATTGCTGGCAAGGATTAGGCCATTGGCCTGTTCTGCTTCAGGATAGAAATTGATCCCTCCATCTCTTCTTAGGTCTTCCTGGGTCTCTTCGCTCTGTGGGTCTGTAGTTCAATAGCTGCAGAGGTAGTCTATTGTTTGGCATTCAAAGGACGTGTCAATACCAATTATTTTGGTATATTTCGATGGTTTCAGTTATTGCTGGTGTGTTGAGAGCTTTGCGGATATCTTCATTACGCATGTGGTCATAAAGCGTATAACCCGCTAAAGGTCTTAATAACTTCATTTCTGCAGCTACTATCCTATTTAATTTACCTGTAGTAAGAGTCCAAGTTTCAGAACCATAAAGTAGAGTTGGAAGAGCCATTGTTTTATCAAATTTTAGAATTGTATCTGGGCGTACTTTGCAGAAAAGAATGCTTTTTATTGTTCCTATAAGTTTTTGAAATTTGACTAATTTTATGTCTATGTCTTTACATGTGTCTTAGGAAAGACTGTAGCCAAGATAAGTAAAGTTATTAACTTGTTCTATTATATTGTTGTTGATAACAATTTTAGTTCATATCGGTATTTTCCCTTGAAATGCCATAGTTTTTGTCTTACCAAAATTTGTAAATTGTAATCTTGGGTTATATTTGACAATCTATGTACTGCTCTCTGTAGGTGATCTTCAGAAGTAGCCAATATTACTTGATCATCTGCATGTGTTGAGGGGTTCGACCATCAATCATAAAGTGTGATTGTGATTGGTTTTGCACATTTTTAATCAAAATCTTGAATTCTTCTCCATTTTCACAATGCACATGGACATGGGACATGAACTGTAAGAAACATAACAAGAATTCTACAAAATGGACTTAGAACAGTGTGGTTCTGGACCATCGATATGTACTATAGCAAAAATTGCAGTTTAATGCAGGAATCTGGTGCACAATCTAGTAATTAAAAATTGTACACCACCTTGGCCTCAAAATTGAAAATTTTACAATTAAATTAATTCAACAATTAAAATTTTCAACCCTTCTGGATATCGAACCTGGGCCTACTAGTTGGAAACAGGCATGCCACCACCTGAACCTACACCGCACACTTGCAGACACATGTTGATATGAAATTTTATGTTTCTTTTCATGTCAGGAACACTCTCTTGAAATTTGCCCCCATATTTTTATTCACCCTGTATAATAGTGATTAAATCAGTCTTAATTCATTACACCATTATAAGTAATATTATAAATGGTTCTTCTTAGCACATATTTTGGATGTATTATTTTTATTTTATCTTGAAATATCCTAATTACTTCATTAAATATAAAAATCAGTTCAATATGAACATAGTTTATGGGTACCTTTTTTGTATCAGTTGTTTCAATATATACAAATTATTTAATAAACATAATGAAATCCAACATGAGATGAAATAAAATATTTTACATGCTGAAATTAAAAGTATTTTATGAATTTAATTTGAATTTCCAGCCTGAACATATCTCAACTTTTCCAGAATATCAGTTCATCACCTATTCAATGTTTTTATCATTCATTTAATATATCTCAATGAAGGATAAATTATATTTAAAGAGAAAAATATAATGATATAAAGCTCATGCCATTTGCATGATTGTGCAACAGTTCATAGCATTTGGCGCTCAGGAATAAACAGTATATATGTTAAAATTCATCGGAGAACATATTGTTTAAACAACTCACCTCATAGGATTCATGCTTCCATGATATCGCGATTTCAAACATAGTCATGTTCATCATCAGCCATAAGTCCGACTGACGAAATTCTTCGGCCGTCAACTATTCTATTGTCGCCATCTTCAGTGCTGCCATCTATGGTTGAATTTATGAACTTCGAAATCAATGTAATTTTGTTAGGGCCGAAGAATTTCGTCAGTCGGAGTTATGTATGGCTGATGATGAACATGACTATGTTTGAAATCGCGATATCATGGAAGCATGAATCCTATGAGGTGAGTGTTTAAACAATATGTTCTCCGATGAATTTTAATGATTATACCTCGTAATGTTTACTTCCCAACATTAATTAAATATAGTATATATGTTATTGTAAAAGTCCATATATTGGTTAATCTTTGGTTTTACCAGTAAATCTTAGGTTAGGTTTACTGGAAAATCGTAGGATTTACCGTAGTTCGAGCTTTTACAGTAACATATATAAGAAATTTGTGTTTAGATTGGAGTGCTCAGGTGGCTCAGTCAGTAGAGTATTCACATAGAAAGCGTAAGGTTCTGGATTCAAACCCTAGTCTAAGCATATATTTTTCTCTTCAAATATAATTAATCACCTATTATCAATCCTAGAGCTCATAATAGTATCAAAACAAAGTACAAATTAACAATCTACAGAATTCCATATAAAAACATATGTCTCTGAATACACGTGATTTTTGTCTCATGAGTACCAACAGTATTACTTAATGCAGTTTTTTATCGTGTTTTCAAATATGTATTCAGAATTTCTCCATCACCCACAGTTTTTTTATTTAAATTTCAATTAAAGGATAATAATAAATATTCTTTTTAATAAACGTTTTTTCGTCCATTTGTCCATTGAACGATGAACACTTTCATCAGGAGATTTCAGCTATGGAAAAGAGATATCAAGGCAAATGGAATCCTAATATGCTGGCCGATTATTGTTGGACCTCAAGAGGGATGCTCCACAGGCAAAATATAGCAGAAAATCATCATTTCTTACTTTCTAGGTGAGTCCGAATGTTCGAATATTGTGTAGTTACGAATGTAGAAAATATTAAAGTGTTTGAAATTATAAATTCCTGTCTCTCGGAAACCTTGCATGATGGAGAAAAACCTATATCATATTTGAATCAGCAGAAAAAATACTATCAGAATCACATATTTTTCTTCCTGAGACAAAAATTTTTTTCTTTTTTGTTGCTCAGTAATATCAATAAAGTACAATCAAGATTCTGGACACTGGAATACTACAACCCCTGCTACTAGAATTACAAATAAAAAAAATAAAAGGACAGAGTTCATGTCTTCAGCACGCCAAGCAAAAATGCAATGGCCATGTCTGGATTGAAAATAGACATGATTGAATTGCCAAGCATTTATTCAAGATAAACTGCCTATCTACACCTATGTGGGACTTATGTAATGAACATATGATGAACAAAAGCCATCTAGGGGAATACAAGAGCCTGACAAGCAACTGTTTAGCAGCACTATATTGGGAAGCTAGGGGAAAAATGATGCACATCAAATAATCTGCAATACCATTGGACAACAATAATGTAATATATCAGGGCACGTAGAAACTATAGGGGGAAAAAACGGCAGTTGCTGTACTGTGTCCTTCCCAAGCTTTGGCACAAAATAAAATAACACATTTTAAAAAGCTACAAAATTAGTATTTAGTTCTATTGTATGCACTGGGTCATTAAATAAATAATGCACATATTATAATGATATTGTGAAAAGAAAACTTAATGTCTGAACCAGGAATCGTCGGAGGGTGACCTTGTTTGGAGGTTCTTTGGCCAACCACAGGATGAAGCTGACATCAACATCCTCCTTCTTCTTCGTCAGGCTCTACGACTTCCAGTGGAATGTCTTGGCCTTCTCAACCAGTTTACGCCACTTCTTCCTATCTTGTGCAGTAGATTTCAAATCAAAAATCCCCATCTCTCTCAAATCTTCAATTACGTCATCTTCCCATCGATCCTTGGGTCTTCCCCTTGGTCTTGTTCCCTGTGGCTTCCAATTTAAAATATCATTCGGCAATCTTCCCTTTGGCATTCTTAGTGTATGTCCAAACCATTGTAATCTTTTGGATTTGATGAAACTAACTATATTTTGACGATTTTATTATTAATTTAACACTTCTCATTGAAGGATAAATTATATTTGAAGAGAAAAATTTTCACCTAGACCGGGACTCAAACCCGGGACCCTTGACTTTCCGGGCCAAGTGCTCTACAAACTGAGCTACCGAGGCAAGTTACGATCTAGACGCAAATTTTTCTCTTATGTACGTTGTAATTCCCTCGCGGCAAATGCTTGAAACCATAGCTTCTATCTTTGCAAATGGCGGCTTCTTAGTTAAGAAGACATTTATTGGGAATTTAACACTACTTTATAGCCAGTAGGGCTTCTATTGACGATTTTATTATTAATTTAACACTTCTCATTGATTAATAATAAAATCGTGGTGAAGGCAAGAAGCCTTGGCGCAGAGCTATGGGACTTGCGCTGGTTCGAGTCTCCATGGGGGAAGAAATTTTTCTCATGGAATTTCGGCCAGCATGGGACTGGTGCCCACCCAGCATTGTGAGGCATTTGGGTAGCTACAATAAGAAGCGACTCCAGGTTGAGAATACCAGCTATAACGGCTGGCAGACTCGACATGCTGACCACATGTCACCCCTACACTGGCTAGATGATCGTCTACCTCTGTGCTTGACACATGTGGATGTGAGGCCAGCAGCCGGCTGGTCAGCCAAGGGCCTTCTAGGCCTGTCGCGCTTGGAGTTTTTTTTTCTTTTTTGGAGTTGATTTATTTGGGAGGTTCATTGTTCCACCATCATTCTTTCTTGGATGAACCTCCAGATCAAATGAGAATCTTTCTTGAAAGAAAAAAAAACTTTAGAACTTCGAAATTCCAGCTGATTCTCAAGAAAGAAAAACTTATGAACTTCAAAATTCTTACTAATTCTGATTTGATCTGGAGGTTCATCGGTCCACCAACAGAGGGAGGAAGAAGCAGTTCTTCTGATTGACATATAACATCAGTCAGCAAGAAATTACTGAAGACGAAGCTACCCAAGTTTTGAAACTGGTTTAATTAGAAGACTGGATACGAGGTGTGGTATGAAACACTTTAATTTAATTCTTAAATTAAACCTCATAGAGATATTTCCTATATAAGTTTAATATATCTTAAGTATTAATTTGATAAAATTTCATAAACTGAAGTAACCGGTTGCCAAAGATCGTTC
The DNA here is from genome assembly GCA_030220185.1 of Diploptera punctata. NCBI lineage: Eukaryota > Metazoa > Arthropoda > Insecta > Blattodea > Blaberidae > Diploptera > Diploptera punctata. The sequence continues at coordinate 1,062,078 of JASPKZ010004543.1, forward strand.
ACTTACCAAACCATCCGCTGGCCAACGAAAAAATGGCAACGCTAATGTGAAACTCTCTGCATATAAAACTGTTAACTTTATCAAACGCTTTGTTTGACATGCATGACAAAAATTAGAATTTATGTTGAGTTGTTTTTGACTCACCTCATACTTCTTAACTCCCTTGCAGACCTGGGTTTCTTCACTGCATTTGTGACATTCTCAATGCTGTATCACATTCACAACTGATGTCCAACGGCCTCCTCTCTTGCAGACTGACCTCCACGTCATCTGATGGCTGACCGACGAACTTCCAAATCAATCCCCTCTCCTTATCACTGGGTATTTCGAAATTCATAGTTGTGTTTTTATTCTTGCATATGTAAATTTTTTCCCAAATTGTGAGTTCCTTCGGTTTTTCCAATTGTTTAAGTAATTTTGTTTTGGTTTCTATTTCTATGTTTTTCTGACCAGGCATGTGCAGCTATTGCAGATTTTTTCTGTTTCTCCATTTTTAACATTTCTGAGGTGTTCATTTAATCTTGTATTTAGATTCCTTTTTGTTTTTCCTATGTATATCCTTTCACAATCTTTACAATTAATTTGATGAATTCCCGATTTTTTGCAGTCTTCAATCTTTTCACTTTTGTTGGTTTTTATTAAATTACCTAAACTGTTATCATTGTTCGGTGCTAATTTAAAAAAACACATCTATGAATTTTGAAATACCTAGCGATAAGGAGAGGGGATTAATTTGGAAGTTCGTCGGTCAGCCATCAGATGACGTGGAGGTCAGTCTGCAGGAGAGGAGGCCGTTGGACGTCAGTCGTGAACGTGATACAGCATTGAGAATGTCAAAAATGCAGTGAAGAAACCCGGGTCTGCAAGGGAGTTAAGAAGTATGAGGTGATTCAAAAACAACTTAACATGAATTAAAGAAACCTCATAGAGTTATTTCCTACCTACATAACTTAAAAAAATTAGAATGTTTATATATATGTTTTACATGTATATATGTTGTTCTTATCACTTGTTAAATAAAATCTTAAAGAGTTAATTTAAGGAGACTTAAAAAACTACAAAACTATTACTAGAAACTGTAGCTGACCATTAATACATTAAATATTATGATAATGATTTATGCTTAATTTTCTGAGACATTGCAGTAAAAATTGCAAATATTGCTAGAAAAATTGTGATTTTTGGCTTCTGAGATTTGTCTATAATAACTTTATTGTCCGTTTAGCGAGATTATAATATCTATATGAACTGTTTTCAGTATTACCAATCCATAAGATTCACAACAGTCTTTGTACCAACAAAATATAATAAAAATAGGCAGTTACTGCTTTATGGCTACTTTCAGCAGGATTACAACCATTTCATTAATTGTAATGAAATTACTGTCAAATAAAAATGCTGTACATGATTACATGTTCAAATACACTAGAGCTCTTATACAACACATCAAATTGTATTTTTTTTTTTATTGATGAATATGTAAGGGAGAGGGTCAAATATGCACCATTACTATACCTCAAAAATTGGTGGCTGCATGGCAGCCAATATTACTTCAATAAACTCCCTCCATGAAGCTAGTGTCTAGACTCTGGATAAGTGTACGAATAAATGCCATTTCTTTTCGAGCATTCTCAAATATGACACGTGGATCATCGGACATGCAGCGTAAGCAATTTGGTGCCATTACCATAGCGAGGTTACTAGCATCCATCTTCGTTACTTGAACAACTTCTGTGCGTGCAAATATCTGAAACAAATTAACATTGCACCATTATTCAGTGCCTTCAATACAAGTTGCAACCCTAAGCATCTGGCAACCAGCCGGCAGGCCAAGCGGTCGAAGCACCCTTTTTGGCAAGTTCATCTGCTATTTCACTGCCAAATATTCCGACGTGTGAGGGTATCCACTGGAAGGCTATTAATTTGTTCTGGTTGTTCAGGTATTTTAGAAGTTTATTAAATGTTCTCTGTCCATTTCCACACCTTAAGAACACAATATACGCTCAGGAGACATTAATATACCAATCACTTAAGTTATGTAGATAGGAAATAACACTATGAGGTTTTTTAATATTGTTTATTTTTTATTTCACTCACCTCATACTTCATAACTCCTAGCAAACCCAGGGTTTCGTCACATCCTTTGTGACATTCTCAATGCTGTGTCACGTTCACAACTGACGTCCGACTGCCTTCTTTCCTGCAGACTGACCTCCGCGCCATCTGATGGCTGACCGATGAACTTCCAAATCAGTCCTCTCTCCTTATAACCGGGTATTTCAAAATTCATAGTTGTATTTTCATTCTTGCATATGTAAATTTTTTCCCAAATTGTGAGTACCTTTGGTTTTTCCAATTGTTTAAGTAATTTTGAAGGAACTCACAATTTGGGAAAAAATTTACATAAACCAAAACAAAATTACTTAAACAATTGGAAAAAAAACCGAAGGAGCTCACAATTTGGGAAAAAATTTACATATGCAAGAATGAAAATACAACTATGAACTTTGAAATACCCGGTTATAAGGAGAGAGGACTGATTTGGTAGTTCGTCGGTCAGCCATCAGATGGCGTGGAGGTCAGTCTGCAGGATAGAAGGCAGTCGGACGTCAGTTGTGAACGTGACACAGCACTGAGAATGTCACAAATGATGTGACGAAACCCTGGGTTTGCTAGGAGTTATGAAGTATGAGGTGAGTGAAATAAAAAATTAACAATACCAATCACTGTTTGTTTTGTCTTTTTTTTAATATGACAGTGCATCATTTCCATAATAATCCCTAAAGGTTTGAATACCATGCACTTTAATAAGAGAAACACCAGATGGAGTATATATTTAAATTAATGTTAGGAAGTAAATGTTATGATGTTACATAATTAATAGTGAGTGGAGAACATATTTATAACAACTCACCTCCTCATACAATTTCAAATTTCTTTGATACCGGCAGTTTCAGACAACATCTTGTCCCTCTTCAGTCATGACTTCCACTGATGAAATTCTCTGGTTGTTGATTTCTCTATGAACATCACCTCTTGTGCTGCCATCTTTGGTTGGGATTATAAATTTTGAAATTAAATTTTTATCCACCGGAATATCGAAGTTCATAGATCAATATTTATTCTTCTGAATGAATATCTTATCTCAAACTATCAATTCCAATTGTTTATCTAATTAAGTTATGTAGATAGGAAATAACACTATGAGGTTTTTTAATATTGTTTATTTTTTTATTATTTCACTCACCTCATACTTCATAATTCATAGCAGACCCTGGGTTTCTTCACATCTTTTGTGACATTCTCAATGCTGTGTCACGTTCACAACTGACGTTCAATGGCCTTCTGCAGGATAGAAGGCCGTTGAACGTCAGTTGTGAACGTGATGCAGCATTGAGAATGTCACAAAAGATGTGAAGAAACCCAGGGTCTGCTATGAATTATGAAGTATGAGGTGAGTGAAATAATAAAAAATAAACAATGTTTATCTAATTGTTTCAAAAGTTTTGCCTCTTTTCCAATTTTATGATGTTCTAGCAAACTATGTACAGCTATTGCTGATTTTTCAATTTCACGATTTTTAATATTTCTAAAATGTTCTTTAGTACATGTTTCCAAATTGAAAACATGTACTAAAGAACATTTTAGAAATATTAAAAATTGTGAAATTGAAAAATCAGCAATTGCTGCACATAGTTTGCTAGAATATCATAAAATTGGAAAAGAGGCAAAACTTTTGAAACAATTAGATAAACATATTTGAAGCGAAAAATTTTCACCTACACTGAGACTTGAACCCGGGACACTTGGCTTTCCGGGCCAAGTGCTCTACCAACTGAGCTACCGAGGCGAGTTGCGATCTTACTTACTTACTCACTGGCACTATCGAACCCGTAGGTTCATGGCCACGCGGACATAAGCTCTCCATACATCTAGATCTAGCACAAATTTTTCTCTTATATACATTGTAATTCCCTCGCGCCAAATGCTTTATAAAGTAGTGTTAAATTCCCAATAAATGTCTTCTTAACTAAGAAGCCGCCATTTGAAAAGATAGAAGCTACGGTTTCAAGCATTTGGCACAAGGGAATTACAATGTATATAAGAGAAAAATTTGCATCTAGATCGCAACTCGCCTTGGTAGCTCAGTTGGTAGAGCACTTGGCCCGGAAAGCCAAGGGTCCTGGGTTCGAGTCTCGGTCTAGGCGAAAATTTTTCTCTCCAAATATAATTTATCCTTCAGTGAGAAGTGTTAAATTAATAATTAAATTGTCAATTAGATGAACAGTTGGAATTGACAGTTTGGGAAAAGATATTCATTCAGAAGAATAAATATTGATCTATGAACTTCGATATTCCGGTGGGTAAAAATTTAATTTCAAAATTTATAATCCCAACCAAAGAATTTCATCAGTGGAAGTCATGACCGAAGAGGGACAAGATGTTGTCTGAAACCGTTGGTATCAAAGAAATTTGAAATTATATGAGGTGATGTTTTTATTATTAATTTAACATTTCTCAATGAAAGATAAATTATATTTGAAGAGAAAATTTTTCTCTTCAAATATATGAGGTGAGTCGTTAAAACTATGTTCTCCACTCACTATAAACCAGATGGCGTAGTTACCTGTACAAAAGCGAATGAGGTAGCAAACAGGGGGCGCCACAGCCTGTTTTACTCTGGAAGCCTTTGAACCAATGCTAACTACTGCCATTTCTGGAATCAGCATGATTAGATAACACATTCAGTGTACATTGGATCAGGTATGAGGGGCTCATAGAGTTCTCTGTACCACAGCTTGAGCAGTGATGCTGGAGCATGAGCATCGGTAATATCATTTGGTAACTCCCAGTGGTCAATCCGATTCTTCAGAGAATTAACTTCATCCACATCAGCAGACACCCTGACAACACACACAACATTTATATTTCATACGTCAAGAAATAAAAACAAACACAGAAAGAAACTAGATCTCCTTGGCGAATCTGGAAAAAAATATTTGTAGTGAGTCATGACTGGAATAAAAATATACCCTCAAGAGTAAAATGATAATGCATAAAGCTCATTTCAAACCAGTTCTAACACATGAAGCCGAGACTTGGACATATACAAAGAAGGAACTGAGCAGAACCCAAGCTACAGAAATTACTTTTTTTAAATTTAATATATATATAATAATATTATATAATAATATATATATATACATATATATATATATATATATACACATTTCATTATATACATGAATAAATTAATAAATGAATGGAGGAAAACTCAACGAGGATATATAGCCATCAATAGGAACCTCAAACTCGATGCTATTCTTTTTGCAGACGATTTAGCTCTTCTGGCACTTTCCGAAAATGATTTGCAACGATCAATTTATAATTTACAAAAAATAGGTGCCAAATTTAATATGGAAATATCAATTAACAAAACTAAAATTATGGCATTTCATGGGAAGGACCCCATACAAAGTAAAATCTGTCTCCAGAATAAAATTTTAGAGAGATCTAATCAATTTAAATATCTTGGATATTATCTCTCTATCTGGGATGAAAAGGATATCCCTGAAAAAGTTACTAGTTATAATAAAAGTTTAGGAATTATTAATCAAGTTATGAAACCATCCCTTGTACAAAAAAACACCAGATTACGTTTATATAACACTTTGGCTAGACCAGTGTTGACCTATGGTAGTGAAGCATGGACAATAAAAAGACAACATGAAAGCAGAATAACGGCTTGTGAAATGAGATTCATGCGCAGAACAGCGGGTTACACCAGATGGGATCGGAAAAGGAACACCGATATCTTAAAAGAATTGAAGACTACGCCAAATTTGGAATATATTAAACAGTACCAACTAAATTGGAAACACCATCTTGAAAGAATGAGTTCAAATCGGAACCCCAAAGCTGTTTATAATTATATACCAAGAGGACGAAGATCACTGGGCCGTCCTATGAAACGCTGGAGGGAAAATTTTCTATAGGATCGTAACAGGCCTTGGCCTAATACTTGGAAGGAAGAAGAAGAAGATATATATATATATATATGAGTTGGAATGCATCGAGAATGTTGTGAAAAAGCATCAAAACCGGTCTGCATAAAAATCAAGAAATATGAGGTGAGCCAAAATATCCAACCCATTAATAATTAATTGCAGAAATTATATTCTTATGTAGAATGTTACATAAAACAAGGTTTTTTTAATTTTTATAACTTCTGGATCTCTTGATCATCGTCAATTGAGATTGAACAATTCATATGCTATAAATAAATGCATACTATAGTGTAAAAATTGATGCAATATATATTGATTAAAGCACCCCGTAGCGTAGTGGTTAAGGCACTGAGCTACAAGCCGGAGGGTCGAGGGTTCAAGTCCCGTTGGGGTCAGGATTTTTAAACTGACCCAAACCCTCTCGCGGCACTATGGCCCTGGGGTAGACTCAGCCTCTAACGGAAATGAGTACCAGACGCTTGTTATGGGGGTAAAGGCGGCCGTCACGCAGGGCTGACAACCCGGCTGACATAAAGTGCCGATTGTCTAAAAAAGTGGGAGCCCTAACCTCCTACTACCCCAAGGGCCTCCGGGTCTGTTGTGGGATCACTTTACTTTATGGGGCACGCCGTAGCATAGTGGTTAAGGCACTGAGCTACAAGCCAGAGGGTCGAGGGTTCAAGTCCCGTTGGGGTCAGGATTTTTAAACTGACCCAAACCCTCTGGCGGCACTATGGCCCTGGGGTCGACTCAGCCTCTAACTGAAATGAGTACCAGACGCTTGTTATGGGGGTAAAGGCGGCCGTCACGCAGGGCTGACAACCCGGCTGACATAAAGTGCTGATTGTCTAGAAAAAGTGGGAGCCCTAACCTCCTACTACCCCAAGGGCCTCCAGGTCTGCTGTGGGATCACTTTACTTTACTTTACTTTAAAGAACAAATATTTATAGTTACCTAAATATACCCTCAGTTTGAGCTCCTTGTAACCTCAGAACTTCTTCTGAGAGTGTAGACTGAACCCATGGAAGTTTGCGATGAGGGAATCGCTCCTTCTGCAAGGCCATAACTTCTCCAAGTGTATTACCAAACATACTTGGCCTGAAGATCTGCAACTGTAAACAAACAAAACATCAAAACACAAAACTCATATATTTGTAGGACACTCAAAGAGAAAACAAAACTTCACCACCTAACATTTACTGCTTGCCAAATTACTATTTAGAGTTCAATATTATAAAGAAGTCAACATAGATTTAACCTTCGTTATCTTAAACACTGTCTTTAATATATTAAATTAATGTTGTGAAGTAAACATTATGAGGTTATATCATTAATAGTGAGTATATTTTTAACGACTCACCTCATACAATTTCTAATTTATATATTAAATTTGGGAATTTTTAACATTATGAGGTTCAATTAATAATAATTAAATGAATCATGATTTTTTCTTACCTCATACATCTATGTTTCTTTAAACACAGCACTGCAGTATCGGCGACACTTTGTCGTCATCGTCAGCTGTTTTCACGACTGTCAATTTTTTCTCCTTTTTGCCAGAAAGAACACCAGATGGCAGTTTAGATAATTACCGGCAAAAAGGAGAAAAAATTGACAGTCGTGAAAACAGCTGACGATGACGACAAAGTGTCGCCGATACTGCAGTGCTGTGTTTAAAGAAACATAGATGTATGAGGTAAGAAAAAATCACGATTCATTTAATTAATTTCAAATTTCTTTGATATTGATGGTTTCAGACAATATCTTGTCCCTCTTCACTGGAAGTCATGACTGAAGAGGGACAAGATATTGTCTAAAACCGCTGGTATCAAAGAAATTTCAAATTGTATGAGGTGAGTCGTTAAAAACATGTTCTCCACTCACTATTACTGTATTTAATAATTTAGTTACATTTCACCCAGTTTACAAATATCATTTTATTTCATGAAAATTAAAATTTCATAACTTTGGATGAAACGAATGATTCCGATTGATTGAGGGTCTTTCCACTTTTCAGCGGTTGCCCTTTTGCCAGCCGGCTGCTGGCCCTTCACATCCACATGTGTCAATCACAGAGGTAGATGATCAACAGCCAGTGTAGGGGTGACATGTGGTTAGCATGTCGAGTCCCCCAGCCGTTATAGCTGGTTCCTCAACCTGGAGCCGCTACTTATTGTAGCTACCCAATTGCCTCACGATGCTGGGTGGGCACCGGTCCCATACTGGCCGAAATACCATGAGAAAATTTCTTCCCCCATGGAGACTCGAACCAGCGCAAGTCCCGTAGCTCTGCGCCAAGGCTTCCCACCTTAACCGCTCGGCTACGGCGCGGGACTGAAACGAATGATAGATGAATATTAATTGACATATAAAGATGTAGAATTTTATATAGTTTTTTTTTAAGATTAAGAGGTTTTGATTTTAAATACTGTAGCATAAAAATTGAAACATTAATTTTAATTAAAAAAGAACTTCAAGCACGACAGGCCTAGAAGGCCCTTGGTCTACCAGCCTGCTTCTGGCCTCACGTCCACATGTGTTAATCACAGAGGTAGACAATCATTAGCCAGTGCAGGGGTGACATGTGATCAGCTTGTTGGGTCCCCCAGCCATTACAGCTGGTTTTCTCAACCTGGAGTTACTACTTATTGTAGCTACCCAAATGCCTCAGGATGCTGGGTGGGCACCAGTCCCATACTGGCCGAAATTCCATGAGAAAATTTCTTCCCCCATGGCGACTCAAACCAGCACAAGTCCCATAGCTCTGCGCCAAGGCTTCTTGCCTTAACCACTTGGCTAAGGCACGGGACACGGGAGTAAAACTATAGGTAAATTATCAATTTGTATAAATTAATCAGATATTTTTATATCTCAGCTAGAGAATAGCTGATAATGAAAAGAATGCCTTCTGAAACCAGACCAGTGAAAATCAGAGATGTTTTATGAGGTGAAATAAAAAAATATCTGATATATTTATAAAATAAATGTTCCTGAAACTGCGGTCCTGTGCTGTGAAAAACATGAAGTGTATGAGGTGAGATAATTATAATTTATTTTATTTATTAACTTCAAAGCCTCATAATGTTATTTTGCATAATAAGTGTATGGAACATTTTGAATGAGTAACTTTTTACGATTTTTTCATAGTTAAATATGGGAAATAACATTATGAGGTTCTTAATTTGCAAATTAATGAGTCATTTTTGTTTCTTTAAACATGGGAACTAGTTTTCATTGATGGAGATTCCAACGAAAATCCAGTAGTCATAATGTCGGTTGAAAATGAGAGAGATCCTTCTCTTGAAAACTAGTTCCCGTGTTTAAAGAAACATAAAATATGAGGTAAGATGTGAAAAAATGACTCATTAATTTGCGAACTTTTTACGAGTTCCAAATTCTAGCAGAATACTATTCAACTTCTCCCTCTTAATTGAATTGTATGCCTCTCTGAAATCTATATATCTTCTTCTTCTTCTTCTTCCTTCCAAGTATTAGGCCAAGGCCTGTTACGATCCTATAGAAAATTTTCCCTCCAGCGTTTCATAGGACGGCCCAGTGATCTTCGTCCTTTCCAGGAAATTCTCGTATAAGACTTGAAAGCATAATAATAGTCCCTTCGATTGGTTGCTGGCCAAAGGAAGGCAAGACCAGTGATGGGGCTGCCATCTTATAGCCTCTGGTCAGGCTTTTCTGGAGAAGAAAAGAAAATAAAGGAAAGAAGAAATGGAAGAAAGGAAAGACTCCCTAGCCCTCGGATGCCCTAATAGCGTCGGGGTCGAAAAAAACAAGAGTTAACCAAGAGAGGTTAGATAGTAAAGTTAAAAGAGTGCAAAACACAAGTAAGTGGAAGAAATGTTTTGCTCAGCTTGGGCACCTTGTGGTCGCCATCCACATATCCCCTAGATGAGGACCCCTGAGGGTATAATTAATGTATACTTCCACCATATTCCCATTTATTTTCTAGAATGTCTTACACTAGAAACCTGATCTACTGCAGACTTATTACTCTAAAAGCAAACATGAGAGATGTCAAAAAATCTTACTAAGGGACGCAGATAATTAATTATAATTTTTATGTATTATGTCCACTTTTCAGGGCGGCGCAAGTGGTTGGTTAGACGTTTGTCTCTCACTGCTGGGGTACCAAGATCGAGTCTCAGTCACTCCATGTGGGTTTAGGAGTGGATGAAATGGAGCTTGGGCAGGTTTTTCTCGAGGTTCCTCCCATTTTCCCCTGCCACAATTTCATTCCTCTATTTCTCCATAAAGTTTTAAGAATTGTAAAACAGTAATAGTGAGTGGAGAACATATTTTAATCGACTCACCTCATACATTTTCAAACTTCTTTGATACCGACGGTTTCAGACAAAATCATGTCCTTCTTCCATGGAAGCCATGACTGAAGAAGGACATGATTTTGTCTGAAACTGTCGGTATCAAAGAAGTTTGAAAATGTATGAGGTGAGTCGATTAAAATATGTTCTCCACTCACTATTAATGATATAACCTCATAATGTTTACTTCCCAATATTAATTTAAATATTGTAAAACAGTACCTGATATCTCAGTCGTCCTCAATATTATAAAAATCTTGCTTAATTTTTCCATACTCATCTTTTCATTTCATTCATCTGCCCCTGTGATGGTGCATCAGGCATGGTTGGCCGACACCCTGTCATTCACAGACCTCTATATATAAGGGCTGATCTCGTCTCATCACTCGACCCGACCCTGAGTTGAGGATATTTATTTATTTATGTCCACTTTTACATGGACTTCACTTATACTGGAAAGCACCATAAACAAACTTTCAAGTTAACTTACCCTAGCTTGATCAATCTCCTCGACAGTAGGTTTCCGAGGAGCTTTCTTCCCTGTACAACCTATCCTCTCCAGTCTTTTGCAACTCACAGTTGCATAATGGCTAATTTGAACGTGAATTGGCCATTTTCCAACTTCAGGGAAGTCAAATCCAGGATCCCGATGTCTGTTCATGTAACCATCAAGGTAAGATTGAAATTTTGGTGAGGGTGGAAAAAAGGCCAGGCAAATTGCCAGCAATTCCCAGCCTCTACGAAGACTTTCTCTGTAAAATAATAAAATAAACATATCAAATTATGAAAAAAAAAACTCAAAACTATTTTATTTAAATACAGTATTATCCGTCTTTTACACTTTTCAAGAGACCAGAGGATAGTGGTATAAATTGTTTATATTCTTAACGTAAGACTGTAAAAAGTTATGTTGTAGTCCATTTTTCTGTAAGAGCCTATTTTTAATTTTTTAAGTGCCTAACATCCGGACTCTTAGTCATTATATTACCTTCATCCTACAGAGATCTTATAAGAAGTGTTCACTGTATACATATTTAAGAAAAAAGAAAGAAACTGTTATATTTTCATACCTTCTTGGATTTTCTGTTGTTTGTCTACAAATCTGAATGTAGAGCTCATCTCTAAGTCCAGGCTTGGAATAACCTAAATTGCAGATTTCCAGAGCTACACTGTTAAGAGTCATCCCAAGTTTCGCTTTCCGATCACTCATATAAATTTGAACCAGCTTGAAGAGTTCACAAGCATCTTTCTTTAAAGCTTTATCTGACACCACTAACATCGGCTTTCTAATCGGATCCTGTAAAATAATGCAATAGTGTTTATTCAATTGATAAAATTAATCGATGCTTTTATTATTAATTTCATACATCTCAATGATGGATAAATCATATTTAAAGAGAAAAATTATACGCTCAGACCGGGACTTGAACCCGTGGGCGGGAATTACAACGTATATAGAGAGAGATTTGCGTTTAGATCGGTACTTGCTCAGGTAGCTCAAATGATAGGGCACTTGGACTAGAAAACCAAGGGTCCTGGGTTCAAGTCCCGGTCTGAGCGTATAATTTTTCTCTTTAAATATGATAAAATTAAATTTGTGTATATTTGAAAATTTCTTTTCAGCTTTAAAATAATTATATCTTCTTCTTCTTGTATCTTGTAAGCCCATGTTTCCCTTAACAGAGATTTAGGCACTCTCTCCCTATAGGGAAGAATTTGAACCATACTAATTTAGTTACACTTGTTTTCGTACAGATGTCATTTAAGTGGTCCGTGGTCAGCGTTCCGCCTCATACTAACATCTAGGAAATTAAGGTAGTACTAGGACGGGAAAATTCAGTAAATTTTGCTTAGAGGCCTTTTCATTCAGGCTTAAGGATCTTTTACGAGCCTGAAAATCTTCAGACTCGGGATCCATGGCTTAAAGTCCCTCCCGGAGGACTTGCTCCTTGGATTTTTCCATCCTAAAAAAATCCATCGACCCCAGCCAGGTTTGAACCTGCGACCCTCAGGACCAGAGCCAAGGAGCATAACCACTAGTCCACCACGGCCAACTAAAATAATTATAACTAAACTAAAAATCCATGGCGCAACAGGACTATGAAGACCCTTGGCCTACCGACCATCTGCTAGCCTCACATCCACATGTACTGATCATTCAGGCAATGTAGGGGTGACATGTGGTCAGCTGTCTGAGTCCCCCAGCCGTTATAGCTGATTTTCTCAACCTGGAGCTGCTACTTATTGTAGCTACCCAAATGCCTCACAATGCTGGGTGGACACCGATCCCATGCTAGTCAAAATTCCATGAGAAAATTTCTTTCCCATGGGGACTTGAACTATGAGCTGCAATTGCTAATTTTTCAGTTTCACCAATTTTGATATTTCTAAAGTGTTATTTTGTGTGAGTGTCTAAATTCCTTTTTTTGTTTTTCCTACATATACTTTATTGTAATCTTTACAACTAATTTGATAAATTCCAGATTTTTTTTTTCTCTCTGGGGTACTTTTTTTTTACTATGAAGTACTTATAATTTATATAAGTAAGTCAAAAATAAATTTGAAGAGAAAAATTTTCGCCTAGACCGGGACTCGAACCCGGGACCCTTGGCTTTCCGGGCCAAGTGCTCTACCAACTGAGCTACCGAGGCGAGTTACGATCTAGACGCAAATTTTTCTCTTATATACGTTGTAATTCCCTATCGCCAAATGCTTTTGAAACCATTGTTTCTATCTTTGCAAATGGCGGCTTCTTACTTAAGAAGACATTTATTGGAAATTTAACATTACTTTAAAAGCCAGTAAGGCCTCTAATGATGTTTTTATTATTAATTTAACATTTCTCAATGAAAAAAAGTCAAAAATAACTTTTTACATATCACCTCATAAAGTTCAACAAATCGACATTAGACGGCAGTGTGAAAGTTGATTGTGACAGCGAAAGTTCGACAGTCAGAGTTTTGGTTGAAAATGGAAACAATGGCTTCTGAAATTGGTCTTTTGAGAATCACGGAGTTTTATAAGGTGAGATGTAAAAAGTTATTTCTGACTCACTTATATAAGTAGTAGCAGTCTAATGCCCATTAGCTTCGATGTGTTCCATTTGCTTTCTTGCTTCCCACTTATATAATTAATACGAGGGCGGATCGGAAAGTAACGCACAATAATTTTTTTCTGCCTTCGTATTGCAGCTAGAATGTTGAAATTTCACAGAGATATAGTTTGAAGTTTTCACTACAGATGGTATTTTTTTCTCAGGTGCACCTCTTGCGAGAGAAGCTTGAACTATGCAACAAAGATGGCGCGCATGCTACAGTCGTCCACCTGTGAGGGACGGATCGGATCGGAAAGTAACAAACAATAATTTTTTTCTGCCTTGGTATTGCAGCTAGAATGTTGAAATTTCACAGAGATATAGTTTGAAGTTTTCACTACAGATGATATTTTTTTCTCAGGTGCACCTCTTGCGAGAGAAGCTTGAACTATGCAACAAAGATGGCGCGCATGCTACAGTCGTCCACCTGTGAGGAACAGAGAAGTGTTGTTCGATTTTTGTGGGCCAAACATTTCCTATGGTGCGGTGTACGATATTGTTCATGAAAATTTGAAATTCCGTAAAGTTAGTGCTCGCTGGGTGCCTAAGAACCTGACAGACGACCACAAGGGCCAGCGAATGATGGCAAGCTTGGACCACTTAACGCGGTACACCGCACAAGGACATGACTTTCTGGAAAGAATCGTCACAGGTGATGAGTCGTGGGCGTACCACTACACGCCCGAAACAAAGCAGGCATCAGCAGTGCGCAGATGGCTACACCCCAACCAAACGGACTTCTACGAACAGGGCATATTGAAACTGGTAACACGATGGGAAAAATGTGTTGAGAAAGTTGGTGACTATGTCGAAAAGTAGGTAAAAGATGTAAGTTCATTTGTGATTTTTTTCCTTTTTCTTACTATTAAACTTTTTAAAAAAAATTATTGTGCGTTACTTTCCGATCCGATCCATCCCTCACAGGTGGACGACTGTAGCATGTGCGCCATCTTTGTTGCATAGTTCAAGCTTCTCTCGCAAGAGGTGCACCTGAGAAAAAAATACCATCTGTAGTGAAAACTTCAAACTATATCTCTGTGAAATTTCAACATTCTAGCTGCAATACCAAGGCAGAAAAAAATTATTGTGCATTACTTTCCGATCCGCCCTCGTATCATAAATTTGGGGATTTTTTATATTATGAAGTTTTCGTAATAAGAATCAAATGAATCGTGAGTTCTTCTTACATCATACTTCTTCTTTGGTAGGCGACTATAACCTCATTAAAGTTTTGGCCTCCTCAACAATTTTTCTCCACCTAGATCTAATCTGGATGCAGACTGGCCAATTTCCAATTTTCATTTCTAATATATCTTTTGTAACATCATCCTGCCATCTGTTTTTTGGGCATCCAGCTGTTCTGGTGCATATTGGTTTCCATTTGTGTATTCTTCTTACAAGCTTGTCTTCCTGCATTTTATTTATATGTCCAAACCAGCGCAGTCTTTGAGCTTTACTGTGGTTTATTACATTTTTATTTCGTATGAGATTATTTAATTCAGAGTTCATTCGTATATGCCATGTGCCATCGCTTTCTCTAATTGGTCCAAAAATTCTCTGTAAGATCTTCCTTTCAAAGATTAATAGTTTTTGTTTATCAGACTCCTTCAGTACCCAAAGCCATAAGTTACCAATCGGTCTTATTACTGTATTATGCAGTTTAACTTTAGTTAATCTGGAGACAAGTTTGCTTTTGAATAGTATTCTATTTGCATAGTAAGCTTTATTGCCCAAAGAAATTCTTTCACCAATTTCTTCCTCTATACAGTTTTTTCCATTTACAGTTGAACCAAGATATTTATATGATTTTACTTCTTCTATATTTGTATCTCTTACCTCATACATCTATGTTTATTTAACGCAGAACTGCAGTATCGGAAAAAAACATCTTTTCCATCCTCAGTTTTTTCACGACTGTTTTCATGAAAACAGCTGAGGATGGAAAAGATGTTTCTTCCGATACTGCAGTTCTGTGTTAAAAAAATACAGATGTATGAGGTAAGAAGAATTCACGATTCATTTGATTATTATCACTTATATAAACTCACTTTTAACACCCATAAGAAAATTATCAATTCAACTTTATTGCTACCATTATAATTTTTAATGTCATTGTCAAGATTTTTTTTACCAAAATGATTTTTTTCTAGCTTTCTTATTCGCTATCATATTATATTCAATTTCAGCTGCATATTGCATCTACAATCATTTTGAAGCCAGCAATTGTGTACTATGCATCATAAAAACATTAACCTCACCAGCCAGCAGCTATGTAAAAACATTTATCTTGATTGGCTTACGTATTTCCTAGTTGGTGAATTTATGACGAATCACAATTTTTGGATTTCAGAAAAAAGGGTCATGTTATATTCAGGTAAAAATGGTACTTCTTATGAAATAGAAGTAAAATGAAATTTTAAAACCTGTTTTTAAAACAATCTTGCTTGCAAGAATTCTAGTATTATGTATTTATTCATTAAATTTATTCATTACAAAATATATTTTAAAATATTAATTTACCTTTGACCAAGAAAGCATATCACGAACTGAAAACTTTTTACGAAAAATGCCTTTTTTGTGGATATTAAGGTTGTCTTGAGCATATTTTTCAATGTCACTCTCTGATGGTAACTTCTTCTCTCGGCTCAGAACAAGATGAGAAGACTGAAATTAATTAAAAATAATAATAATAATTACATATCATCTACAGACTGTAATACATAACAAATAATAAATGGACAATGAAGAATATAAAAAAAAAATTAAGACAGTGTGATACTTCTCCCACAGAACAAGATTCTGGAATAGAATAAAAATATTTAAGATACAGATATCATAAAAAAAGTTTGTAATCAATGGTAAAGAGAAAAATTCGTAAATTAATGAGTCATTTTTACGTCTTACCTCATTATGACTCATAATGTCGGTTAAAAATGAGAGAGATGGTTCTCTTGAAAACTAGTTCCCATGTTTAAAGAAACATGAAATGTCAGGCAAAACTTTTGAAATAATTGGATAAACCGTTGGAATTGACAATTTGGGAAAAGATATTCATTCAGAAGAATAAATATTGATCTAAGAACTTCAATATTCCAGTGGATAAAAATTTAATTACAAAGTTTATAATCCCAACCAAAGATGGCAGCACAGGAGCTGGTGTCCTTGGAGAGATCAACAACCAGAGAATTTCATCAGTGGAAGCCATGATTGAAGAGGGACAAGATATTGTCTGAAACCACCGGTATCAAAGAAATTTGAAAATATATGAGGTGAGTCGTTAAAAATATGTTCTCCACTCACTATTAATGATATAACCTCATAATGTTTACTTCCCAATAATAATTTTAATATAAATGACTCATTAATTTACAGATTAAGAATCTCATAATGTTATTTCCCATATTTAACTATGAAAGTATAAAATGAGTCTTATTTAAGAAAAATAAATTATTGCTATATTTGCATTATGCCGACAATCAAAATATTGGTTGATTGGTTGGTTGCTAATGCTCTTGGAATTAGAGGATCTCCATTTTCCTTCTGTTTTCCCAGTAATGTCTAACTATTGAACTTTTATAGGAATAATTCACTATGAGGTTTAATTTAAGATAAAATCAAATGTTCATACCTCTCCTCATATTAATCTTCTAAGTAGATCGCGATTTCAAGACCATAGTGGGCCCATCTTCAGTACCCTCTTCGTAATGTCGGTTGAAAATGAGAGAGATGGTTCTCTTGAAAACTAGTTCCCGTGTTTAAAGAAACATGAAATATGAGGTAAGATGTAAAAATGACTCATTAATTTACGTATTAATCTCTTGCTTAAAAACATTCTTAATTGGCTACAACATTGCAAAAATACTGTCATTCTATCGAATTCCAAAGCTGTGATTCAGGCCATTAGCATTAACCATGTATCTAAAAATGGGAAAAATATTAGAAATACAAAAATGATTCAGACTATTGAGAAACTTGGTAAACATACAGTCTTACTAAGAATTAAATGAATTGTGATTTCTTCTTACCTCATACTTCTATGTTTTGTTAAACACAGCACTGCAGTATCGGTGACCCATTATCACCATCGTCAGCTGTTTCCATGACTGTCAATTTTTTTTTGTTTTTTTTTTTTTGCCGGTAATTATCCAAAAGTTTGGATAATTACCGGCAAAAAAGAAAAAAATTGACAGCCATGGAAACAGCTGACGATGGTGATAATGGGTCACCGATACTGCAGTGCTGTGTTTAACAAAACATAGAAGTCTAAGGTAAGAAGAAATCACAATTCATTTAATTCTTATTAATTGAACCTCATAATGTTAAAAATTTCCAAATTCAATATATAAAAATACAGTCTTACAATGGATTCCAGCCTATTGTGATATACAAGGAAATGAAAAAGCTGAGATACTCGCAAAAGGATGTAAAATTAAGCAGAAAGTAACAAATGTATTTTCTTATGAATCAATTAAAAGAATTGTAATAATCCACTACAGGCCTCGGGATGCCCTTGGGGTAGTGGGAGGTTAAGGCTCTCTTATAAAGAAAAAATTTAATGATAATTACAATTCCAATTTAATTGAAAAAGTCAGAGACAGAAATATAAAAATACTGTTATAAAACCCATCTATAATTCCGGAACTACAACGAAAATCTGCAGTTGCTTTACTGAGGCTAACTACAGGACATAACTGCTTAGGAAAACATCTTCATAGAATTGATGTATTAATGTCTCCTGGGTGTATATTGTGTTCTCAAGGTGTGGAAATGGACAGAGAACATTTAACAAACTATGTACTACTTCAAAATTATCAAGATGTGACATCCAAGTATTGGGAAGCAAGAAGGAGAATAACTTTGTTGTTAACTCCAGAGTATTAGCTACATACATACACACATATTTTGTTTGTTTCTTGACTCACCTCATACTTCTTAACTCCCTCGCATATCTAGATTCCGTCACTGTATTTGTAACATTCTCAATGCTGTTCACGTTCACAACTGACGTCCAATGGTCTCCTCCCCTGCAGACTGACCTCCGCGCCATCTGATGGCTGACCGACGAACTTCCAAATCAATACCCTCTCCTTATCACTAGGTATTTCAAAATTCATAGTTGTGTTTTTAAATTTGCACCGAAAAATGATTACAGTTTAGGTAATTTAATAAAAACCAACAAAAGTGAAAAGATTGAAGACTGCAAAAAATCGGGAATTCATCAAATTAATTGTAAAGATTGTGAAAGGATATACATAGGAAAAACAAAAAGGAATCTAAATACAAGATTAAATGAACACCTCAGAAATGTTAAAAATGGAGAAACAGAAAAATCTGCAATAGCTGCACATGCCTGGTCAGAAAAACATAGAATAGAAACCAAAACAAAATTACTTAAACAATTGGAAAAACCGAAGGAACTCACAATTTGGGAAAAAATTTACATATGCAAGAATAAAAACACAACTATGAATTTTGAAATACCCGGTGATAAGGAAAGGGGACTGATTTGGAAGTTCATCGGTCAGCCATCAGATGGCGCGGAGGTCAGTCTGCAGGAGAGGAGACCATTGGATGTCAGTTGTGAACGTGAACAGCATTCAGAATGTCACAAATACAGTGACGAAATCTAGATATGCAAGGGAATTAAGAAGTATGAGGTGAGTCAAGAAACAACTAAACAAAATTAAAATAAACTTCATAGTGTTATTTCCTACCTACATAACTTAATACATGCATATTTTAATACTTGCCTCTGATTTTTCTAGAATAGGAGAATACAATGTTGGTGGAGGTGGTGCCTCTTTCTTCCTCTTCAGAGAAGCATGTTGAGTCTCCAATGGCACAGTTACATTATTTGATAATGATATGGATGGGTGTTGCATGGCACCACTCAATGACCCTATACCAGAAATAAAAAAAAAAATTTTTTAATCTGTATATTTGCTTTCCTCTATAAACTTAATTTGGCACTAATAATTAAATGAATCGTGATTTCTTCTTACCTCATACTTCTATGTTTTTTTAAACATAGCACTGCAGTATCGGCGACACATTGTCGTCATCATCAGCTGTTTTCACGAGTCAATTTTTTTCTTTTGCGGTAATTATCTAGATGCCACCTGGTGTTCTTTTGAAGGAATTACTCTCCAAACTGCCATCTGGTGATATTTTGAATGAATCATTTTCTAAACTGCTATCTATTGTATTTTTGAAGAACTTTGTAATCAAGCTCGGTTCGTCCGGAATCTCGAAGTTCATAGTTCTAGTATGGTTTTTTTGAATATATATTTTTTCCCAAACTGTTAAATCCAAAGGTTTAGATAGATGTTTTAAAAGCTTTGCTTCTTTTTCAATCCTATGATGCTCTAATAAACTATGTGCTGCTATAGCTGATTTTTCAATTTCTCCATTCTTTATGTTTCTGAAGTGCTCTTTTTTACGAGCACATAGTTTATTAGAGCATCATAGGATTGAAAAAGAAGCAAAACTTTTAAAACATCTATCTAAACCTTTGGATTTAACAGTTTGGGAAAAAATATATATTAAAAAAAACCATACTAGAACTATGAACTTTGAGATTCCGGACAAACCGAGCTTGATTACAAAGTTCTTCAAAAATACAACAGATAGCAGTTTAGAAAATGATTCATTCAAAATAACACCAGATGGCAGTTTGAAGAGTAATTCCTTCAAAAGAACACCAGATGGCAGTCTAGAGAATTACCGGCAAAAGGAGGAAAAAAAAAAAATTGACAGTCATGAAAACAGCTGAACGACAATGTGTCGCCGATACTGCAGTGCTGTGTTTAAAAAAACATAGAAGTATGAGGTAAGAAGAAATCACGATTCATTTAATTATTATTAATTGAACCTCATAATGTTAAAAATTCCCAAATTTAATATATAAATTAATTTGGCACATCACATTATTACTATAGTCTTTCCTTAGAATCTGTAGAGAAGCTGTTGGAAATATGCCATCTACTAGGAGGCGGGCAAAAAATGCATGGCCAATGAGACTGCGGAAAGAAGTTCAGAAGGGAGAATAGATCACATGATATTACTCATTTCGCTGTTGAGTTAGAAGCAAGAAAGATGTCTAATTGGAAAGTTGGCAAATTTCTCTACACATTCCACGGACAGACTACGTAGTTACTTGCATATGGACGGCATTATGCATCAACCGGCTATGCACCATTATGTAAGTTATGAGAAAAATATGTTTAAAGTTTAAGTCAATCTTCCCTATTTATTATAGCACTAAACTATTATAGCACAGGATATTGCAACTTATTTTCCTTGTTTGACAGTTATGTATCAACAATCTAAGAGTGGGAACATTTGGCGCTTAGCTGTATGATGCATAATTTAGATTAGCATTTATGAAGATCTGGTTTCATAGCCGTTTGTTGCAAAACATAGAATCTTTGACAGGACTGAAGACCTTAACATTCTTCTTCAATAATAGGGCTATATTTAAAGATTTGGCACTAAAAGTGTATATACCCTTACTTCATGAGTCAGTGCAATAGATGGCATCAATATCTCAATTTTTTAAAACATAGCACTTAGCCAGTTGATGATACAAAACTTCATTCATATCATGAATGCCATTGTCAGTTTTACCAGTCTGGCAGATGGCATACATGATATGCATAAATTAGTTTTCAAATAGAACAAACAAGTTATGAGGTAAGATGACTCTAGATTCACCTTCTTTATTAAACAAACTATACTTATTAAAATTCATCGGATTATACCTCATAATGTTTACTTCCCAACATTAATTTAATATAAAACTATACTTATATTTGAAAAGAAAAAAATTATACGCTCAGACTGGGATTTGAACCCAGGACCTTTGGCTTTCTAGGTCAATGCTCTACCACTGAGCTACCTGAGAAACTCCAATCTAAATACAAATTTTTCTCTTTTACACTGTTAATTCCCGAATGCCAAATGCTACGAGCATTTTCTCGATCACACAAATGGCAGCTTCTTATTTAAGAATTCATTTATTGGGAATTTAAACACTATTTTATAAAGCCAGTAGTGCTTCTTTTGATGTTTTTATTATTAATTTAACACTTCTCACTGAACGATAAATTATATTTGTTGACGACTATCTATAGTTAAATTTCTTTGATTAAATACCTCATAATGTGATTTATCAATTTTTTCTGTAAAAAAGTTAGAATCTACGAGGGTGAATCAAATATAAACCGGAATTATTGTTTACAATTTTATAGAATTAACAAAAAATACAAAACCACCACCTTATTTTTCTACATAGTCTCCTGCATTACCAACAAACTTTTGCCATCGAGTTGGCAACTTTTTGATGCCGTCCTTGAAGAATGAGGGATGACGTGTAGTCAGCCAGTTGCGCACGAACTCCTCTACCGCTGCATTGTCACCAAACCGCCTTCCTCCCAGGTCTTCTTTCAGTGGCCCAAACAAATGGTAGTCACAGGGTGACAAATCTGGACTGTAAGGAGGATGTTCCAGAGGTATCCAATGCATTTTCGTCAGTTTTTCTTGTGTCAACCGAGCAGTGTGTGGCCTTGCATTGTCATGTAGCACAATCACATTTTAGATCGGTTTCCGGCGGATTTTTTTTTGGAATTTGAGTTCATCACTGATGATGGCTTGAACACTTCCGAAGCTTATTCCAACGTGTGAAGCAATTTCAGAAATTGTTACGCGCCGATCCTCCTCAATAAGGTCCCGTACAGCACGAATGTTGTCTGCAGTGATGCTTGTTCGTTGCCGTCTATCGTGGGGCTCATTTTCCACTGAATCTCGGCCCGCTAACTTTTTTTTTGCGCCAATCAGACACCTGCGTCTTCGAAACGGTTGCTTCCCCCGAACTGTGCATGGAGCCTTCTCAAAATTTCAGAAAAGTTTAGTGCCTTCTTTCGCCAAAAACTTAATAATAATTCGTTGCCCAACAGACGTGTGTACCTCTTGCTCGCTCATGGCGTACTGAAGCAAGCGGCCGCTCTTCGGAGTGCAACACATCAAGATCCCTACTCCAGACACCCCCACACCAACTTCCCCTCCAAACCGCAATCTTTGCAATTTGCTACCAGAGCCTCCAGATACAAATACCGGTTTATATTTGATCCACCCTCGTAGTTGCAAATGGGGATGAAGGTTTCCAACATATGTCCAAATGAGAAAAATAATTTTATGAGATGAAATATATTATTTTCAAAATTATTTTAGTGATATTGGTTTTCTTATATTTAAAGAAGCAAGCACATACCTGCTGCTGCTCCTACAATCATTGCTGCACTTCCTTTTGGTGCCACTGCTTGCAACTGAAGCTGCTGTTGATGCTGTTGTTGATGTTGCTGCAAACTCGAAGCAGTTAGAGTAGTACTGGATGTCAGATTTGTGTTGTAATATGTCACACCATCCACATAATCTGAGTTATTACGGCAGTCTGAAAAATAAAACACATCAAATAATCATAAAAGAATACATAATAAAATCACCATTTCAACAAAAACTGAAGATATTTCTTTTTATGATGCTTTTCTTATTCACTTCATACATCTCAATGATGGATAAATCATATTTGAAGAGAAAAATTATGCGCTCAGACTGGGACTCAAACCCAGAACTTTGGCTTTCTAGGCCAATGCTCTACCGACTGAGCCATCTGGGCGAGTTCAAATCTAAACACAAATTTTTCTCATATATATGCTGTTAATTCCCATGCACCAAATGCTATGAAACTTTTGCTTCTATCTTGCAAATGGCAGCTTCTTTATTAAGAAAACAATTTATTTGGGAATTTGGCTTTATAATGTAATGTAAAATTCCCAAATAAATTGTCTTCTTAACACTTTGAGTCCGGTGGTGGTACTAGTACCACGGCATTTAAATCATACTGAAGCCAGAGAAAATTAAATTCCTCGGCATTCCTGTGCCAGCAGATTTACAGGGGTGCTTTTCTGAACCAGAAAAACACCACTGTAAAATTAAATTCCTCGGCATGCCTGTGCCGGCAGATTTACAGGGGTTCCATCATTGGTATTTTCACGACTGTATTTCTGTTGTCCTGAAGAGTCGCCTCTTCCTCCATTTGTTGGAAGACTGAAGAACCCCAAAATTAAATCATTTTCCCCAGGATTTTCAAAGTTCATTAATTTCTCCTTTTCGTTTTTTTTATGTAGATTTTTTCCTAAACCATGAGTTCTTTGGGTTTTTCTATTTGTTTTAATAATTAGGCCTTTCTTTCAATTAGACTCTTTCTGCTAGTGCAGATTTCTCCACTTTTCCATTCTTGGATATTCTTTCACTCTGGTTTTTAAATTTCTCTTTTTTCCTTATGTAGACTTTCTCACATTCCCTGCATTTAATCTAATATATCCCTGATTTGTTTTCTTCTTCTATTTTCTCATTTTTGTTGGAACTAATTAATCTAATGATCAACTTTTATAAGATCCATGATATGTTCCGTTGAGGTATTATTCAAAATTAAAGTATAAAATTATGGAATATTCACCTGAAAGATCCGTCTCCTCAACTTTATTAGTTATTTAACTGTAGCGCTTTCGGGACTAGTCCCATCATCGGCAGGATTCAAAACTGGTGTTTCACTGAAGGCCTGGTGGAGGGGGTTATATGTACTGGGTTCGGACCTTTCAGGTGAATATTCCATAATTTTATACTTCAATTTTTAATCTAATGATGTTGAAGTCATTTTTCGGTGCCAATCATATGTTGAAATTTCAAATTTTTTTTAAACTTATGGTGCTTCAACGGATGATATGTGAATGATAAAAAGAAGATTATTATGAGGTGATGTAATAAAATTTTACTTAAATAAATAGTACCTCACAGTGTTAATTTACAAGAAAATCTACACTATCCTAAACATACGGATGAAGCAAGATATGGGATAGAGATAGTTTGGGAACATCTGAAGATAAACAACTTAATAAATAATAGTTTTAAAAAACTAAAAGAACACGCTTTATTAGAAAACTAAAAAATGAAAAATAATTTTAATTTCCAATACGCTTGGAATAAAATTAAAGTGGTCAACAAAGAAAATCATCTCCAACATATAGAATAAAACTAGAGTTATCTACAAAAAGAAAATAATTTTACCATCAAAAGCGTGCGGTGCTCTATATCAATTATTATATTTGATAATAAACAGATATTGGTAAAAGTAAGCTCTCTAAGAAGAAAATGTAAAAATCATAAAAAGCACCCCACACTTTTTATGGTAAAATTATTTTCTTTTTGTTGATAACTCGAGTTTTATTCTATTTGTTGGAGATGATTTTTTTGTTGACCACTTTAATTTTATCCCAAGCGTATTTGGCTACAATGTGGAAAGAGATATTGACTCCAAAATAAATAAATTTCAGACGGTGTGTGGAACAATACAGAGAACATTCAAAAATAAAATTAGAAAAGAAACCAAGATAAAAATGTATAATGTTATGGCGGTTCCCACAATATTGTATGGATGTGAAACTTGGGCTCCAGTGAAAAGACAGAAGGATAGAATACAGACGGCAGAGATGCGGTTCCTAAGACAAGTAAAAGGATGTACAAGACTTGATAGAATAAGAAATGAGGATATAAGGAAAGAATGAAAGTACAGCCTTTATTGGATAAAGTCACGAATTACAGACAGAAATGGATTGATCACATGGATGGAATGAGCAAGGAGAGATATCCATTGTTAGCCAGAAATTATCAAGCAAGAGGAAGGCGTGATGTTGGAAGACCTAGAAGAAGTTGGGCTGATGCAATATGAAGTCGGAATGGGCAATTGCCTAATCCCTGGAGTGATGATGATGATGATGATGTATTGGAAATTAAAATTATTTTTTAGTTTTCTAATAAAGCGTGTTCTTTTAGTTTTTTAAAACTATTATTTATTTTTTATTTTTTAGTTTTAATATTTTACAGAATAAGATAAAAATGTAAATATCTTTAAATTCGATACTATTGTAGTATGAGCTAAAAGGAATACTCTTCTATAAAAAAACCCTCCCAGCCGGATTTGAACCAGCGACGTATGGATTACTGAAATTATATACCACTAAGAGTTCACTGCTCTACCAACTGAGCTCTTACAACGATTGACTAAAAAGTCGATAAGCCCGCAACCTATTATACCAGTTTTAATTTTTTTGATTTTCGGATGATTCTGGCCAGGATTTTAGAAACAAAATATGAAATTACTGTATTGTCACGGGTCCTCTACACGTATACAAAGTTTCAAGTCAATCCAATGTTTCTAAGTGGATATAAATCGCGTTGAAAGATTCCGTTACATTGATACAAAAACACTTTTTTTGATTTTCTGATGATTATGGCCAGGATTCTAGAAAATAAATATGAAATTATTGTATTGTCACGGGTCCTCTACAAGTATACAAAGTTTCAAGTCGATCCAATGTTTCTAAGTGGGTGAAAATCGCGTTGAAAGACTCCGTTACATTGATACAAAAACACTTTTTTTTATTTTCTGACGATTATGGCCAGGATTTTAGAAAATAAATATGAAATTATTGTATTGTCATGGGTCCTCTACAAGTATACAAAGTTTCAAGTCGATCCAATGATTTTAAGTGGGTGAAAATCGCGTTGAAAGATTCCATTACATAGATAGATAGATAGATAGATAGATACAGGTCAAGCTAATATAAAACGTGTAAAAAAATCTGGGAAAGTGTCAAGGCCTCCTTTCTAAAGAAAATTCTAGCAGTCTCTAGATTCACTCTCTCGAGACTGGTCTATGTACTAGCAAGAGAACAGTTCTTCCTGGAAGACCTTAGAATGCGCTACTACCTGCCATCCACTAAAGCATATGAACAACTGATGCAAGACAGAAGACAGAAGCAGGACAACATTCCTAAAGAATTCTACGGTACGCCTGCCATGATAGATAGGAACTGGTGTGGACCCAACATGAAACTAAGGCACCAGATAAACTGATATACAGTCCATGGCTTCCATCACAAAGTTTGTGTGAATGTCTCTTACCATCAAATCGAAAACAGTTGCAGATGTAAACTGTGTGGACTAAAGTGTACAAGATATGATCTGCAATGTGTTCCAAAGTGACAATGCCATTAGCGCAATATGCCAATTAATTAATTTTGCACACTTGTGTACAATTATATTATTATTATTATATAATTATATAATTGTTTGGAGAGAAATGAATGTCACCACATCTGTTTTAAGAGGATTGAAAATCAAATGCTTAAATGGTATGGCCATGTACAAAGAATGGAAAATGAAAGATGGCCAAAAAATATATACCAATGGTCACCCCCTGGAAGAAATAAACGTGGCAGGCCAAGATGGAAATGGAAAACCTACGTCAGAACTATAATGGATGATAGTAATTTGGAAGAGGGATATTGGAATGATAGAGATAAATGGAAACTGAAGACGGCAAACCTATAAGTGGGGGAAAGCCGAAGAAGAAGAATTTTTTTTTTTTCCAAATGCCCCAGGTTTGTCTTTCGACATTCCCGGTTTCTCTCCTGGCATGGCATATTTGTAACCCACTTCTGAGGTTGGGGCGCCTGAAGGCAGGGTTACGTTGCCCCGATGATATGATGGGTGATGATGATGATGGTGCGCCAGGAGAGTCCCTAATCCTAAGCTTAACCTAAGTTGAATATGAATGATGATGATTGCGATGGCCATATGATTTCGGGGACCGTTTGGGCCTTAAAGTTTTCTTGACATTTGTCTTACAGGTGAGAAAAAACCCCGATAAAAACCTCGCCCAGAAAAACTGTCCCGACCTGGGATCGAACCCGGGCCCGCTACGTGACAAGGCGGCATGCCCTGAGACCACAGCGGTGGACTTATTATATAATGTTATAAGAAACCCCTCAGGGGTCCTCATCTAGGGGATATGTGGATGGCGACCACAAGGTGCCCAAGCTGTGCAAAACATTTCTTCCACTTACTTGTGTTTTGCACTCTTAACTTTACTATCTAACCTCTCTTGGTTAACTCTTGTTTTTTCGACCCCAACGCTATTAGGGCATCCGAGGGCTAGGGAGTCCTTCCTTGTTTCCATTTCTTCTTTCCTTTATTTTCTTTTCTTCTCCAGAAAAGCCTGACCAGAGGCTATAAGATGGCAGCCCCATCACTGGTCTTGCCTTCCTTTGGCCAGCAACCAATCGAAGGGACTATTATTATGCTTTCAAGTCTTATACGAGAATTTCCCATAAGGGAAAATTTTCTATAGGATCGTAACAGGCCTTGGCCTAATACTTGGAAGGAAGAAGAAGAAGAAGAATTCCTAAAAAAAAAGTAATTGTTTCATCATGTTATGTTGCAAATATTAAATAATCATCAGTGGAACATTACCTGTTGTGTATTTTGATCGTATCCTGAGAGGAGGTTGTGGTGCAAGGAACTGACCATACGTTTCTCGATTCCCACTGTCTTCATCATCAAGATAGTTGCTATCATCTAAATATTCCTGTGAACTGGAATCCTCCTGATTGGACATGCCCTCGTCGTCTGCAAACTCATCACTGTCATCTTCTCCTCTTCCTGTAGATTGATCTTCATCATCTGAATGAAGAGAGTCAGCTTCCTCGTTCAGAGGATCTCCAAACCTGTAACAGCCTGCAACACATATTCAAATTATAATTTTATCACATAATAGCTTTTGGGCACGCTGTAGCACAATTGTCTATAACCAATGCTACAAGCCAGAAGTTTGGAGGTTTGAGTTCCAGTGTTGTCAGGATTTTTAAACCGGCCTAAATCTTCTGGCAGCACAATAAAAGAAAAAATTCTTTGCTAATTTTTTTTTTTTTGAGAAAACCCTACATTTGCAACACAAAGTGTTTAAGACATTCTTATTATCGATGTTTTTATTATTAATTTCATCATCTCAATGATGGATAAATCATATTTCTTCTTCTTCCTTCCAAGTATTAGGCCAAGGCCTGTTACGATCCTATAGAAAATTTTCCCTCCAGCGTTCGTCATTAGTTTGATCCTTCCGGGAAATTCTCGTATAATAATAGTCCCTTCGATTGGTTGCCGGCCAAAGGAAGGCAAGACCAGTGATGGGGCTGCCATCTTATAGCCTCTGGTCAGGCTTTTCTGGAGAATAAAAAAGAAAATAAAGGAAAGAAGAAATGGAAGAAAGGAAAGACTCCCTAGCCCTCGGATGCCCTAATAGCGTCGGGGTCGAAAAAAACAAGAGTTAACCAAGAGAGGTTAGATAGTAAATTAAAGAGAAAAATTATATGCTCAGACCGGGACTTGAACCCGGGACCCTTGGTTTTCTAGTCTAAGTGCTCTACCAAGTGCTCAAATGGTAGAGCACTTGGACTAGAAAACCAAGGGTCCCGGGTTTAAGTCCCGGTCTGAGCGTATAATTTTTCTCTTTAAATATGATTTATCCATCATTGAGATATATGAAATTAATAATAAAAACATCGAAAATAGCCGTACTGGCATTTATAATGTAATGTATAATTCCCAAATATGTCTTCTTAATATAGGAGCCACCATTTGCAAAGATAGAAGCAAAGGCTTCAAAGCATTTGGTGGGCGGGAATTACAACGTATATAGAGAAAGATTTGCATTTAGATCGGTACTTGCTCAGGTAGCTCAAATGGTAGAGCACTTGGACTAGAAAACCAAGGGTCCTGGGTTCAAGTCCCGGTCTGAGCGTATAATTTTTCTCTTTAAATATGATTTATCCAACATTCTTATTATATTTACCACAAGAAATTACCGCTTAAAATCTATGCACTTATATTACTTCCACTCTGTGTAGTAGGAAAAAATAAAATATACACGAGTCTAAGTTTTTACCTGAGAGTTTTGCCTGTTCCAAAATGTATTGTTGAAGAGGCAAGAGATGTGCGTGAATTTCTGGGTCCAGAATATACGGTGGGTAATCTCCTAAATTGCTATACAGAGGGCCGCTGCCAACAGATCCTGCACTGCATCCCAATCCTTTATTATTGTCCAAATTGACATGTGAGTACTTCCCTCTTGTCTGATTGCCATTATTGTACCCAGAGTTCTGTGAATGCGTCAAAATCACAACATTATCTTAAGTAATTACTTATATAAATCTTGTCAAACTACAAACAAAGCTAAAAATTCAAAATTCACATTGCTAATAAATCAAAATACCACATATCAATTCTCGTCCATCCATAGTAATTCTGCCCGAAGGCAGGTCCTTCACTGCAATCATAGCATTTTCATGCTATGCTTGCAGCTTTACTAGGGAATTCTGTAGGTGTGGTAGCTTCCCGTTGCTTTCCACACCGGTGAAGGATGATGATGATAATGATAAGGATGATGGCCATATGATTTCGGGGACCGTTTGGGCCTTAAAGTTTTTCTGACATTTGTCTTACAGGTGAGGAAAAACCCCGATAAAAACCTCACCCAGAAAAACTGCCCCGACCGCGGATCGAACCCGGGCCCGCTGCGTGACAAGGCAGCATGCTACCTCGAGACCACAGCGGTAGTAAGTAAATAAAAGCAGAGTCATTTTTTTTCAATGGGACATACAGGGTGTTTAAAAAAAAATCATCATCATCATCCTGCCAGGTAGTAGTCCTAGAAGAACTGTTACAGCCTGAGAAAGCGGTTTTCGTGCCATCTTTTCATAGGTCGACCAAGTGACCGTTTTTCCATTTGGACAGTAGTTCATTATTGCCTTGGGGATCCTGGATCTAGCCATTCTTGAGACATGTTCCTTCCAGTTTAGCTGATATCTTCAGACTCGGGACCCATAGCTTGAAATCCCTCCCGGAGGACTTGCTCCTTGGATTTTTCCGTCCTAAATAATCCACCGACCCCAGCCGGTGAACCTTGGGCTAAAGGAAGGATAGGGAATAGGTAGATTACAATAGGTCTATTTTGACGGGAGCTAGAATTATTTTTTAGAACTAATTTATAGGTTTGATGATGTAATAATAACAGCAAGAACAAAAAATTCCCTACTGGAAACCTTTGACAAATTGAAAAATGAAGGTATAAAATATGGGCTTGTAATCAATCTAAATAAAACAAAATATTTAAGATGTATGAGAAATAAAACAAATTTGACGGAACTAACTATAAATAGTGACTGTATTGATCAAATTAACTCCTTTAAGTACCTAGGTACAATACTAAACGATAATAATACTGTTGAAGAAGAGATCAAAACAAGAATATCGCAAGGGAATAAAGCATATTTTGCTAATTTTGATATATTCAAAAGCAAATTATATAAAAAAATGTTAAATTCAAATTATATACAGCAATAATAAGACCAATCATATGTTATGGAGCTGAAACCTGGGTACTAAAAGAAGCAGACAAACTAAGAATATTAACGTTTGAGAGAAAAATATTTAGAAGAATGCTAGGTCCAGTAAAGGAAAATGGAAATTGGAGGTTGAGAAGGAATGACGAATTATACCTCAAGAATAACAAAGAAAATATAGTTAGTTTCATCAAATCCAAAAGATTACAATGGTTTGGACATACACTAAGAATGCCAAAGGGAAGATTGCCGAATGATATTTTGAATTGGAAGCCACAAGGAACAAGACCAAGGGGAAGACCCAAGGATCGATGGGAAGATGACGTAATTGAAGATTTGAGAGAGATGGGTATTTTTGATTTGAAATCCACTGCACAAGATAGGAAGAAGTGGCGTAAACTGGTTGAGAAGGCCAAGACATTCCACTGGAAGTCGTAGAGCCTGATGAAGAAGAAGAATTTATAGGTTATGGGACTCATATGTTAAAATAGACTATTTTAAGTCTAATATAGAGGATATTTGTATAGAAGAGGGGGATTTGCATTAATTTTTTTAGCGGAATATGCGAGAATTTTATTTATGACAATACTTTTTTGTGTAATTTTCCTTGGATGCGATCTATCTTCCTTATTATTTTATTTGAAATTAAGTTTTATTTCATTTTTATTTGTAGAGGCAAGGAGCATAACCACTAGTCCACCACGGCCGATGTTCCTTGACTAAACTAATTAATTATGCTTTCTTCCCTAGAAATGTCAATGAGTGTCATGTGGTCAGCACATCGCCTTAATAAGACACCTAATAAGCAACTAAGGTATTTCTTGGATGGAGAAGTTTGTTAAATCTTGTTCAGAGGCACTAACTAATGCTGGCTTCTAGAATCCTTAGAGAATTACCCGTATTTTGGTTCAAATATGTCTTCAAAATCCAAATTCATGATTAATCAGACTTTCTATTTTACTGACACCCCGCAGCCCCAAATAGTCCCATTAAATTGAGTTTTGGCTCTGGTACGTTTTATGGCGGACACAATTCTACACTTACATCCTCATGCCACTGATGCACTAAACACTTGTAAATACATTTCGTACTATTTTAAACATTTTGGAACCATTTTGTAAACATTTCTTACGATGATGTTTTTATTATTGATTTAACATTTCTCACTTAAAGATAAATTATATTTGAAGAGAAAAATTTTCGCCTAGGTCCCGGGTTCGAGTCTCGGCCTAGGCAAAAACGTTTCTCTTCAAATATAATTTATCTTTCAGTGAGAAATGTTAAATCAATAATAAAAACATCATTAGAAGCCTTACTAGCTTTATAAAGAAATGTTAAATTCCCAATAAATGTCTTCTTAACTAAGAAGCCGCCATTTGCAAAGATAGAAGCAATGGTTTCAAAAGCATTTGGCAAGAGGGAATTACAACGTATATAAGAGAAAAATTTGCATCTAGATCGCAACTTGCCTCAGTAGCTCAGTTGGTAGAGCATTGGTCTGGCAAGCCACAGGTCCCGGGTTCGAGTCTCGGTCTAGGTGAAAATTTTTCTCTTCAAATATAATTTCTTACGATTATTAAATATTTATAAATTATGCGAAACTTGTGCATTGGCTTCTAGAGATGCAGAAATGCTTCATGTAACATCCGCTAGGTGGCTCTCAAATTGGAGTTACCAACATTTGAAAATAATTGAAAACCATATTTAGTGTTAATGTACAAAAAATTAAGTTTATAGTTTATTAAATAATATGAATGTAAATTGTTTTGTTAGGTTAGGAAATGCGGAAGTTGGTTTATGTACTTTTTTTTTAGCATTTGGGAATAAATAATATGCATGTAAATTGTTTACTTTGGTTAGGAAATGGCAAGTTAGTTTACGTCCATTTTTTTTTCCAGCATTTGGGAATTTATTTCCAAAGTTGGTAACACTGACTCCAGAGCCATCTACCGGAGGCTACATTAACCATTACAGCAACTCCTGCAACTCGCGTATGCACACTGCGATTCTGTGGAACTTAGAAAAATTTGTGTCCGTCAAATAACTGACTTTTTCCTGAGGTTTTACTGTGTACGATATTAAAACAAGAAAAGTACCTTGGAGGTATTTTCCCTGGTAGATTGCTGAGAGAGTTTATTAAGATGGTCAGATTGTCCGGAAGAAACTGAGATGAGATCGTCGTAAGAAGATGGTCCTTTGTCGCTATTTAGAATAGCATCCACATCGGTTCCTCCAGGCAAGGTTACAACAACGATGACGTGATATTGGTGGGGGTTCGATGGATGCAAAAGGATTAGGGTGAGATGTTTTTCTTGCTACCTTGAATAATGGCTGCAGGACTAGATGGAGATGTGGTAGCAGGAGAAGAAGGCGAAGGAACTCGATGTAGGACCATCGCTGGAAGAAACATTGTCATTATCCTCATCGTCTTCACCTTCGTCGTCGTCACCATCATTGTGCGCTTTATTAGAAGTAGCTGCCGATCCTGTTGTGCAATCGCTAAGTGCATTATATTTAAGCGTTTGTTTTTTCTGAGGCTGCTGTAACATAAGCTGCTCTTGATACCTGCAAACAACAATCACTGCATTACTTTTTATAAAATAAAAGACTAGCCGATCTTATTCAAAATATATCTACAAAATACCTTAACACAGTGGAAAAACAAATGTTCACTTATGGAGATAAAGGGAGAAGAAGATATAATCGATTCTGAACTTTTATAAAAAAATCACTATGAGGATTAATTTAAATTAAAATGCTTCATACCTCACCTCATATCCAGTCTTCCAATTTAAAAGACAAAAATTAATTAATGGAAGCACACTTATTTATAAAACAAACAGAAGAAAAAATTAAATTCAAGAAATTCACTTACCATCCACTGAAACATGTAGTAGGGGTAAAGTAAAGTGATCCCACAACAGACCTGGAGGCCCTTGGGGTAGTAGGAGGTTAGGGCGCCCACTTTTTCTAGACAATCGGCACTTTATGTCAGCCCTGGCGTGACGGCCGTCTTTACCCCCAGAACAAGCGTCTGGTACTCATTTCCGTTAGAGGCTGAGTCGACCCCAGGGCCATAGTGCCGCCAGAGGGTTTGGGTCAGTTTAAAAATCCTGACCCCATCGGGACTTGAACCCTCGACCCTCCGGCTTGTAGCTCAGTGCCTTAACCACTACGCTACGGCGTGCCCCATAGTAGGGGTACTTCCAAGATTAAAATTTATTTGGGACCACACAATAAGCTGTTGTTATACTGTGGTTAACGGTAACTCAAGGGTTTGGCAGGTACATGTACCTAGCGAAGCGAAACTAATGTTTATTATAAAAGTGTAAATTTGATTGACGTGTTGAAATGGTCAGATTTGCAAAACAATAAATTTTGTTAAAAGGAATACTTGAGCCAATTTTAAAACTTCCTTGGGAAATAAATATAAAAGTCCAAGAAATTTTATTGTTAATAGAGTGTGGCCAGTAGCTCCCATACAAGTACATACAGAGAGGAGCCAGTAGCTCCCTTACAAAAACAGAGTAGGCTAGTTTATGATATTACGAGTATTCAGAGGAGCCTGTTGCTCCCATATTATTACCTAAAAGTGTGAATCAATCTATCGTACGTGAAATATACTAGGGAAGTCTAGATTTGCTCAAGTAGTCTACAAGATATTATAAATTTGTTGTGAATATTGTGTTGTTCATAAGAGGTTAACAAAATAAACTCTTTTTCCCAATTAATTACACAACTCATTGTTACTGATTATCAAATTCCTTGTCTTTCACACCACTCGAACCCAGAAATAAGCTTAATCTAAAACACACCCTGAAGAGACCCTCGTGCCTACTAGAGCCTGTTGCAAACACCACAAGTTTTAAAAAATTTTCAAAAAGTTTAATATAAAATTGGCACCAAAGAATGAATACAGCCTAAATAGGATAATTAAAACCAATAAAAATGAAAAAATTGAAGAAGGAAACAAATCAGGAATTTATCAGATCAAATGCAGGGATTGTGAAAAAAGTTACATAAGAAAAACAAAAAGGGTAAAAGAACATCTTAGAAATGTCAGAAGTGGTGAAGTGGAAAAGTCAGCAGTAGCTGCTCATGCTTGGTCCGAAAAAAATTGAATTGAATCAAAAGGCAGTCTAATTAAACAAATATAAAAACTCACGGTTTGGGGAAAAAACCCACATTAAAAAACCAAAAAAAAAAAAACAAAAAATTATGAACTTTGAAATTCCTGTGGATTCTGACTGGATCGAGAGGTTTATTGGTCCACCAACAGAGGGAAGAAGTAGTTTTTCTGATCAACATAACATCAGTCGATAAGAAAGTATTGAAGATGAAGCCGCCAAGGCTTTGAAACCGCAGTCTTTTGAAGACTGGATATGAAGTGAGGTATGAAGCACTTTAATTTAATCTACAATTTATTTGTTGCTATTTGTTGATGATCAGCCATTGATGGCAGGAGATTACGAAGATCTAGAGTACACCAAAAAAAAAAACTGAAGGAGGAATATAAAAAATGGGGATTAAAGATAAATTTGGACTAAACGAAGTACATTGTAATAGGAGATGAATAAAAAAATCTGGTTTTAGAAGACAGACATGGAAAAATAAAAGCATGTAACAAATATGTAAATATAGGGACAAAAATTAATGCAGATAGAAGTCATGAACAGAAATTAATGAGTGGATAAATAAGTTGGGGGGTTATAATGAGCCAGCTCCCTATCTTAAAGAAAAAATTAACTATGCTATAAATTCCAACGTGAAGAATACAAGCAGGATTAATCATAAACAACAAACATAGGGATGCATGGAGGAGTAAAATTTACAAAGGGTGTAGGAAAACTACTGCATTTTAGAGAAATTTCTAATAAAAATATTATTTTCATTATTATTATTATTATTATTATTATTATTATTATTATTATTATTATTTCTTTTATCATCCTTCTTCTTCATAAATGGCACTACAACCCAATAAGGACCTTTGCCTCTTAAATGAGCTCCCACCAAACAGCCCTCTCCATAGAAAGCTTTCCCAATGGTTTATTTGACATTTTTTAAGATCATGGCACACACAATCCTACCATCTATTCTTAGATCTTCCTCTTAGGCTCGTATCTATGAATGCATTAGACCGTAAAAGTCGTTCTCTGCTTGTACTCAGCTGAGAAAGTTGCATCCAAATACTTTTTGCGTACTCAAAAATCTGTTCATGCGATAATAATTGTTGAAATTCCTAAGCTACCTGGAGAACTTAGCAGAGAAACGAATTGTGAGCAACCCGATGGGAATCTATGTAGTTTGAAACCTTGCCGCATACCTTGCTGCTTTATCCAAGATGTCGGACCTTGAAGACTTCGATCATGTTTTCGGTATACGCAGAGAAGAGGAATTTGATAAGAGTCTACCAAAGAATTCAACTGGAAGAACAGGAGAATCGGCATAATATTGCACAATGCAGACAGCATCATATATGGTATTATTTGCGGGATGCAAGCGTAAATTCGTTCCTCTAGCAGACGAAAATAACGGAAGTGGTTTTACCGCTGAGAATTCTGGGTAATTTCTTGCCAATATTACGAAAACGATGACTTTCATGCATGACCAGTTAGTGGGTCGCTAATTCGACCTTTGCACTTGCTCATGGAAAGTCAGCTCACCGGTGATTGGAAGTAATTTGAGTAGAGACTAATGTATTTGCAAGCAGCCCTTAATCTGGTTCTTTAGGTTGTGAACAGAAGATTTGTTTCACCTTTCTATTATTTGACATTCTATTAATATGTCCAATCCATCTCAAATGACCAAGCCTTATTATATTTGAAGAGAAAAATTTTCGCCTAGACCGAGACTCGAACCCGGGACCTTTTTGAGACAATATCGAGATCTTCTAATAATTATATTAATTCTCTATTATATCTTCTCTATCATTATTATTATTATCATCATTATTTTACTACTACTACTACTACTACTACATTCTACTACTACTACTACTACTACTACTACTACTACTAACTACTTCTACTACTACTACTACTACTGCTAACATCCAGTATAAACCAAAACCAAATTCAGCAACAAAAGCCATGACAGTAAAGAAGCATGTCAAAGATTTTCATAAGTAATGCCACGAGTGATTTCCAAATTATCGATAAATTCACGACTCACGAAGTGAGGAGTGAATTTATCTAGAGAATTTGGAAATCAAGAGTGGCATTTGTTAGGACTATTTAACGAATAAAATTAAGCTGTTTACTCACAAATCATTATTTAAATATAGTTATTTTTAAATATTTATATATTTAATGTAAACGGCGATGTTTGAAAACAAATGAGAAACGATAGGTACGCTTCTACTGCTTCATTTGTTTATCACTGCAACCAGATCATACTATTTATTGCAAAAGTAACGCAATATTGTAAGGAGGAGCTTTCTTTAATATGGTAATTATAACACTGATAAATATTTGGTGAAACACGACTCTGATTGGTTGTAAAACAGAAATCATTCAAACGTGATTGGTCATTGACTTCCATTTGGGGCATGAGTTAAATAGTCATTATAATAATATCAAACCTATGCAGCTTATTCAAATAAATTATAACAACCAGAAAAAAAAAATGATTATTACTCTCTTTACCTTAAAGTTTACAGGATTCTTCTAATAATTTTGTATAAGTGACAGAAGCTCAAACCATACTTTGTTGTTCCAGTGTGAACTGAGTCATTAAGGAAGACAGGATGTCTGAATGACTACTAGAAACAGTAAGTGGGTGGGAGTAAGTGGGAGAAAAGGAGGGAATTAAATTAAAGGCAGGGAAACTACACATCAAACAGCATAGCTTTGTATCCCTCATTTAAAAAAAAGAAATAGCCGATTTTAACTACAAATACACCAGTTGTTAATATTTTGCACAATTCATAAGAATTACATTCATGTTCTGCATTACAGGGACTCTTTTGTCATCCCAACTAATTTAAAAAATGTTAATTTAAAAATATGTGAATAATGATTTTTCCTTAATTATATTTGAGTTGCGTATTTTGACTTACCTCATATTTCTTGAAAATATACAACTCAAGTATAATTAAAATAAACCTCTTAGTGTTGTTTCCTGCATATATTTAATAATGGTTAAACAGTATTAATGGTGCTTTGACAAGAACATTTTTCCCAACTGTTTTTGACCGAATAAAGTGCAAATATGTAAAACCAAATTTTGTATTAACACAATTTATGACTGGACACGGTAAATTTGGACATTATTTGGAACGATTTAAAATAGGTATTTGCAAAAACTCCAGCCAGACTATCTTACATCTGTTATTTGAGTGTCCCGCATTTGATTCCAAGAGGCATGAATTTATTTAAAAATTAGGTTATTGCCATAATAGATATCAACTGCCTTCGTCAAATATTTTATGTAAGAAGTGTTGCTATAGAAAGCTGTGTGACTTTATCCATCATATTTTTAAGAGACTATGAGTTAGTTTTCTCTTGGGTTTGTTAATTTATTTATTTATTTATTTATTTGTTCATATTACATTATTACGTAACGCTAGAAATTAACCATACTCTAAATTACTGTAAATAATTAATTGTATTGTAACTAAAACCCTAACATACCGGATGTTGAAATAGGGTTCATATTATTGGAGATTCAATTAAAAAAATAATAATTTTTCCTGTTACATTACATGGATGCACAATATGGTAATCTACTTTAAGAGAAGAAAAAAGATTACAAATATTTGAGAATAAAGTGCTTGACAAATTATATTTGATGAGAAAAATATACACCTAAACTGGAGTTTAAACCTACGACCTTTAGCTTAACACGCTAAAACTTTGCCACTGAGCTATCCAAAACCTCCAATCTAAATGTATAAAAGAAAAATTTGCAATCAGATTGGAGTCCTTGGATAGCTCAGTGGCAAAGCATTAACATATCAAGCTATAGGTCCTGGATTCAAACCCCAGTGCAGGCATATATTTTTCTTAAATTAATATTGAGAAGCTAAAGCTATTACTATGATAGAAATAAGTAAATTAATGAACACAACTAAATTATTGTAATAAATGGTAAAGAGAAAAATGTTTATTAAATTAATATTAAGAAGCTAAAGCTGTTACTATGATTGAAATAAGTATATTAAAGTACAAATGTTTGCCTGAACCGGGAATCTAACCCCGAACCTTCAGCTTTCCGTGCTGATGCTCTGACCACTGAGCTAATTCAGGTTTTTATTGGGAATTTAAACATTATTTTACAAATACTGTTGATAGCAATTCATCTAATAATTAAATTAATGTTTTTATTACCTCACCTCATATCTTTTTTCTTCTATACTGCAGTTTCGGAGCTTATCTCCATCGTCAGTAGCCTCTGGTCGACCGGTGTTATGTCGTTTCTTGGCGGTTTCCTTCTTACTTTCCATGGGAAACCCACTATCTCCCTTTCTGGCCAATTTATTCATGGGTAGTTTCGAACAGAAAATCACAAGGGGACACCCATTAACTTTCAAATTTTGGCGCAGATATGTTGACGATATAATAGCCATTATAAACCATAAACAAATAGAAGATGCCTTAAAACTCCTGAACCTTCAGAGCAAAACTGTAAAATTCACAATGGAAACTGAAACTGAAAGACAAATTTCATTTTTGGATCTAACCCTAACTAGAAACGAAAAAAAAACAAAATAGAATTTGGAATATACAGAAGAACACACATAAAGATAACTACATTAAGGCATCAGGATTCAACCATTTCGCTCACCAAGAAGCTGTATTCAATAGCCTAACACACAGATTGGTGAATGTACCCCTGAACCGTGAAAAATATGAAAAAGAAAAAGAATACATATTAAAGTAGCAATAGAAAATGGTTATGAAGAGAACATGGTACACAAGAAAATAAATAAGTTCAAAAGGCAAAAACTAATTAATGAAAGCACACTTAAAAAAACAAACAGAAGAGAACATAAGATTCAAAAATTCACTTACCATCCTGTAAAACACCACAAGTTCCAGAAAATTTTCAATAAGTTTAACATTCGATTGGCCCCAAAGAATGAATACAGCCTAAACAAGATAATTAAAACCAACAAAAATGAAAAAATTGGACAAGAATATAAATCAGGAATATATCAGATCAAATGTCAAGATTGCGACAAAATCTATATAGGAAAAAACAAAAAGAAATTTAAAAACTAGATTGAAGGAACACCTTAGAAATGTAAAAAAGGGGGAAGTGGACAAGTCAGCAGTAGCAGCCCATGCTTGGTCTGGAAAACATTTAATAGATACAGAAGCTAGCCTAATCAAACAAACAGATAAACTAAAGGAACTCACAGTCTGGGGAAAAAATCCACATCCAAAAAAACAAAAAAGAAAAATTCATGAATTTTGAAACTCCGCAAATTTTGACCTAATCCAGAGGTTCATCGGTCCACCGACAGAAGTTAAGAAGGAAACCGCCAAGAAACGACATAACACCGGTCGACCAGAGGCTACTGACAATGGAGATAAGCTCCGAAACTGCAGTATAGAAGAAAAAAGATATGAGGTGAGGTAATAAAAACATTAATTTAATTATTAAATTAAACCTCATAGTGTTCTTTCCCTGTGAAAGTTAAATAAATAAGTGACGACTCAAGTCAAGAGGGAACAAAGATGGCGGACGGACACATAACCTCAACACAGAATTTCAACACAACTTGGGGGGTTTAAAACAAGATATCAAAACGTACATAAAATTAAAAGAAAAAAAGAAAGAAAGAAAATGTTGGACATCAAATTTATAAATAAATGCTTAGACTTGGACATTTCGCCGAAAATTTATTAGAAAAACCGTTAAGAATAAACGGTTCTAAAGAACAGAAGATCTTAGAGAAAAAAATGTTAAAGATGGAGAAAGGGAAACATTTCGAAACAATCAGCAATTTAGACGCTAAATTATACTTTTTTACATTTAGGAACACAAAAATTGTAGGGAATTTTATTGGGACAATCTGGAGGAAAATCTTTTTCAACAAAATAAACCAAATTATAAGAGAAAATCAGTCAAACAAAACAATAAAATTGAAAATTTAAAATCAAAGAAATGTTTCATGGGAAACCCAAACAAGCGGAAAATAGAAAAAAAATGCAAAAATAATGTAGTAAATTTGTCTTCCCAAAATTTTAGCACACAAGAAATGGAAATATTGGAAACTAGGCCTAAAAACATGTGTGAACTTCTCTAACAATATAGATGATTACGTAGCAGACATAGAAATTGCCATAGAAGGAATGAACACAGAAGAGAAGGTCTTGATTAGAAATGAATGCGCAAAAATTATTGAGGAGATCAAAGAAAATCCTATAAACAAAACGGGAAAGGGAAACATGAAAATCATCAAAGAAATAAACAAGAAAAATATAATAGTCACAAAAGCTGACAAAGCAAATCAAATAGTAATCATGGACATTGTTGATTATAAAAATAGAATGTACAACCTTTTGGAATCAACTGAATACACTGAAATTAAATCTAACCCCTTCCGAAATGCATCAAAGAGGTGGACAACACCCTAAAGAAAGTAAACAATATCCTAACCAAACAAAAGAAGTTTTACCTAAAGGTTCCCAACCCTAAAAACCCTAATATGCACGGCCTCCCGAAAACACATAGGCAGGAAACAAAATGAGACCCATTATCAACTGTATAGGGTCCCCTACATACCAAATAGCTAGATGGTTATGTAGCGAATACAAGAATATGGGAGGGTTTGAGAACCTTTCAATCGACAATTCATTGGAATTGATAGAGGATTTCAAGCACAGAGAATTAGAACCAACTGACAGGTTAGTTTCTTTTGATGTAGTTTCATTGTTTCCCAGTGTCCCAAGAGAAACCACCATTGATATTCTGGAAAAATGGTTAACGAACAATAATTTGGAAAAGAAAAAGATAGAAGAATACATCATTTTGACAAAATTGTGCATCGAACAAATGTTCTTTACATACAATGGGAAATACTACAAACAAAATTTTGGACTTTCCATGGGAAACCCACTATCTCCCTTTCTGGCCAATTTATTCATGGGTAGTTTCGAACAGAAAATCACAAGGGGACACCCATTAACTTCAAATTTTGGCGCAGATATGTTGACGATATAATAGCCATTATAAACCATAAACAAATAGAAGATGCCTTAAAACTCCTGAACCTTCAGAACAAAACTGTAAAATTCACAATGGAAACTGAAACTGAAAGACAAATTTCATTTTTGAATCTAACCCTAACTAGAAACGAAAAAAACAAATAGAATTTGGAATATACAGAAAGAAACACACATAAGATAACTACATTAAGGCATCAGGATTCAACCATTTCGCTCACAAAGAAGCTGTATTCAATAGCCTAACACACAGATTGGTGAATGTACCCCTGAACCGTGAAAAATATGAAAAAGA
The DNA here is from genome assembly GCA_030220185.1 of Diploptera punctata. Classification (NCBI taxonomy): domain Eukaryota; kingdom Metazoa; phylum Arthropoda; class Insecta; order Blattodea; family Blaberidae; genus Diploptera; species Diploptera punctata. The sequence continues at coordinate 1,104,280 of JASPKZ010004543.1, forward strand.
AAAAGAATACATAATTAAAGTAGCAATAGAAAATGGTTATGAAGAGAACATGGTACACAAGAAAATAAATAAGTTCAAAAGGCAAAAACTAATTAATAAAAGCACACTTAAAAAACAAACAGAAGAGAACATAAGATTCAAAAAATTCACTTACCATCCTGTAAAACACCACAAGTTCCAGAAAATTTTCAATAAGTTTAACATTCGATTGGCCCAAAGAATGAATACAGCCTAAACAAGATAATTAAAACCAACAAAAATGAAAAAAATTGGACAAGAATATAAATCAGGAATATATCAGATCAAATGTCAAGATTGCGACAAAATCTATATAGGAAAAACAAAAAGAAATTTAAAAACTAGATTGAAGGAACACCTTAGAAATGTAAAAAAGGGGGAAGTGGACAAGTCAGCAGTAGCAGCCCATGCTTGGTCTGGAAAACATTTAATAGATACAGAAGCTAGCCTAATCAAACAAACAGATAAACTAAAGGAACTCACAGTCTGGGAAAAAATCCACATCCAAAAAAACAAAAAAGAAAAATTCATGAATTTTGAAACTCCCGCAAATTTTGACCTAATCCAGAGGTTCATCGGTCCACCGACAGAAGTAAGAAGGAAACCGCCAAGAAACGACATAACACCGGTCGACCAGAGGCTACTGACGATGGAGATAAGCTCCGAAACTGCAGTATAGAAGAAAAAAGATATGAGGTGAGGTAATAAAAACATTAATTTAATTATTAAATTAAACCTCATAGTGTTCTTTCCCTGTGAAAGTTAAATAAATAAGCAATTCATCTGTCGGATGGGGATGTTAAGCCTGACCCCCATGGTGCTTTTCGACAGAAATAGGCTATGTCCTGGCACTGGGTTTTACCTCTCTCTTTCCTCATCACCATGCATCACACGACACACTTTCACAACACAAACACATAAACATACATTCATCCTACACTCCTCTCCGTACACAATACAAGAATATATCATCTATGTAGTGTAAGTGGTCTGCTTAAGTGGTGCGTAAATTGAAAATAGTCAACATAAATGACATCTGTCTACCCAGTATGGAACCCGAAGCATGAAAAGAGCAGTGGGTGGCATTAGAACACATATATATTGTTTATTTTTTCTTCACTCACCTCATACTTCATAACTCCTCGCAGACCCGGGTTTCGTCACTTCATTTGTGACATTCTCAATGCTGTATCACGTTCACAACTGACGTCCAACGGCCTTCTATCCTGCAGACTGACCTCCGCGCCATCTGATGGCTGACCGACGAACTTCCAAATCAATCCCCTCTCCTTATAACCAGGTATTTCAAAATTCATAGTTGTGTTTTCATTCTTGCATATGTACATTTTTTCCCAAATTGTGAGTTCCTTGTGAGTTTTTCCAATTGTTTAAGTAATTTGGAAAATTGGAAAAACCGAAGGAACTCACAATTTGGGAAAAAATTTACATATGCAAGAATGAAAACACAACTATGAATTTTGAAATACCTGGTTATAAGGAGAGGGGATTGATTTGGAAGTTCGTCGGTCAGCCATCAGATGGCGCAGAGGTCAGTCTGCAGGATAGAAGGCCGTTGGACGTCAGTTGTGAACGTGATACAGCATTGAGAATGTTACAAATGAAGTGAAGAAACCTGGGTGTGCGAGAAGTTATGAAGTATGAGGTGAGTGAAGAAAAAATAAACAATATTAAAAAACATCATAGTGTTATTTCCTATCTACATAACTTACACATATTAATATATTAAGAATGAATCCAGGAAGATAAATTATATTTGAAGAGAAAAATTTTCGCCTAGACCGAGACTCGAACCCGGGACCCTTGGCTTCCAGGCCAAGCGCTCTAACCAACTGAGCTACCAAGGCGAGTTACGATCTAGATGCAAATTTTTCTCTTATATACGTTGTAATTCCCTATCGCCAAATGCTTTTGAAACCATTGATAGGGAATTACAACGTATATAAGAGAAAAATTTGTGTCTAGATCGTAACTCGCCTCGGTAGCTCAGTTGGTAGAGCACTTGGCCCGGAAAGCCAAGGGTCCTGGGTTCGAGTTTCGGTCTAGGCGAAAATTTTTCTCTTCAAATATAATTTATCTTTCATTGAGAAATGTTAAATCAATAATAAAAACATGAATCCAGGAAGTTTAGTTTATGGAAAAAAGATGGAATTAAATATTAAAGCCTCAGAGGATGCGAATCTCAACTCAAATACATAAACATGTAAATAAGGAGACTCAAGCTAATCCAAAATCATCTTTGGCAGCAGTGTGATATCTCAGATTGAAAACTTAACAACATTATAAGCTATGCAGTTCAGTCTTCTGTTTCCTCATTGATATCACATTCAAGTGAATTCCAGTTATTACTACTACAAGGAAATTACTTCTTTTTAAACTGAATTAACAAACTATATACAAGTAATTATATTATTTTTATATTTGAAGAGAAAAATTATACGCTCCGACCGGGACTTGAACCCGGGACCCTTGGTTTTCTAGTCCAAGTGCTCTACCATCTGAGCTACTGGACATCTTACCTCAATATTAATGTTTGAAACATGTTCAAGAACAAATCAACATTAATATTGAGGTAAGATGTCCAGACTAAAAATAATATAATTAAAATAACCTCAAAATATAACTTCCTAAAATTAAATATTTATTATATACGAGTATTTTAAAACCAAATTAATATACAATGGATACCATCCCATGTGGGAATAGTAGGAAATAAAAATCTCATAGCCTGGCAAAAAAGAAACTAAATATTACTAGATAAAGCACTAATGAATTTTGAAACAGTAAAAGTGTAATTAGAAACAAAATTAACATTTGTTGAGTGATTCCGGGTTATGTGGCCGTGGTCCATAGTTGGTGTTGATACCAGACGTTTCGCCCTCAACTGTGGAGGGCATCTTCAGTGGCGAGTGCTTCTAGGCGTGTTTCCTGGTCGGAAGATCTACTTAGAATGAGCGCTGTGGACGTAGAGGACGTTGTATTAGTGGTGCGTGCAGGGTGAGCGGGCGTGGCTCTTGCTGATTGGCTAATGGTCGTCTCCTTGTTGTCACTGGTGTTAATGCATTTATTTTCTAGTGTATGAAACCAGGCCTTAGACAGTTTGATACCTTCCTCTTTTCTGTTAATATTTCCCTTATGCTTGTATATTTCTATAGCCTCTCGGTATAATCTACGGAAATAGTAGGAAGTAGTGGCTAAAACTTGTGTATCGTCGAATAGAATCTGGTGTCCATTCATAATGGCATGTTCTGCTACAGCTGATTTATCCATTTCTCCTTGTCTGCAGTTTCTTTTATGTTCTGATAAACGGGTGGCTATACTTCTTTTCGTGGTCCCTATATATGATTTACCACACGAACAAGGAAGTCGATATACGCCGCAAGTGGAGAGAGGTGGCCGAGGATCCTTAGCTGAGCGAAGGCAGTCTTCTATTTTTCTTGTAGGTCTGTAAACTGTTTTATGTTGTATTTTCGTAGGAGTTTTCCGATACGATCTGTGACTCTTTGTACATATGGTAAGTAGGCTATGCTGGTTGAGGGTGTGTTATCCATTCTGACGTGCTGTCTTCGTGGATGTATGGTTTGTCTTATTTCCTTGGATGTGTAGCCATTTTTCTGGAAACAATTGAACAGATGGTGTTGTTCTTGTTTAAGGTGTTGTGGTTGGCATAACTTAGTCGCTCTGTCGAACAGTGTCTTAATGACACCTCGCTTTTGTCTTGGATGGTGGTTAGAGTCTTTGTGCAGATATCGGTCTGTGTGTGTAGGTTTTCTGTAAACTGTATGTTGAATTTTCCCATTGCCAGTCCTTATTATTTGAACATCCAGGAAAGGAAGTCTTCCATTATCTTCTTTTTCCATTGTGAACTGTATTTTGTTGTGTCTGCTGTTAAGGTGTTGAAAGAAACGTTCCAATTCTTCACTGCCATGTCTCCATACTACGAATGTGTCATCAACATAGCGAAACCAATGTTCTGGAGACTTGGGAGCTGTTTTTAGTGCTTCTTCTTCGAATTTCTCCATGAAAAAATTCGCTACTACTGGGCTTAGAGGACTGCCCATGGCTACTCCGTCGGTCTGTTCATAGTAGCCATGGGCAGTCCTCTAAGCCCAGTAGTAGCGAATTTTTTCATGGAGAAATTCGAAGAAGAAGCACTAAAAACAGCTCCCAAGTCTCCAGAACATTGGTTTCGCTATGTTGATGACACATTCGTAGTATGGAGACATGGCAGTGAAGAATTGGAACGTTTCTTTCAACACCTAACAGCAGACACAACAAAATACAGTTCACAATGGAAAAAGAAGATAATGGAAGACTTCCTTTCCTGGATGTTCAAATAATAAGGACTGGCAATGGGAAAATTCAACATACAGTTTACAGAAAACCTACACACACAGACCGATATCTGCACAAAGACTCTAACCACCATCCAAGACAAAAGCGAGGTGTCATTAAAACACTGTTCGACAGAGCGACTAAGTTATGCCAACCACAACACCTTAAACAAGAACAACACCATCTGTTCAATTGTTTCCAGAAAAATGGCTACACATCCAAGGAAATAAGACAAACCATACATCCACGAAGACAGCACGTCAGAATGGATAACACACTCTCAACCAGCATAGCCTACTTACCATATGTACAAAGAGTCACAGATCGTATCGGAAAACTCCTACGAAAATACAACATAAAAACAGTTTTCAGACCAACAAGAAAAATAGAAGACTGCCTTCGCTCAGCTAAGGATCCTCGGCCACCTCTCTCCACTTGCGGCGTATATCGACTTCCTTGTTCGTGTGGTAAATCATATATAGGGACCACGAAAAGAAGTATAGCCACCCGTTTATCAGAACATAAAAGAAACTGCAGACAAGGAGAAATGGATAAATCAGCTGTAGCAGAACATGCCATTATGAATGCACACCAGATTCTATTCGACGATACACAAGTTTTAGCCACTACTTCCTACTATTTCCGTAGATTATACCGAGAGGCTATAGAAATATACAAGCATAAGGGAAATATTAACAGAAAAGAGGAAGGTATCAAACTGTCTAAGGCCTGGTTTCATACACTAGAAAATAAATGCATTAACACCAGTGACAACAAGGAGACGACCATTAGCCAATCAGCAAGAGCCACGCCCGCTCACCCTGCACCCACCACTAATACAACGTCCTCTACGTCCACAGCGCTCATTCTAAGTAGATCTTCCGACCAGGAAACACGCCTAGAAGCACTCGCCACTGAAGATGCCCTCTGCAGTTGAGGGCGAAACGTCTGGTATCAACACCAACTATGGACCACGGCCACATAACCCGGAATCACTCAACATTATGATTACCGGCCGTGAAAGCCTGCATTCAAAAATTAACATTTTTCTGAAAGCAAAGGACAAATTTTAAAAAATTAGTTAAATTAGGATCAGAATTACTTATTTTTACTTATTTTAGGATCTTCAAGACGACAGAACAATGGTTGTAACGATACAGAAACTATGTTCCGAAACCAGTTTATAGTCAAAAGAAGAACAATATGAGGCGAGCGATATAAAAAATGTCTACCTAAATATGATCAGAATACAACAAAAATAGGATTTATTTAAAAAGAAAACAAAGAAAGAAATGTATAGTATATCTTCTTTTTATCCAATGCCACCATGTTGTCATTTTAGACATTCTGGTATTCTCTCCTGGCTTGGCATTATTGTAACCCACTTCTGAGGTTGGGACGCCTGAAAGGCGGAATTATGCTGCCCCTATGATATATGATAGGTGACGATGATGGTAGTGATGTGCCAGGAGAGGCCTTAATCCTAAACTTAATGAATATGTTAATGATGACAAAGATTGCCAGATGATGTTTTTATTATTGATTTAACATTTCTCACTGAAAGATAAATTTTTCTCTTCAAATATAATTTATCTTTCAGTGAGAAATGTTAAATTAATAATAAAAACATAATTTGAAGCTTTACTAGCTTTATAAAGTAATGTTAAATTCCCAATAAATGTCTTCTTAACTAAGAAGCCGCCATTTGCAAAGATAGAAGCAATGGTTTCAAAAGCATTTGGATAGGGAATTACAACGTATATAAGAGAAAAATTTGCGTCTAGATCGTAACTCGCCTCGGTAGCTCAGTTGATAGAGCACTTGGCCCGGAAAGCCAAGGGTGCCGGGTTCGAGTCTCGGTCTAGGCGAGAATTTTTCTCTTCAAATATAATTGCCAGATGATGTTCGGGGACTGTTTGGGCCTTAAAGTTTCCTGACATTTGTCTTGCAGGTGAGGAAAAACCACGAAAAAAAGCATCACCCAAGAAACTTGTCCCGACCACGGATCGAATCCGGGCCCAGTGCGTGACAAGGCAGCACACTACCTCGAACTCGTAGCAGTTGACATTTATACAAAATATACATGTAAAATCTGATTCATAAGAATTAAATGAATTGTGATTTCTTCTTCCTCATACTTCTATGTTTTTTTTAAACACAGCACTGCAGTATCAACAACCATTGTCGTCATCCTCAGCTGTTTTCACGACTGTCAATTTTTTCTCTAGCTGGTAATTATCCAAACTGCCATCTGGTGTTCTTTTGAAGGAATTATTTTCTAAACTGCCATCTGGTGTTCTTTTGAAAGAATAATTTTCTTCTAAACTGCCATCTGTCTTCAAAAATACAATAGATGGCAGTTTAGAAAATTATTCCTTCAAAAGAACACCAGATGGCAGTTTAGAAAATAATTATTTCAAAAGAACACCAGATGGCAGTTTGGATAATTACCAGCAAAAATAAATTACAGTCATGAAAACAGCTGAGGATGGTGACGATGGTCGCTGATACTGCAGTGCTGTGTTAAAAAAAACATAGAAGTATGAGATAAGAAGAAATCATGATTCATTTAATTCTTATAAATTAAACCTCATAATGTTAAAAATTCCCAAATTTCAACTTTTATAAGATTCATGATGTGTTCCGTTGAGGTATTATTCAAAATTAAAATATAAAATTATGGAATATTCACCTGAAAGGTCTGTCTCCTCAACTTAATTAATTATTTAACTGTAGTGCTTTCGGGACTTGTCCCATCATCAGCATGTCTCATTACTGGGAAATAAGAAGACAAATGGAAAAACTCCAAAATGCCTGAGCATTAGCAACTAAACACTTTCCGATAAAGACCACAACTTGGCAGAAGAGCATGATGACAATAATTATATACTATGCACCTACCTTGATTCTGACCTAGTTTTCCGATGTATAAGTGGTGTTACATTGACAGGCTCATCTTTCATAGCTTGATCTCTTGTTATGTCTTTTGAAGATTTGCCTACTGAATTTCTGGCATAACTTGGAGCTGCACTCACATTGCTACCAGTTGTACCCAGCTGCCTTGAACTTCCACCACTATGATATTTCCGACGTGCCTGAGGAGTAGACTCTACTGATCTCATTCCACCGCCTACAAAAAACAATTACAAAATAAGATAAACTCAAATATCCAATGAGTCGGCCACGGTGAACTAGTAGTTATGTTAAAATTAAATTAATATTGGGAATAAATTTAATCTAATGTGTGGCACTATTAAAAGAACCCTTACAAACACAAGAAAAGAAACAAAAATTAAATTAAATAAAGTAATGGCTGTTCCAGTATTGATGTATGGATCAGAATGTTGGACAATCACTAAAAGACAAGAACAAAGATTGGAAGCAGCTGAGATGCAATTTTTAAGAAATATAGCAGGATATACTCAGCTGGATAACAAAAGAAATGAAGATATAAGAAAGGAACTAAATATTTTCAAACTTACAGACCGAATAATTAAATATAGGAACGTCTGGAAAGAACGTATTGATAGAATGCCAGAAGGAAGATTTCCAAAATTATTGCTAAATTATAAACTGCAAGGAAGGAGAAATGCTAGTCACCCACACAAAAGATGGTCTGAACAATTTTAACAATTCTAGCTTTCATGAAACCGGAACGAGCCAACAGGCTTAATCCCTGGATGATGATGATGGTGATTGGGAAATAAACATTATGAGGTTATTGACGATTTTATTATTAATTTAACACTTCTAACTGAAGGATAAATTATATTTGAAGAGAAAAATTTTCGCCTAGACCGAGACTCGAACCCGGGACCCTTGGCTTTCCGGGCCAAGTGCTCTACCAACTGAGCTACCAAGGTGAGTTACGATCTAGACGCAAATTTTTCTCTTATATACATTGTAATTCCCTCACGCCAAATGCTTGAAACCGTAGCTTCTATCTTTGCAAATGGCGGCTTTAAATCAATAATAAAATCGTCAATAGAAGCCCTACTGGCTTTATAAAGTAGTGTTAAATTCCCAATAAATGTCTTCTTAACTTAAGAAGCCACTTGCAAAGATAGAAGCTACAGTTTCAAGCATTTGGCACGAGGGAATTACAATGTATATAAGAGAAAAATTTGCGTCTAGATCGTAACTCGCCTCGGTAGCTCAGTTGGTAGAGCACTTGGCCTGGAAAGCCAAGGGTCCCGGGTTCGAGTCTCGGTCTAGGCGAAAATTTTTCTCTTCAAATATAATTATGAGGTTATATCATTAATAGTGAGTGGAGAACATATTTTTAACGACTCACTTCATATAATTTCAAATTTCTTTGATACTGGCAGTTTTAGACAATATCTTGTCCCCCTTCAGTCATGACTTCCACTCGGCGGTTTCAGACAATATCTTGTTCCTCTTCAGTCATGACTTCCACTCCATTCAGTGGAAATTTGAAATTATATGAGATGAGTTGTTAAAAATATGTTCTCCACTCACTATTAATAGTAGTTATGTTTCTTGCCTCTGGTCCTGAGGGTCATGGGTTCAAACCTGACCAGGGTCGATAGATTTTTTTAGGATGGAAAAATTCAAGGAGCAAGTCCTCCGGGAGGGACTGTAAGACATGGGTGCTGAGTCTGAAGATTTTCAGGCTCATGGAAGATCCTCAAGCCTGAATAAAGAGGCCTCTAAGTAAAACTTACCAATTTTCTTCATCCTAGTATTACCTCAGTAGTCTACTAGATGTCACATTGGACCTGTATATTGACTGCACACCATTCATGACATTTTTAGAGAAATAAGCATAACAAAAGAGGGAAGAAGAAGAATTTCTTCCGATCGACATAACATCAATCGCCAAAAAATTACTGAAGATGAGACCTTTATGGTCTCGAAATTGCGATCTACTTAGATGATTTATATGAGGAGAGGTAAGAAACATTTAATTTTACCATAAATTAAACCTCATAGTGATTAATTCCAGTAAAAGTTTAAAAAAAAGCATAACTAAGATTAAATTTAAATGTTTTATACCTCACCTCATATCCAGTCTTCTAATTATACCAGTTTCAAAGCTTAGGCAGCTTCATCTTCAGTAATTTCTTGTCGAGTGATGTTATGTCGATCAGAAGAACTGCTACTTCCTCCCTCTGTTGGTGAATTGATCAGTTCTCCTGATCGACAAGAAATTACTTAAGATGAATCTGCCTAAGCTTTGAAACCAGTATAATTAGAAGACTGGATATGAGGTGAGGTATCAAACATTTTAATTTAAATCTTAAATTAAACCTCTCAGTGATTTTTTCCTATAAAAGTTCAAGCATAACTGAATTAAATTTGAAGAGGAAAATATATGCCTAGATTGGGGTATGAACCCAGGATCTTTAGCTTTATATGCTAATGCTCTGCCACTGAGCTATCCCAGGCCTCCAATCTAAATGCAAATTTTTCTTTTATACAAAATTAATTTGAATTAATTAAAACTGAAATTAAGTAATCAATTGAATTGACGTTTGCTTGATGAAAATCCATAATTTATTTAATTAAATAAAAATAAAACTTAAAGTTCTTCTTCTTCTTCTTCCTTCCAAGTATTAGGCCAAGGTCTGTTATGATCCTATAAAAAATTTTCCCTCCAGCGTTTCATAGGATGGCCCAGTGATCTTCGTCCTCTTGGTATATAATTATAAACAGCTTTGGGGATCCGAGTTGAACTCATTCTTTCAAGATGGTGTTTCTAATTTAGTTGGTACTGTTTAATATATTCCAAAATTGGCATAGTCTTCAATTCTTTTAAGATACCGGTGTTCCTTTTCCGATCCCATCTGGTGTAACCCGCTGTTCTGCGCATGAATTTCATTTCACAAGCCGTTATTCTGCTTTCATGTTGTCTTTTTATTGTCGATGCTTTACTACCATAGGTCAACACTGGTCTAGCCAAAGTGTTATATAAACGTAATCTGGTGTTTTTTTTGTACAAGGGATGGTTTCATAACTTGATTAATAATTCCCAATCTTTTATTATTAAGCTTTATGTCTTCTTCTTCTTCTTAAATTTAATTTGTAGGATTTTCATCCTGTTTATTTCCAAAATCACTCCTCGGAGGAAGACGTACTGGATGTGCATTCACTGTCTATCCATCTCTTGGCAGGTCTTCCTCTTGTTCTTCTCCCGTCCATTAGTCTATCTTCTTTAGTTCTTTTTGCAAGCCAGTTTTCTTCCATTCTTTCTATGTGACCCTTCCAATATCTATCTATAATAAATTTGGTTATGTCTTGAATATGGCATTTGTCCCTAATTTCTGTGTTGTATCAAATAATGTTTTCCCCTGAATAGTTCTTAAGATTTTCAAGCTTTATGTGATTTTCTTATTATTGTTATCATGTCTGAAGAAGGAACAAAGTACCAAAACAGCTGTAACTAATTTATATTTTAATAAATATGAAAATCGCCTAAAACTTTTAAATATTATTTTTATTTAATTAAATAAAATTGAAATTAATTAAACTATATTAATCTAGTCTTGGTCTAGTTAACTCTTATCAAAGGAGAGTCTAAGGCCCAACATTGGTCTATTACACCATTGTAGATAGATAGAAATAGCTAAAGTTTGCTGTCATTACAGATAGCCAGGGCAAGTATTTGTATGTAATAAAAAATGGCTAAATACATACGTACATATGGATTAAAGATTCTCAAAAATTCTATTCTATAGTGTTCTGCGCAAGGGCAGGTTTTTCACTACAATCATAGCATTTTCATGCTATACTTTACAGCTTTACTAGGGGATTATAGGTATAGTAGCTTCCCATTGCTTTCCACATCAGTGAAAGATGATAACGATAAGGAAGATGATTGGCCAGAAGATTTTCGGGAACTGTTGGACCCTAAACTTCCTGACATTTGTCTTAAAGGTGAGGAAAAAACTTCACCCAGAAGCCTGTCCAGACCAGGAATCGAACCCGGGCCTGCTGCATGACAAGGCAGCATGCTACCTCGAGATCACAGCAGTAGACATTCTCAAAATATGGACTAAAATTAAGTAAAAATATCCTGGGTTCAAGTCCCGGTCTGAGCGTATAATTTTTCTCTTCAAATATGATTTATCCATCATTGAGATGTATGAAATTAATAATAAGAACATCGAAAAAAGCCGTACTGGCATTTATAATGTAATATATAATTCCCAAATATGTCTTCTTAATATAGGAGCCGCCATTTGCAAAGATAGAAGCAAAGGCTTCAAAGCATTTGGTGGGCGGGAATTACAACGTATATAGAGAAAAATTTGCATTTAGATCGGTACTTGCTCAGGTAGCTCAAATGGTAGAGCACTTTGACTAGAAAACCAAGGGTCCCGGGTTCAAGTCCCGGTCTGAACGTATAATTTTTCTCTTCAAATATGATTTATCCATCACTGAGATGTATGAAATTAATAATAAGAACAACAAAAATATCTTTACCTCCTCCAGATCCAGTGCTGCCACTACCTACACCACCACTACTAGCTGCTCCAAGAAAATATTTTTCGTGCATTGAATCATCTTCGTCCTGATACTGATGATACTTCTCACGTCTCTGCATAAACTATAACTACGTGCGAGAGGAGTTGGTAACGGTTGTTGGCTTTGGTTTTTTTGTCGAGAGGATCGATTCTCATGGGCACCAAACATATACGATCCTACTTCCTTATTCTCTGCAACATCAAAACTTCGTTGTTTGGGAAGCAATGCTCCACTATTAGCACCACCTGCATTGCTAGTTTGTTCATGTCGTTGACTAACTTGTAATGGCACAGACAGTAACCCATATTTATCCAGACTATTTCTCTGTTGCTGCGTCAAATGAACCTGTAAACAAAAAATAATATGTATCAGTAAAAGAAAACTTTAAAAAATGTTTAAAAATCATATTTGAAGAGAAAAATGATACACTCAAACTGGGACTTGAACCCAGGACCTTTGGCTTTCTAGGCCAATACTCTACCAGCTGAGTTACCTCAGCAAAACTTTTGAAACAATTGGATAAACCGTTGGAATTGACAATTTGGGAAAAGATATTCATTCAGAAGAACTCGATATTCCAGTGGATAAAAATTTAATTACAAAGTTTATAATCCCAACCAAAGATGCAGCACAAGAGGTGACGTCCTTAGAGAAATCAACAACCATAGAATTTCATCAATGGAAGCCATGACTAAAGTGGGGCAAGATATTGTCTGAAACCGCTGGTATCAAAGAAATTTGATATTATATGAGGTGAGTCGTTAAAAATATGTTCTCCACTCACTATTAAAGACAGTAGACTAATGAACTCAAACAAAGACAAGATGTTCCAAGCAAAACAGTCAGCGAGTTTAAAGAAGAGGATGATCAAATAAATTGTGAAGGAAGAAACTTTATTAACAGCAAATTATTTGTGAAGTTTCTCCAATTTAACAAAAGAAATACATATTCCAAAATCCAGCAAATGTAACCACAAATTCAACTTTCTGAGAAATTCGCTTGTTTATGCAGTTCCTGCATGATGGACTTTCTTATCAGATGTCACTTGTCACTCAATATTAAATTAAACATTAATCTTCCTATAATATCAATCAATCTTTTGGATTAAAATATGTATTATGTAATATTATCTAATCTAACTAATCTCTATCTTAATTGATAAGACACAAATTCATATTTGTTAATCAATTCACTCATTTTTTAAGTTTGTATCCTAGAAGAAAGTATATTTTCTCATAACATAATTTGAAGAAGAATGGCTTCAAAAGGTAAATAAATTAAGAAACAGGTGTATCTTGCTAGTGTTTGATAATAAAAACATAAGAATTAATTCTGTAAGCCCATTAAAGGTTTCACAATTTCGTAATACAATTTGTAAAGAGCGTGTTTTCTCAGAATCTACTCACAGAATATTTGAGTTTGTATTTTTTAACATGTCGGCTGCAGTGGTCCCTCTGGTCCCGAGGGTCGCAGGTTCAAACCTGACTGGGGTCGATGGATTTTTTAGGATGGAAAAATCCAAGGAGCAAGTCCTCCAGGAGGGACTTTAAGCTGTGGGTCCCGAGTCTGAAGATTTTCAGGCTCGTAAAAGATCCTTAAGCCTGAATGAAAAGGCCTCTAAGCAAAATTTACCGAATTTTCCCGTCCTAGTACTAGCTTGGTTTCCTAGATGTCAGTATGAGGCAGAATGCTGACCATGGACCACTCAGATGACATCTATACGAAAACAAGTGTAACTAAATTAGTATGGTTCAAACAAGCTAAGATGGAGCAATAGCTTTGAAACGATCGTCCAACAAAATAAACATATGAGGTAAGAACGTTAAAAAATACAAACTCAAATATTAAATTAAACCTCATAATGTAATTTCCTAATTATTTTAAAATCTACTCATAGAAACCTAATGAAAAATTTTACTAGTCATTTATGAAAGATTTGATTGTAATTCAATCACCCCAATATGAAAAGGTCATAATTCTTTCTAAAAAACTATAAGGTCACAACTCTGACTGATCAAATTCTTTGGCTGTCAACTTTTCTATTGTCAACAACTTCTGTGTTGCCATCTATGTGTTCAAATAATGTGTGTTTGTCAAAAATTTTTTTTTTTTATATTTTTACTATGTATTTCAGGATGGTAAGTCCCGCGCCGTAGCCGAGTGGTTAAGGCAGGAAGCCTTGGCGCAGAGCTACGGGACTTGCGCTGGTTCGAGTCTCCATGGGGGAAGAAATTTTCTCATGGTATTTCGGCCAGTGTGGGACCGGTGCCCACCCAGCATCGTGATGCATTTGGGTAGCTACAATAAGTAGCGGCTCCAGGTTGAGAAAATCAGCTATAACGGCTGGGGGACTCGACATGCTGACCACATGTCACCCCTACACTGGCTGATTATCATCTACCTCTGTGATTGACACATGTGGACGTGAGGCCAGCAGCCGGCTGGTAGGCTACGGGCCTTGTAGGCCTGTCGCGCCAGGAGTTTTTTTTTTTTCAGGATGGTAAATAATTTTCTTGTATTATTTCTTTTCATTGCAATTTTGTATAGTAGTATATTCATTAAGTCTTTTTTTGTGTTTGAACATAATACAAAATACAAACATAATACAAAAAAACATTAAATTTAATCTTTAATTTCAAAGAATTTCATCATTCGGAATTGTGACTGAAGATTGCGAGATGTCATCTGAAACTATGGTATCGTGAAAAGCACGAAATTAATGAGGTGAGTTTTTCAAAAAATCTTCTCCGATGAATTAAAATAAATAATTTTCTTATATTAAATTGATGTTGGGAAATAAACATTATGAGGTATAATAATTAAAATTCATTGGAGAACATTTTTTTTAAAAAACTCACCTCATAGGATTCATGCTTCCATGAAGTTATGGTTGAGGATGAACACGACTATGTTTGAAACCGCGGTATCATGGAAGCATGAATCCTATGAGGTGAGTTGTTTAAACAAAATGTTCTCCGATGAATTTTAAATAATTTTCTTACTTGGGAATTGGATTCTCCAAGAGGTTTCTTCTTAAACAATGGTGTGCTGGTAGAAAGAGTCAGGCCGCTAGTTCCATCCCTATGTCTCTGTTCCAACGAAGGTGCTGGTGGTTCTCGATCACGAAGTCGATGGTCAAGGGTCGAGGCATTAGGTGGAGGTGACAGCCCTAAAAATAATTCAAATACAAAAGAAAAAAATTGAAACTCTCTACACTTCCAAACAATTCTGTTGTTATTCTTCAACATTGAAAGAACTCGTACCATTGTCATCCTGTATCATTGTCTACATACCAGCTGGATTGCTAGCTGTATGTCGATGACTATGGTGGTGATGATGATGGTGACTGTTTGAAGAATGATGGTGGTGAGGAGATTCTAAAAGTCTATAACCAGACTCTAGACTTGTGCGACTATGAGATACTGAGCTGGAATCACTAGACCTCCCAGAGTCCTAAAACAAAAAAATGTCTTTCTAGAACCAAACTTTTGTGCTACTGGTAAATTAATTAGTGAAGTTTGTACATAAATTAAAATAAACTATATTAATACCATCTGTTAAGTGAATGTATAACCTGAAGAATGGAGAGTGCAGACTATATGTGAAGGGACAGGGAAAAAGTAAGGTAAATCATTTTTTCCTTGAAACCTAGAAAAAAATACTTTTAGTTTAACTTTTATAGAAATTAATCACTATGAGGTTTAATTTATGGTGAAATTAAATGTTTCTTACCTCTCCTCATATAAATCTTCTTAGTAAATCGCAATTTCGAGACCATAACAGTCTCATCTTCAGTACATTCTAGACGACTGATGTTATTGACGATTTTATTATTAATTTAACACTTCTCATTTTTCTCTTCAAATATAATTTATCCTTCAATGAGAAGTGTTAAATTAATAATAAAATCATCAATAGAAGCTCTACTGGCTATAAAGTAGTGTTAAATTTCCAATAAATGTCTTCTTAACTAAGAAGCCGCCATTTGCAAAGATAGAAGCTATGGTTTCAAGCATTTGGCGCGAGGGAATTACAACGTACATATGAGAAAAATTTGTTTCTAGATCGTAACTCGCCTCGGTAGCTCAGTTGGTAGAGCACTTGGCCCGGAAAGCCAAGGGTCCCGGGTTCGATTCCCGGTCTAGGCAAAAATTTTTCTCTTCAAATATAATTTATCCTTCTATGAGAAGTGTTAAATTAATAATAAAATCGTCAATAGAAGCCCTACTGGCTATAAAGTAGTGTTAAATTTCCAATAAATGTCTTCTTAACTAAGAAGCCGCCATTTGCAAAGATAGAAGCTATGGTTTCAAGCATTTGGTGCGAGGGAATTACAACGTACATATGAGAAAAATTTGCATCTAGATCGTAACTCGCCTCGGTAGCTCAGTTGGTAGAGCACTTGGCCCGGAAAGCCAAGGGTCCCGGGTTCGAGTCCCGGTCTAGGCGAAAATTTTTCTCTTCAAATATGACTGATGTTATGTCGATCGGAAGAAACTCTTTTTCTTCCCTCTGTTGGTGGACTGATGAACCTCTGGATCAGGTCAAAATTTGTGGGAATTTTGAAGTTCATAAGTTTTCCTTTTCTGAATGTGGATCTTTTCCCAAACCGTGAGTTCCTTTTGTTTGTCTATTTGTTTAATGAGACTGGCTTTTGATTCAATTAAATGTTTGGACCAAGCATGAGCAGCTACTGCTGACTTTTCCACTTCTCTATTTTTGATGTTTCTAAGATGTTCTTTCACCCTTGTTTTCAAATTTCTTTTTGTTTTTCCAATATAAATTTTGTCACAATCCCTGCATTTGATCTGATAAATTCCTGATTTGTTTTCATTTTCAATTCTCTCATTTTTATTGGTTTTAATTATCCTATTAAGGCTGTATTCATTCTTTGGTGCTAATCTTACATTAAACTTTTTGAAAATTTTTTGAAATTTATGGTGTTTCAATGGATGAATTTCTTGAATTTTATTTTTTCTGTTTCTTTTATAAGTGTGCTTTCATTAATTAATTTTTGTCTTTTAAATGTATTTATTTTCTTGTGAACCATATTTTCTTCATAACCGTAATCTACTGCAACATTAATTATGTGTTCTTTTTCTTTTTCATAGTTTTCTTTGCTCATAGGTGTATTTACCAATCTGTGTGTCAAACTATTGAATACTGCCTCTTTGTGAGCAAAATGGTTGAATCCTGAAGCTTTAATATAGTTGTCAATATGTGTATTCTTTCTATAAATTCCAAATTCTATCTTGTTTTCTTCGTTTCTTCTTAAAGTGAGATCTAAAAATGGGATTTGTCTTTCATTTTCAGTTTCCATGGTAAATTTTATAGTTCTACTCTGAATGTTCAACAGCTTTAAAGCATCCTCTATTTGCTTGTGATTCATAATAGCAATTACGTCGTCAATGTATCTACTCCAAAATTTGAAAATCAAAGGAAACATTTAATTTCACCATACTTTTAGTTGTACAACATCCATACTTTCTTACCTGTATGCCAAATTTTGGAAGTAAATAAACCCATAACTAAACTTTACCTTTAACTTTTTTAACTTTTTTAGGAATTAACACTAAATATTTGGGAATAATTATGGATAACATCGAAGGTATAGGAAAAGAGAACATAAAACATAGAATTGAATTGAGTAGCAAAATAATATCATCATTAAATTCCATACGGTGGGATAAGCATATTTGGAAAGACACAAAAAAATATATTGGTAAAACATTGGTGGAATCTGTTGCAATGTACGGAAGTGAGGTATGGACAATCAATAAGTACTACAAGAATAGACTAATAGCTCTAGAAATGGATTATTTACGAAGAAGTGCCAGAAAGTCTAAATTAGAACGTGTCACAAATAAGGAAATTAGAAACATAATGGAAGCAGACGAAAGCATAATTGAAAGAATTGAGGAGAAGGAATTAAAGTGGTTAGGACATGTTTTAAGAATGGAAGATGAGCGATGGCCCAAGCAACTATATGAATGGCATCCGAACAGAAAGAAGAAAAGAGGAAGACCAAGGTTAACTTGGAAGGAAAACATGAAGACAGTAATGCAAGCTAGAGGGCTAAGCATCGAAGATGCCCAAGACCGTAGGCTTTGGAGGTTTGGCACGGGAAGACGGCAGCAGCTGCAAAAACCCGAAGATAGATAGATAGAGAACACTATGAGGTATTATTTGAGTAAAATTATATCACCTCACCTCATATTCTTCTTATTTGACTAGTTTCAAATCCTTCTTAGGTTCCATCATCAGTATTTTCACGACCGTTGTTATGTCGTCCTGTTGGTTGACTGAAGAACCTCAAAATCAAATCATTTTCCCCGGGAATTTCAAAGTTCATTAATTTCATCAATTTTTTTTTTAAATCTGGAATCATCTTACCTCAATTTAATGTTGATTTGTTCTTGAACATGTTTTGATATATCTTCTACATGTCCGAGAACAAACAGACATTAAATTGGATTCCAGATTAAAAAAAACTTGATTAAAAGAACCTCCAAATATAACTTCCTAAAAAAAATCATTCATTAATTCCTCCTTTCTGTTTTATTGAATGTAGAGTTTTTTCGCAAACAGTGAGTTCTTTGGATTTTTCTATTTGTTTTACTAATTTAGCCTTTCTTTTGATTTGATGTTTTTCTGACTATGAATGAACTGCTACTGCAGATTTATCTACTTCTCCATTCTGCAGTAGCAGTCTATACATAGTCAGAATCAAAAGAAAGGCTAGATTAGTAAAACAAATAGAAAAACCCAAAGAACTCATGGTTTGGGAAAAAATTTACATTAAAAAAAATGGAAAGGAGAAATTAATGAACTTTGAAATTCCTGGAGAATATGATTTGAATTTGAGGTTCTTAAGTATACCAACAGAGGGAACAAGAGGCAACTCTCCAGGATGACACAACAACAGTCGTGAAATTACTGATGATGGAACTAAAGAAGGATCTGAAACTATGAAGAAGAATAATATGAGATAAGGTGATAAAATTTTACTTAAATAAAAAAATTGTATATATTACTGTTTCACACTTCTAAATTATAGTACTTTTCATGAAGAATCTAATGACGCCTCTAACTCTATCTCGACAAAGAAGTGACTTACCTAGTTCTTTCCCTGTACCCTTCATATATATATATATATATATATATATATATATAGAGAGAGAGAGAGAGAGAGAGAGAGAGAGAGAGAGAGAGAGAGAAGAGAAGCAAACTTCTGTACTACTGGTAATTTAATCAGTGAAGACTGAACATAAATTGAAATAAACTATATTAACATATCATCTGTTAAGTAAATACAGAACCTAAAGCATGGAGAGGACAGACTGTATAAATAAATATATATACTCCTCACAGCCTAACTTGGCCTTAGAAAATTAGCACTAGACACCAATGCTGAAATAACATTATATTAAAATAGTGAGTGGAGAACATATTTTTAACGACTCACCACCTCATACAATTTCAAATTTCTTTGATACTGACGGTTTCAGACAACATCTTGTCCCTCTTCAGTCATAACTTCCACTAATGAAATTCTCTAGTTGTTGATTTCTCCATGGACATCACCTCTTGTGCTGCCATCTTTGGTTGGGATTATACATTTTGAAATTAAATTTTTATCCACCGGAATATCAAAGCACAAGAGGTGATGTCCATAGAGAAATCAACAACCAGAGAATTTCATCAGAGGAAGTCATGACTGAAGTGGGACAAGATGTAGTCTGAAACCGTCGGTATCAAAGAAACTTGAAATTGTATGAGGTGAGTCGTTAAAAATATGTTCTCCACTCACTATTAATAATATAACCTCATAATGTTTACTATCGAACATTAATTTAAATATAATTACATTAAAAATTGACATTATTTATGAGACAACCTAATATGTTACACAAAAGCTAATCAATACACTTTTTTAAATACCTTAATATCTAAAGCAATTTCCTCGTATGCATTCTTTGAAAATATAATATATATTGTATAGAATCTTTCTAGAGGCATAACATTTATTTTTCAATTTCAATGCCCTCAGGGGTCCTCATCTAGGGGATATGTGGATGGCGACCACAAGGTGCCCAAGCTGTGCAAAACATTTCTTCCACTTACTTGGGTTTTGCACTCTTTTAACTTTACTATCTAACCTCTCTTGGTTAACTCTTGTTTTTTCGACCCTGACACTATTAGGGCATCCGAGGGCTAGGGAGTCCTTCCTTTCTTCCATTTCTTCTTTCCTTTATTTTCTTTTCTTCTCCAGAAAAGCCTGACCAGAGGCTATAAGATGGCAGCCCCATCACTGGTCTTGCCTTCCTTTGGCCAGCAACCAATCGAAGGGACTATTATTATGCTTTCAAGTCTTATATGAGAATTTCCCATAAGGGAAAATTTTCTATAGGATCGTAACAGGCCTTGGCCTAATATTTGAAAGAGAAGAAGAAGAAGAAGAAAATTATGTAATCACATAATGTGACACATATGTTGCTATGACTTATGCCATTTAATAGGAAGATATTAAAAAACTATACTAAATGCATATCGTGAGCCGGCGATCAAAACCTCGTAACTCCATTTGAGAGCAAAACGTGGATTTTTGCATTATTCGATAACCAATGGCATCATCTTCATGTTGTTAATGTCTTGTAACTCCGATGATTTTGCTGCCATCTATTAGAGATTACAAACATGATTACAAAAACCATGGATTTTCTCAGCTATTAACCATAGGCCATAAACTTAATCTCCAGCAGAGAGAAATAGCAAGGTTTCGTCTCCTCTAATCTCATAACCAAGACTCACATCTCTGATGTAACACTTTTCAGAAACTAATTTACAAATTACTAGGCAATCAATAAGTTAATGCCAACACTGTTATAACATCATAAAAAAATTATTTACATTAGTTTTGACATTACGAACTTCATTCATAGCCTCTTGTCAAGTCAACTATATGTTGCTAAATCCTTGGAATATGGCACACTTCATCTGCAGCACCATTTCTGAATATCTCTCTCATCTGCTCGATCTAGAGCTTTTTGGATATCAATTATTGATTGAAATTGAATGCCTTGTAGAGGTTCTTTGATCTTTGTGAATAAGTCATGTTCACAAGGGCTCCTGTCCGGTGAATTTAGTGGGTGTTCAAGTACTTCCCAATTCAACCTTCTAAATAAATTATAGTGAGCATCTTTTAGGGTGGTATCACTTACTACATGTGAGAAATAGTGAATATATTCACAAAATATTGCTATTTATAGACTTTCAATATTTACATATTTATAGAACACAAACTGCTCAACAACAAACTGCAAGATTAATATAATAAATCTGGGAATTTTTATATTATGAGGTTTTCTTAATAAGAATCAAATGAATCGTGAATTCTTCTTACCTCAGACATCTATTTTTTTTAACACAGAACTGCAGTATTGGGAAACATATCATTCCCATCTTCAGCTGTTTTTTCACGACTGTCAATTTTTCATTATGCCGGTAATTTTCTAAATTGACATCTGGTGTATTTTTTAAGAACTTCATAATCAAATCTGAACCAAAATTAAATTAGAACCATGAACCTTGAGTTGCCAGACAAACCAAATTTGATTACAAAGTTCTTCAAAAGTACACCAGATGGCAGTTTAGAAAATTACTGGCTTAATGAAAAATTGACAGTCTGAAAACAGCTGAAGAAGGGAATGATATTTATTAATAGTGAGTGGAGAACATAAATATTTTTACGATTCACCTCATATAATTTCAAATTTCTTTCATACCGGCAGTTTCAGACAATATCTTGTCCCTCTTCTGTCATGGCTTCCACTCATGGAAGAGGGACAAGATATTGTCTGAAACCACCGCTATCAAAGAAATTTGGAATGATATGAGGTGAGTCGTTAAAAATATGTTCTCCACTCATATTAATGATATAACCTCATAATGTTTACTTCCCAATATTAATTTAAATATGGGAATGATATGTTTCTCGATACTGCAGTTCTGTGTTAAAAAAACATAGATGTATGAGGTAAGAAGAATTCACGATTCATTTGATTGTTAACATACAACAAGATTACAATGATCACCACTAGGATCACTGATTTACAACAGTGCTGTCATTACTTATCAAATGCACTAGTAGATTTTGATTTAAATATCAACCAGTTATAAGGTTTCTTGTTTCTCATGAAATTTTTTTAACTATGGAGTTACAAAGTTTTTATTGCTCGTCAATAATATGTGAAGTCCATATTTGTATTCACCTGAGAATGTGTTGTTTTATTGTACCACGATCCACTCCCCTGACTTCCCCTTCTGCCTCGTTGTCCGTTTGCATCATCTTCTCCACGGATTCCAACATTACTGTTATGATGATGGCGATGATGATGGTGATGATGTCTTCTATTAGAACGCGGTGATCCAACAGGAGATGTCTGAGTTTCAGACGTTACGGAAGATTTGTTGGAGCTATTTGAGAGAGCATGGGAACGAGAGGGACGAAATGAATCTGTTTTATTGCTATTACTTGTGCCAGTCTGTAAATAAAACAAAATTTTATTCAAACTGTTTTTAGGAGACATTAAATATAAAAAATAACAATTCACTCATCTCTGGGAAAAAACCAGGGAAGTCCAATTTTTCATTTTTTATTTTCTTAATGGATACTGTTCTTTATGCCACTTCATATGGTAATAACAATGTAAATCAATTCTTCATTCTATTAGCTATAATAGAACATTTTTTGTTTTGGATAAGTCTACAAGGGAGGAAGTTCACTGGAAAAATAGATATACTGACCTACTTTGTTTGTGCCAGTTTTAGGACTTAACTGTTTTTCCAGGGATGAATGAATTGATCTAGAGAAAAGTAAAATAAATAATAGTTTAAAAAAACTAAAACAACATGCTTTATCAGAAAACTGAACTAAAAAATTAAAAATAAATAATAGTTTTAAAAACTAAAACAACATGCTTTATTAGAAAACCGATCTAAAAAATGAAAAATAATTTTAATTTCCGACACGCTTGGGATAAAATTAATGTTGTCAACAAAAAAATAATCTCAACACATTTAAAATAAAACTAGAGTTATCTACAAAAAAAATAATTTTACCATCAAAAGGGTGTGGTGCTTTTTTGGGTTTTTACATTTTCTTCTTGGAGACTTTACTTTTACCAATATCTGTTTATTATCAAATATATTAATTGATATAGAGCACCCCATGCTTTTCATTTTTTAGTTCGGTTTTCTAACAAAGCGTGTTGTTTTAGTTTTTAAAATTATTATTTATTTTTCATTTTTAGTTCGGTTTTCTAATTAAGGTGTGGTTTTAGTTTTAGTTTTTTTAAAACATTAGTTATTTTTTATTTTAATATTTTACAGGATAAGATAAAAATGTAAATATCTTTTAAATTCGATACTAGTGTAGTATGAGCTAAAAGTAGTACTCTACTAAAAAATCCTCTGGGCCGGATTTGAACCAGTGACCTATGGATTACCGAAATTATATACCACTACAGTCCACCGCTCTACCAACTGAGCTCTTACAACGATTGAGTAAGAAGGTGATAAGTCCACAACCTATTATACCGGTTTTTATTATTTTGACTTTCTGCTGATTCTGGCCAGGATTTTAGAAACATTTATGAAATTATTGTATTGTCATTAGTCCTTTACAAGTATACAAAGTTTCAAGCCGATCCAATGATTTTAAGTGGATGAAAATCATGTTGAAAGATTCCGTTACATAATTACACAGTCACTTTTTTTGATTTTCTGATGATTCTGGCCAGGATTTTAGAAAAAAATTATGAAATTATTGTATTGTTATTGGTCCTTTACAAGTATACAAAGATTTTAAGTGGGTGAAAATTGTGTTTAAAGATTCCATTACATAAATAGATACAGATCAAGCTAATATAAAGCGTGTAATAAAAGGTTTTGAAACTCAAAACAACAGAAAAGGGGAAAAACTGCCACTAAAGGTCAAAAGCAAAAATTCAAGAGGAAGACCACAAGAAAAGTGGATTGACCAAATGAAGAGAAATTTACAGGACAGAGAACACCACTGGGAAGAATGAAAAAAAGAGAAAAATATGGGAAAATACAGCACATTCTGCATAAGGGAATTAATCCTCAAATTTGAAATACATGAACTAATGCTATTTTATGTTTCCTTAAGTATTGTTTCATGTCCTGCAGAAAAGATCCAACCACCACCCAAATTTTTATGCTATCTGTGAAGAAAAATTAATGCCTGAATCGGGATTCGATCCTGAGACCTCTAACTTTATATGTTAGCATGCTACCAACTGCAGTATTCAAGCAATTTTCCCATGTGCAATTTGGTATTCCCGGAAATATTCTTATCCCATCAGGGATCCTTCTTACCTGTTTAATGTGTATTTGCATATCTGTAGATCAAAGTCCCTCTTTTGTAATCATAATGCAAAGTACCCACATGGACTCTTACTTTAAGAGGGAAGAAAATATCATGAGTATTTGAGAATAAAGTGCATAGGAAAATTTTTGGAGAAAGATAGATGAACATATAGGTAAAGATCCTTGACAGTGGTTTTATTTTTAGAGAAAATTTGTTTTAAAATTTCAAGATTTTGATGTTACTGGGAATTGGCAGTGTTATTAAAAAAAATGACCCTCAGGGGTCCTCATCTAGGGGATATGTGGATGGCGACCACAAGGTGCCCAAGCTGAGCAAAACATTTCTTCCACTTATTTGTGTTTTGCACTCTTTTAACTTTACTATCTAACCTCTCTCGGTTAACTCTAGTTTTTCGACCCCGACGCTGTTAGGGCATCCGAGTGCTAGGGAGTCTTTCCTTTCTTGTATTTCTTCTTTCCTTTATTTTCTTTTCTTCTCCAGAAAAGCCTGACCAGAGGCTATAAGATGGCAGCCCCATCACTGGTCTTGCCTTCCTTTGGCCAGCAACTAATCGAAGGGACTATTATTATGCTTTCAAGTCTTATACGAGAATTTTCCAGAAGGATCAATTTTCTATAGGATCGTAACAGGCCTTGGCCTAATACTTGGAAGGAAGAAGAAGAAGAAGATTAAAAAAAATGTAAATTTGAGTCTTTTTAATCCAAGTTTAGTATATCAAAGCAATAAGAATGATATATCCAGTAGCTTAAGGTCAATTTTAGCTTCTATCCAAGTTTTCTTCGGTCTTCCTCTCTTCCTCCTTTCCATTGGGATCCATTCCATAACAATTTTTGGCAATCTTTGCTCTGGCATTCGTTTGACATGACCATACCACTGCAATCTTTTCTTTTCTATGATGTCTATGATGTCCGGCTCCTCTTGTACACCCATAATTTCCCTTATTTCTTTATTTCGTATTCTATCCATTCTAGATTTTCCAGCTGATCTTCTTAAAACATCCATTTTTGTGTACTTAAAATTCTTTTCATTTCCCTGGTAGGAATTTGCCAGACTTCAGCACCATAGGTTAAAATGCTCTGAATTATGGTTTGATATATTTGTAATTTTCTATTTTTTGTAATATTTTTGCTCCACCAAACAGAGTTTAAAGCATTTATTGCTTGTTTTGTTTGTGCAATTCTATTTTTAATTTCCACTGTGTTATCGCCTGAAAGGTCTAATTTTGTTCCTAAATAAGTGCATTCAATACTAGGTTTTAGTTCTTCTCCATTGTTGAAATTTATATTTTCCATTTCTTCTCCTATACACAGATATTTAGTTTTCTCAATGTTTATATAAAGTCCCCATTTTTCATATTCTTCTTTTAGTTTTTTAGCCATATATTCTATGTCATCGTGGTCCTGTGCTGAATAGGAAAGTAAAAAAGAGGGATCTGGAACTAGAAAAGGAAGAAATACCAGATTGGTCTATAACCCACCAAGCTGACCAGTGCTAATTGGTAGGTAGCCCATCCCTTTAGTTCATATTGCATAAATAATACATTTACAGCTGCTTCAATGAATTAGATCAAATATTTTTGCACCTCACCTCATTAAGTTTCTTGTTTTCATTGATACCGCTTTCAAAGGCCATTTGCCTTCATCTTCAGTCAAAATCTAACTCAGCCAAACTCCTTGAGTTCAAGTTTGACTAAAGATGAAGACAAATGGCCTTTGCATCTGGTATAGTGAAAACAGGGAACTTTATGAAATGAGTTGCAAAAACATTTTATCCAACTGACTTTTTGGCGTGGGCGCTTCCCTCTGATTTTCCTACAAGAGATTTTCATACCCCTCTTTCATTCCTCATTCATGGCACATGCCCTACCTATTCTAGCCCAGAGACTTAACTATTCTTATTACATCTGGTTTCCCAAAGAAGCATGGAACTCACTTTTATGTAGTTTGCTAACGTTATCTGCCTGTCGTCTCTCTTTGTTCAAAACATTCTCCTAAGAACTGTATTCTCAAATAGTCGTATACTTTTGTCCTCTCTTAAAGCAAGAAACCAGGGTTTCTCTTCCACAGTAAGGGTCGGTTTCACCAACATAGGTAACTTTTTTTTTATATTCCCAATAAATGTCTTCTTAACTAAGAAGCCGCCATTTGCAAAGATAGAAACAATGGTTTCAAAAGCATTTGGCGAGAGGGAATTACAATGTATATAAGAGAAAAATTTGCATCTAGATCGCAACTCGCCTCGGTAGCTCAGTTGGTAGAGCATTTGGCCCGACAAGGCAAAGGTCCCGGGTTCGAGTCTCGGTCTAGGCGAAAATTTTTCTCTACAAATATAATTTATCTTTCATTGAGAAATGTTAAATTAATAATGAAAACATCATAGGTAACTGTATTAAGCCAGTTTATCCTATGCAAAATACAGGGGAAAACTGGAGTAATACAATTACCTCGGTTGGTGAAATCGACCCTAAGAGGGAAAGGGAGCAAGGATTAAAAAAAGAAAGCCAATAAGAAATAGATAATTGGTTAAAAGTTTGGGACAAATAATATATTGACGATTTTATTATTAATTTAACACTTCTCATTGAAGGATAAATTATATTTGAAGAGAAAAATTTTCGCCTAGACCGGGACTCGAACCCAGGACCCCTGGCTTTCCGGGCCAAGTGCTCTACCAACTGAGCTACCGAGGCGAGTTACGATCTAGATGCAAATTTTTCTCTTATGTACGTTGTAATTCCCTCGCGCCAAATGCTTGAAACCTATAGCTTCTATCTTTGCAAATGGCGGCTTCTTAGTTAAGAAGACATTTATTGGGAATTTAACACTACTTTATAGCCAGTAGGGCTTCTATTGACGATTTTATTATTAATTTAACACTTCTCATTGAAGGATAAATTATATTTGAAGAGAAAAATTTTCGCCTAGACCGGGACTCGAACCCAGGACCCCAGGCTTTCCGCGCCAAGTGCTCTACCAACTGAGCTACCGAGGCGAGTTACAATCTAGATGCAAATTTTTCTCTTATGTACGTTGTAATTCCCTCGCGCCAAATGCTTGAAACCTATAGCTTCTATCTTTGCAAATGGCGGCTTCTTAGTTAAGAAGACATTTATTGGGAATTTAACACTACTTTATAGCCAGTAGGGCTTCTATTGACGATTTTATTATTAATTTAACACTTCTCATTGAAGGATAAATTATATTTGAAGAGAAAAATTTTCGCCTAGACCGGGACTCGAACCCAGGACCCCTGGCTTTCCGGGCCAAGTGCTCTACCAACTGAGCTACCGAGGCGAGTTACGATCTAGACGCAAATTTTTCTCTTATGTACGTACATAAATAATACATGTTTTGGGAATATTATTAGATCAGGAATGTCCAGTTATCAGTCTGTTTCTGGTGATAATTAGAAAATTACCTCGTAGTGTTACTTCCAACTGTAACTTGATTAAAAATAACTTGTTAACTTACTGGTGCTTGAGTAGGTGTGGTAGAATCTTGCTGAGCTTTTGAACTCTTCACAGATCTTCCAGGGGTTTGTGTTGCTGATTCTTTCTTCTTCGGCTGCTCATCAGTACAACCAGATTCTTCAGGCACTGGTTCTGTATTCTGTTTCAATGTCTGCAAAAAAAAAAAAATCACTTTCATATTAACCTTTACACTGCTACGAACGGGTATATCCGTTGGCAAAGAAAATGCTTGCCGTGCTATGGGTGTGTATATCCTTTCTCAACTCCAAACGCCTGCTAGTTATATAATACGTATTGCATTGCTTTCAAACTAAGCAGGCATATACTGCCATCTCTTAGGAACCTAAATAAACTTTTTCCATATTTCTCCCTGCATTGAGCAAGGAGGGTTTTAAAGGCTGGAAATATATCAGCAGTGAAAAGGTTAACATTCAAAATAAATTAAATTTAGTCTGCCATGCTGGCTAAGATGGTAGTATGACTGCTTCCTCACTAGCAGCCCAGGTTTGATACCAGGTAAGGTAGAAAATTTTAATTGTAAAATTTTCAATCTTGGTGCCAGAAGGAGTCGTGAAGTAACTAACTCGCTGACACTATTGAACCCATAGGTTCATGGCCGCATGGACATGAGCTCTCCATACATCCCTATTCTGAGTTAATGTTTTCCAATCATTCCCTGTATAATCTACATCCCTCAAATCATGGTTTATGTTAATTCTTCCACCTCATTCTTGGTCTACCAACTGGGTGTTTTCCCTCTGCTTTTCCTACAAGAAACTTCCATGTCCTTCTTTCACTCCCCATTCGTGCTACATATCCTGCCCATCACATTCTATCAGACTTAACTGTTCTTATTATATCTGGCTTCTTATAAAGACCATGTAGTTCACTGTTATGTAGTTTTCTCCATTCACCTGATTGTTCATCTCTCTTCGGTCCAAATATTTTCCTAAGAACTTCATTCTCTAATACTTGTAATCTCCTTTCCTCCCTTAAAGTAAGAGTCCATGTTTCGCATCCATATAATATAATTGGTAGAATAATAGTTTTATATATTTTCAGTTTAACGTTTTTTTGAAAGCAGTCGGGACGTCAAGAGTCTCTGTAATGAATAATAACACCAATTTCCAGAATTGAGCCTATGTTTAATTTCTTTGTTCATCTCATTCCAATTTTTGATTATTGTTCCTAGGTATTTGAATTCAGCCACTTCCTTAAAATTTCCCTCATTTGTCATTAGTTGTCCATTTCCATTTAATTATATATTTTTTAATTAGATACAAAATGGGAGCTTCATCAATGATTGAATCAAGTAACATCAACTATAGACTATGCACACCAAACATAGAATATGCCAGCAATATTCATGACACCTGCTATACAATGCATTAAATCCAAAACTATAATTTTGATTTTTTTTTTCCAGGTACTATATGCATAATATTAAAAATGATTACGACATGAAACAGTTGAGGAGGAGGCAGCTATCACATTATATTTATTCAACAGTTCTCACAAGGTAAGAAATTTAGATAATATTTCATTCACTCAATTGCAAAAACAAAGTCCAGATAATGATTATGGTTTTATAAATTTTATTGTTTCAAAGACACCTAACATTTAAAATATAAAATAGATACCTGAGATCTCAGTCGTCCTCAATTTTATAAATGCTGTAAGATGAAGTACTTTCGGAACATATACTTCATCTTATAGCCTTCATAAAGTTCAGGAAGACTGAGATTTCAGGTATCTATTTTATATTTTAAAGGTTACATAGTGACCTCAATGGTGTTTCGTCATAAATTTTAAAACTATTGACTCAAAGACACCTATATAAAACTGAAAACTGAGTTGTGCAAAAATAAATCTGAACCACAACATTTGGATTCAGTCACCAAACTTTGGAAATATAGCCCTTCAAGCTTGGATGAGCTCTTTATATCGAAAAACCATTTATATTATAGTAATGATGATAATTAAAACAAGTAAAACCATTTATATAATAATAATAACAACACTGGTCAACAAGGTTTTCTTCACAAGAAATCTGATCAGTGAATCTAGTGCAATTTTTCATACTGAATTCAGATATGTAGTCAGAATTTTTCCATCAGGCACAGTTTTTTTGTGACAGCTACTTTTTTAAAAATTGATTTCGGCATTCTCTTTGACCTGTCATGCGATGCAACATGTCCTTAAAAATGCACTTTCTGGACTCTCACTTAAACTTCTTTGCGGAAAATCTTGGTGCTGTCTCTGATGTGCACGGTGAGCGTTTTCATCAGCAAATTTCCACAATGGAAAAGAGGTACCAAGGCAAGTGGTGTTCTTATATGCTGGCTGACTACTGTTGGATCAAGAAGAGAAATGTTCCAGATGCAAAATGTGCCCGAAAATTACTATCTACCACTTTCTTGGTAAGTCAGAATGAGTTAGAGTTAGATGGATTTTATTACAAATTATAAAAAATGTAAATGAATATCACACAAAAATTTTGCCCGATAGGAAAAAACTGAAATGATATTTAAATTCAGGATGAAAAATACTTCTAAAATCTCATATTTTTATTCTTGTGAAAGAAAAAAAAAAGTTAATTTTTGTCGACCAGTGTAATTACAAACAGGAATGAGATGCACAAAGAAATTAAACATAGGCTTAATTCTGGAAATGCATTACTGGGACTCTTGTCATCCTACCTTCTCTAAAAAAAAAAAGATTAAAATGAAAATATATCTTCTTCTTCTTCTTCCTTCCAAGTATTAGGCCAAGGCCTGTTACGATCCTATAGAAAATTTTCCCTCCAGCGTTTCATAGGACGGCCCAGAGATCTTCGTCCTCTTGGTATATAATTTATAAACAGCTTTGGGGATCCGATTTGAACTCATTCTTTCTAGATGGTGTTTCCAATTTAGTTGGTACTGTTTAATATATTCCAAAATTGGTGTAGTCTTCAATTCTTTTAAGATATCGGTGTTCCTTTTCCGATCCCACGTGGTGTAACCCGCTGTTCTGCACGATGAATCTCATTTCACAAGCCGTTATTCTGCTTTCATGTTGTCTTTTTGGTGTCCATGTTTCACTACCATAGGTCAACACTGGTCTAGCCAAAGTGTTATATAAACGTAATCTGGGTGTTTTTTGTACAAGGGATGGTTTCATAACTTGATTAATAATTCCTAAACTTTTATTATAACTAGTAATTTTTTTAGGGATATCCTTTTCATCCCAGATGGAGAGATAATAACTAAGATATTTAAATTGATTAGATCTCTCTAAAATTTTATTCTGGAGACAGATTATACTTTGTATGGGGTCCTTCCCATGAAATGCCATAATTTTAGTTTTGTTAATTGATATTTCCATATTAAATTTGGCACCTATTTTTTGTAAATTATAAATTGATCGTTGCAAATCATTTTCGGAAAGTGCCAGAAGAGCTAAATCATCTGCAAAAAGAATAGCATCGAGTTTGAGGTTCCTATTGATGGGTAACTTATCGTTCAGGCAGAATGAAAATATATAAAACTGTTATTCTCCCTGTTATATGGATTAGAAACATGGATTATTAGTTTAAAGGTGGAGGAAAGATTATGATTATTTGAGAATAAAGTTCTAAAGAAAATTTGATGAGATGAACAGACAGGCAAATGGAGAAGACTACATAACAGTGAGCTGCATGATCTTTATGGGAAACCAGATATACTAAGAACACTTAAGTCTCATAGACTGCAATGGTTAGGACATGTGGCACGAATGGAGACTGAAAGAGGGGACATGGAAACTTCTTGTAGGAAAACCAGAGGGAAAATGCCCAGTTGGCACACCAAGAATGAGGTGGGAGAATAAGTGTTATCATGATTTGAGGGAAGTAGATTATACAGAGGATGACTGGAAAATATTAGCTCGGGATAGGGACATGTGGAGAGCTTATGTCCATACAGCCATGAACCTACAGGTTCAATAGTGCCAGTGAGTTAGTTAGTGCTTAATAAAAAAAAAACACATTCTGATGGTGTTGTTGATAGCTTCAGCTATCTGCCTTCGGACATTAGAGAACTGTATAAGTGGAAATAAATTTTGACGTTTGTTTTGTGTTTGGAATGGTGTAGTGGACTGCACACCGAGGATCGGAGGTCTGCAGTTCAATTCCCCGATTGAAGTGTTAATTTTTACTTTTTTTAAATAAATTTTTTCAGGACCAGAACATGTTAAAATAAATATAATATAAAATAAAACCAGAATGTTATTTGTCAGAAATGTAATTGAATAAGCTAATATGAAAAGACTGCAACTCCAAATTTTTCCATTTACATATGATTGTTGATAGCTTCAGCTATCTTTGTTAAATTACACAACCCAATTCAGTCATGTCATGAGATAGAGAAAAGGAAAGAAAATAACTTACTTACTCACTGGCAGTATCAAACCCATAGGTTCATGGCCGCAAGGACATAAGCTCTCCATACATCCCTATCCTGAGCTAATGCTTTCCAATCATTCCCTGTATAATCTACTTCCCTCAAATCAAAGTCAATGTTATTCTCCCACCTCATTCTTGGCATTTTCCCTCTGATTTTCCTACAAGAAGCTTCCATGCATGTCTTTCATTCCCCATTTGTACCATATGTCCTGCCCATCGCAGGATATGAGACATAAAAAAGAAAATAACTTCTTTAAAATTTTGTTTTCTAGTCTGATTTGGAGTCTTTTAATATTGGTTGATTCAATTGAAATATGACGGGCTCGGCTGTAAAACATGGTAACTGACAAATTCTTGAAAACTGAGTTGTAACATGTAGGGTCGTATCTATGAACGCATTAAACCGTAAAAGTCGTTCTCTGCTGAGAAAGTTGCATCCAAAGACATTTTTGCATACTCAAAAATCTGTTCATGCAATAATAATTGTCGAAATTCCTAAGCTACCTGGTGAGGTGACTGCAGAGAACGAATCGTGAGCAACCCGATGGGAACCAATGGTAACCGATATAGTTTGAAACCTTGCCGCATAACCTGCTGCTTTATCCAAGATGTCGGACCTTGAAGACTTTGATCATGTTTTCGGTATACGCAGAGAAGAGGAATTTGATAGAGTCTACCAAAGAATTCAACTGGAAGAACAGGAGAATCGGCATAATATCGCGCGATG
The DNA here is from genome assembly GCA_030220185.1 of Diploptera punctata. Lineage (NCBI taxonomy): Eukaryota > Metazoa > Arthropoda > Insecta > Blattodea > Blaberidae > Diploptera > Diploptera punctata. The sequence continues at coordinate 1,137,170 of JASPKZ010004543.1, forward strand.
CAGACATCGTCGTATACAGTATTATTTGTGGGACGCAAGCGTAAATGCGTTCCTCTAGCAGATGAAAATAATGGAAGTGGTTTTATCGCTGAGAATTCTTGCCAATATTACGAAAACGACGACTTTCATGCATGACCAGTTAGTGGGTCGCTAATTCGATCTTTGCACTTGCTCACGGAAAGTCAGCTCACTGGTGATTGGAAGTAATTTGAGTAGAGACTAATGTATTTGCATGCGGCCCATAAACTGTGATATGTGACCTTCTGAAGCATTTGGTGCACATAGTTTTTACATCCACCAATAGATGGTAAATAAAACTACATGCACCAAATTTTTCAAAAGGTCACATATCACAGTTTATATGCTACAACTCAATTTTCAAGAATTTGTCAGTTACCATGTTTTACAGCCCAGCCCTTCATATATACTTTGCATTATATATAGAGCATTTACTACTGAAGAAAATGTTGGGGTAAATATATTTATACAATCTGTAACAGAGAGCTACATGATCTTCATGGTAAGCCAGTTGTAATAAGAACAGTTGTCTCATAGACTGTGATGGGCAGGATATGTGGCAGAAATGGAGAATGAATGATGGGGCATGGAAACTTCTTAAAGGAAAACTAAAGGGAGAGTGCCTAACGGTAACTGGATTGCCTCAGATCCAGTGAGGGCTCAGGTTCAATCCTTGGTTGGAATAAGTTTCCTGTGTGAGGTTTTTATCAGAGTTTTTCTTTACCTCAAAAGACAAATGCCAGCAAACTTTAAATTAGAGGGTGGTATTATTATGGGGTTTCATTCTAAGTCAACTGAAATTTTATAAATATTGCTTCCTGATAAGCTATGTGCTATAATGTTTTAGATGTGTTGTGGTTAAGCTGAGATTTGAACCAAACACCTTAGCTTTTTGTAATGGTGGGAATACTCTATAAATTCAGCTAGCGGATAAGAGTATTATACAGAAAAAGTGACCTCCTTCTAATGAACTTACGCTAAGATTTTTGTGTCATTTTTTGTGTCATTGAGGATACACACTTTTGAACCATGCCCAATTTTTTTTTTCTGTTTATACCACACAATACTCAAAACATTGACATCTGTTTCCTTATGTTCTAATGGTATGCACTTGATACAGAGATTCACTGCATAACAATTCAAACTCTACAAAATATACATTCAGCATATAAACCAACTCTCTGGTACTATCGAACCCATAGATTCATGGCCACACAGGCATAAGCTCTCTCCATACATCCCTATCCTGAGCTAAAGTTTTCCAAGAAAATTAAAAATAATAACATTAATGCCAATCTTACATCATAAAAAATTGTTTGGTCATTCCCTTTCCCTAAATCATGGTTAATGTTATTCTCCCACCTCATCCTTCGTCTACCAACTGAGCACTATCCCTCTGGTTTTCCTAAAAGAAGTTTCCATGCCTCTCTTTCAATCCCGCATTTATGCAACATATCCTGCTCATAGCAGTCTATGAGACTTAACTGTTCTAATTATATCTAGTTTTCATTATATCTGTAGTATATGAGAATAAAGTTCTTAGGAAAATTTTTGAACCAAAGAGAGATAAACATACCGATGAATGGTGAGACACATAACTGTAAGCTACAGGATCTTTAATGGGAACCAAATATAATAGTTAAGTCTCGTAGACTGCAAATAAACTTCTTGTAGAAAAACCATAAGGAAACCACCAAGTAGGTAGGCCACGAATGAGGTGGGAGAATGACATTAACCATGATTTGAAGAAGGTGAATTATACAAAGGATGATTGTAAAATTTATATCAGGGTAGGTGGTTTCGTTATCAGTAATTTCTCGACCACTGTTCTGTCGTCCAGGGAACTCCTTACTTTTCTCCAGAACAACAGAACATCGTAATAATTAAATGAATCGTGATTTTTTCTTACCTCACCAGATGGCAGTCTGGATAATTACCGGCAAAAAGGAGAAAAAATTGACAGTCGTGAAAACAGATGACGATGACGACAAAGTGTAGCCGATACTGCAGTGCTGTGTTTAAAAAAACATAGATGTATGAGGTAAGAAAAAATCACGATTCATTTAATTATTATTAACTGAACCTCATAATGTTAAAAATTCCCAAATTTAATATATAAACAGAACATCGGTTGTGAAATTACTGATGATGAAACTGCCTAGGTTTTATTTTAGAAAGAAAACTGTATCCAATTCTGGAAAATGTTAATTTAATATACAGGGTTCCCACAAATGCTCTCTCGGGTTTCGAACACGTGTATCTTGCGTTTAAATAAACTTACAAACATGAAACTAGTACTACTGTAAAGAGAAACTCAGAAAATTTTGGCTATAGTATCACAGTTGGCAACAATGATGTATAATTACATACAACATTGCGTATTGTTGAAAGTGAGAAAATGGCCGGTTTAGAGGATAGGCGAGCGTTCTGTGTTCTCGATTATCATGTTCATCAATCTGTAATTGTTGTTCGGCGACATTTTCGAACAAGATTTGGTGAAGATCCACCCTGTGGCCCTTCAATTCGTAAGTGGTACTCTGATTTTACAACAAGAGGGTGCATCTGTAGGAGGAAATCTTCTGGATGCCCGGCTGTGAGTGAGGCAACTGTAGACCGGATTCGTGAATATTTTACACGTAGTCCTAAGAAATCAACCATTGCAGCTAGTAGGGGAGCTGCAGATCCCTAAATCCACCGTATGGAAAGTTCTGCGTAAAAGTTTGAAATTTCGTCCATACCGATTGTAAATGCTGCAGTTCTTAAAGGAAGAAGATAAAATGGTGCGCCATACTTTTTGCGAGAATATGCTGACTCCCATGGAAACTGATTGGTTTTTCGAATCCAGAGTGCTTAGTGACGAATGCACCTTCCATCTTTCAGGTAAAGTGAACAAACATAACATTAGAATCTGGGGGTTGGAAAAACCCAATAACTATGTGCAGCATGTCCGCGGCTCTCCTAAAGTGAACGTATTATGCGCTTTAAGCCTGCGGAAAGTGTACAGCCCATTCTTCTTTGTAGAGAAAACAATTGGAGAATGTGAGTACCTGGATATGCTACAACAATGGCTCCTGCCTCAGCTGGAACAGCAAATGCCCAACGTGATCTTTCAACAGGACGGCGCACCCCCTCATTTTCATAATGAAGTCAGATTGGAGCTCAACACCAGACTACCGAACCAAAGGAAAAGCCATGTTGGTAATGACGATGAAAAACTTCTTCCTCGGCCTCCGCATTCGCATTCGCCAGACTTCACACCCCTTGACTTCTTTTTGTGGGGTTATGTTAAAGATCTTGTGTACAAGCCACCTCTTCCACAGACCGTTCTTGATCTAAGAGGGCGCATCGAAGGAGCCATCGAAACAGCTGACCACGGGAAATGGACTACAGGCTTGATGTCTGTCATGTTACCAATGGAGCTCACATTGAACATCTGTAAGGTACTGTAACCTAAACGTTTTGAGTTTCTCTTTACATTAGTACTAGTTTCATTTTTGTAAGTTTATTTCTTCTTCTTCTTCTTCCTTCCAAGTATTAGGCCAAGGCCTGTTACGATCCTACAGAAAATTTTCCCTCCAACGTTCGAGGGAAATTCTCGTATAAGACTTGAAAGCATAATAATAGTCCCCTTCAATTGGTTGCTGGCGAAGGCAAGACCAGTGATGGGGCTGCCATCTTATAGCCTCTGGTCAGGCTTTTCTGGAGAAGAAAAAAAATAAAGTAAAGAAGAAATGGAAGAAAGGAAAGACTATCTAGCCCTCGGATGCCCTAATAGCATCGGGGGTCGAAAAAAACAAGAGTTAACCAAGACAGGTTAGATAGTAAAGTTAAAAGAGTGCAAAACACAAGTAAGTGGAAGAAATGTTTTGCACAGCTTGGGCACCTTGTGGTTGCCATCCACATATCCCCTAGATGAGGACCCCTGAGGGTGTAAGTTTATTTTTAAATGCAAGTTATACATGTTCGAAACCTGAAAGAGCATTTGTGGGAACCCTATATAATATTATAAAAACAGCCTAGCTTTTGAAACGAGACTAATTAGAAGATTGGATATGAGGTGATGTGTAAAGAATTTTAATTATAAATCTTAAATTAAACCTCATAGTGATTTTTTCCGATAATATTTCAATAACGACTTTTTTTTTTTTTTTAGTTTCACTATGACTTCACTGTGATTGAAACAATATTACAAACTCATGCATTACCTGAAGTTTTGCAAGTGGAATGATGTCACAGTTCTGCGGCCGATGCCACACTGTTTTCTGCGATGTGGCATTATAATAGTAAAACCTGGAAGTGTTCTGATCAAACAGCTCCCACCACTGGTTATTGTCAGTCTTCTTGCTGTAAATATTAATACCATAGTACAGAAAACAAATTAAAAAAATGCATAATAGCTGCAAACAGATGTTTCTTTGGACTTAGAAAATATCTAAGATCACACTTAATAAATAGAGCATCGGTTGATTAATGTCTTTGACATCGTCCGATTCCTAATAGCCATACGACGTATATAGAGAAAGATTTGCGTTTAGATCGGTACTTGCTCAGGTAGCTCAAATGGTAGAGCACTTGGACTAGAAAACCAAGGGTCCCGGGTTCAAGTCCCGGTCTGAGCGTATAATTTTTCTCTTCAAATATGATTTATCCATCATTGAGATGTATGAAATTAATAATAAAAACATCGAAAATAGCCGTACTGGCATTTATAATGTAATGTATAATTCCCAAATATGTTTTCTTAATATAGGAGCCGCCATTTGCAAAGATAGAAGCAAAGGCTTCAAAGCATTTGATGGGCGGGAATTACGACGTATATAGAGAAAGATTTGCGTTTAGATCGGTACTTGCTCAGGTAGCTCAAATGGTAGAGCACTTGGACTAGAAAACCAAGGGTCCCGGGTTCAAGTCCCGGTCTGAGCGTATAATTTTTCTCTTCAAATATGATTTATCCATCATTGAGATGTATGAAATTAATAATAAAAACATCGAAAATAGCCGTACTGGCATTTATAATGTAATGTATAATTCCCAAATATGTTTTCTTAATATAGGAGCCGCCATTTGCAAAGATAGAAGCAAAGGCTTCAAAGCATTTGGTGGGCGGGAATTACGACGTATATAGAGAAAGATTTGCGTTTAGATCGGTACTTGCTCAGGTAGCTCAAATGGTAGAGCACTTGGACTAGAAAACCAAGGGTCCCGGGTTCAAGTCCCGGTCTGAGCGTATAATTTTTCTCTTTAAATATGATTTATCCATCATTGAGATGTATGAAATTAATAATAAAAACATCGAAAATAGCCGTACTGGCATTTATAATGTAATGTATAATTCCCAAATATGTCTTCTTAATATAGGAGCCGCCATTTGCAAAGATAGAAGCAAAGGCTTCAAAGCATTTGGTGGGCGGGAATTACGACGTATATAGAGAAAGATTTGCATTTAGATCGGTATTTGCTCAGGTAGCTCAAATGGTAGAGCACTTGGACTAGAAAACTAAGGGTCCCAGGTTCAAGTCCCGGTCTGAGCGTATAATTTTTCTCTTTAAATATGATCCTAATAGCCAATTTTGTCGGTCCATCCAATCTCCTGGTTGTAGATGTTCCTCCTTCGTGGAACAGACCAATAAGTAGAATTAGTAAAAATATAAGACTAATAATGAGTCACGTTTTTATACTGGAACTTATAATAAAGAAAATACGTTACTGATTTATAAAACTCTTATAAGACCAGTAATTACATATGCATCAGAAACTTGGACTCTTTTAAAGTCAGATGAGAAATCTGCGACTACTTTTGAAAGAAAGATGGCGAACTATTTTTGGAGTTGTGAAGGAGGGTGATATTTGGAGAAGAAGGAGAAATTGTGAATTGTATGAATTTTATAAGGAACCCAATTTAGTGAAGTATATTAAAAATTAACAGATTGGCCTGGGATGGACATTTGATACGTATGGACAATAATAAAACTGTTAAAAAGATCTATGTGGCACAACCATTACAAACCAGAAAAGTTGGAAGACCAAAATTAAGATAGGAGGATGATGTCTTGCAGGATATTAGAATTAATAAAATTAGAAATTAGAAGAATTTAGCAGCAAATAGAGAAGTTTGGAATGATATTCTTAGGAAGGGCAAGGTTCCTGCATAAGGCTTTTTTCGGGGTTTTTCCTCACCTGTAAGACAAATGTCAGGATACTTTAAGGCCCAAACGGTCCCCAAACATCATCTGACCATCATTATCATCAATATCATTCACCTCATTAGATTAAGTTTAGGTTTAAGGCCTCTCCTGCTGCATCATTACCCATCGTCATCACACAGCATATCATTGGGACAGCATAACCCCACCTTCCAGGCGCCCCAACCTCAGAGGTGGGTTACAATATGCCAATGCCAGGAGAGAATTCCTGAAATGTCGAATGATAAACAGGTGGCACCGAACAAAAAAAATATATAGTTGAGGACAACTGTTTTATAAGGTATAAATTTTAAAATTGAAATAAATTTAGGTTGTAAGTAAAGTAAAGTGATCCCACAACAGGCCTCAGGAGGCCCTTGGGGTAGTAGGAGGTTAAGGCTCCCACATTTTCTAGACAATCGGCACTTTATGTCAGCCGGGTTGTCAGCCCTGCGTGACGGCCGCCTTTACCCCCAGAACAAGCGTCTGGTACTCATTTCCGTTAGAGGATGAGTCGACCCCAGGGCCATAGTGCCGCCAGAGGGTTTGGGTCAGTTTAAAAATCCTGACCCCAACGGGACTTGAACCCTCGACCCTCCGGCTTGTAGCTCAGTGCCTTAACCACTGCGCTACGGTTGTAGTAATGTATTATTCTACTAATAGGAATCAAAGTGAAGAGTGACAAATGAAAATTAATATTTCAAACAGATGATAAATAGATATTAAGGAGTAAGCGCAGTTGTTGACGGAGGGCACTGCAGTCGTGTTTATGCAGGAATAGAACACATGACACTGCTATCTATGAGTGCAGAGGGGAATGGGACGTGGGACGCTGACAGTGTACACTGCTTTATATGACTTCACGTGCACCAACAAACAGAGCTTCATAATTCTTCCGCCTGCAGAGATATTTTGAATGACTAATACTAACATTACATAAAGGGCAAATTCAGATGCCAGATGGCAGCCAGGTCCAGACGAATTAAATTTCTAATTGCGATGATTTTATATAAAACCTATACATTCACACTAAGGTCAAATCAAACACATCTTCTATCTTTCATCTTGTAATTAACCTCATGGTTAACGAAATAATTAAGACCAAACTGAAATTGGTAGCAAATGAGAACCCTCTATGAGGCAGTCTCATCCCTTCCCTCATGAGCTTAAGGTCACGCTGGCCCAGTGTGCAGTACCTGTTAAAAGGGTCCCTTGCACAGGGTAACGTGTGAAGACCAACAAATGCAAAGCGGTGTTCACTATGAAATCACGAGATGCAGCCAACATACACACAATATTTAATGAACCTAAAAACTAGCCTAACTTAATTTAAGCACTCTTCAAATATAATTTATCCTTCAGTGAGAAGTGTTAAATTAATAAAATAAAAAAAGTCAATAGAAGCCCTACTGGCTTTATAAAGTAGTGTTAAATTCCAATAAGTGTCTTCTTAACTTAGAAGCCGCCATTTGCAAAGATAGAAGCAACGGTTTCAAAGCATTTGGCGCGAAGGAATTACAACGTATATAAGAGAAAAATTTGCACCTAGATTGCACCTAGATCGCATCTCGCCTCGGTAGCTCAGTTGGTAGAGCATTTGGCCCGAAAATCCAAAGGTCCCGGGTTCGAGTCTCGGTCTAGGTGAAAAAAATTGTTTCTCTTCAAATATAATTTATCCTTCAGTGAGAAGTGTTAAATTAATAATAATAATAATAAAAAAATGCCAATAGAAGCCCTACTGGATTTATAAAGTAGTGTTAAATTCCAATAAATGTCTTCGTAACTAAGAAGCCGCCATTTGCAAAGATAGAAGCAAAGGTTTCAAAGCATTTGGCGCGAAGGAATTATAATGTATATAAGAGAAAAAATTTGCATCTAGATTGTAACTCACCTCGGTAGCTCAGTTGGTAGAGCATTTGGCCCAGAAAGCCAAAGGTCCCGGGTTCGAGTCTCAGTCTAGGCAAAAATTTTTCTCTTCAAATATAATTAAGCACTCTAATCTGTGAAAGAATGCAATGCCCAAAAATAAATAGAACATTCTGAAGTATATGTGTACAGTTAACTAGTATATACTCTATATTGGCTGCACTGGAACACATCTTCGTTGTTGCATAGAATATTCATTGAAATCAATATGACTGCCACATCTTCATGCTACATATGTAGTTAAATATCATAGAAAATATATTGAAATAATCGTTAGAAAAAATGTAAAAATCGTTGTAAATGGTGGGAAATAATTTGAAAAATGAAACACTAAGAATAAAATTTGTCAGGAGTTTATGAAGAAATTAAAAAAGTCACGTCACAGGTTGTAAAGTTTAGCCTATTTCTTCTTCTTCTTTCCAAGTATTAGGCCAAGGCCTGTTACGATCCTATAGAAAATTTTCCCTCCAGCATTTCATAGGACGGCCCAAAGATCTTCGTCCTCTTGATATATAATTATAAACAGCTTTGGGGATCCGATTTGCTCATTCTTTCAAGATGGTGTTTCCAATTTAGTTGGTACTGTTTAATATATTCCAAAATTGGCGTTGTCTTCAATTCTTTTAAGATATTGGTGTTCCTTTTCCGATCCCATCTGGTGTAACCCGCTGTTCTGCGCATTAATCTCATTTCAGAAGCCATTATTCTGCTTTCATGTTGTCTTTTTAGTGTCCATGCTTCACTACCATAGGTCAACACTGGTCTAGCCAAAGTGTTATATAAACGTAATCTGGTGTTTTTTTGTACAAGGGATGGTTTCATAACTTGATTAATAATTCCCAAACTTTTATTATAACTAGTAATTTTTCAGGGATATCCTTTTCATCCCAGATAGAGAGATAATATCCAAGATATTTAAATTGATTAGATCTCTCTAAAATTTTATTCTGAAGACAGATTTTACTTTGTATGGGGTCCTTCCCACGAAATGCCATAATTTTAGTTTTGTTAATTGATATTTCCATATTAAATTTGGCAGCTATTTTTTGTAAATTATAAATTGATCGTTGCAAATCATTTTCGGAAAGTGCCAGAAGCGCTAAATCGTCTGCAAAAAAGAATAGCATTGAGTTTAAGGTTCCTATTGATGGGTACATATCCCCGTTGTGTTTCCCTCCATTCGTTTATTATTCTATTCATATATATAATGAAAAGCACCGGTGAAAGTCCACATCCCTGTCTTACTCCAGTGTTGATCTTTATCCAAGAAGATAGTTTGTTCTTGTTTAACAGAGATTTCATTATCTTTATAGATGTTGAAAATATTAGTAATATATTGTTGTGGAACGTTATCAAAAGCTAAAATTTGTAAAAAAACACAAAAGTGGAATGATTTGTCAACTTACACTGGCACTCCTGGTGGAGGATCCCACACACATTCTCCTGTTGTTAAGTTTGCATACATATGCTCTTTGGTGCGTGGCTCTATTATTTCCACCCACTCCATCCTGAAATTAAACAAAATTCTACAATTAAGCCAAAAACTCACAATTTACAAACTTCAAGCTATCAATGGTAAAGAAAAAAAGCTTTATATTTGAAGAGAAAAAGATATGCTCGGACAGGGGTTAGAACTCAAGACCTTTTGCTTTCTATGAAAATACTCTACAGACTGAGCTACCTGAGTACACCAATCTAAACACAATTGTTTACCTTATATACACTGTTAATTCCCAAGCACCAAATGCTACAAACTGTTGCTCGATCATGCAAATGGTGGCTTCTTTATTATGAAGACCTTTACTGGATTCAACCCCAGTCTGAGCATATACTTTTCTCTTCAAACATAATTTATGCTTCATTGAGATGTATTAAACATTAACTATGATTTGAGGGAAGTAGATTATACAGGGAGCGGCCGCAGTGGACTAGTGATTATGCTCCTTGCCTCTGGTCCCGAGGGTAGCAGATTCAAACCCGGCTGGGGTCAATGGGTTTATTTAGGATGGAAAAATCCAAGGAGCAAGTCCTCCGGGAGGGACTATAAGCCATGGGTCCTGAGTCTGAAGATTTTCAGGCTCATAAAACATCCTTAAACCTGAATGAAAAGGCCTCTAAGCAAAATTTACCGAATTTTCGCGTCCTAGTACTACCTTGGTTTCCTTGATGTCAGTATGAGGCGGAAAGCTGACCACGGACCACTCAAATGACATCTATACGAAAACAAGTGTAACTAAATTAGTATGGTTCAAATTCTTCCCTGTAGGGGGAGAGCACCTAAATCTCTGTCATGGGAAACATGGGCTTACAAGACGAAGATTATACAGGGAATTGCTTGGACAATATTAGCTCAGGATAGGGATGTGATGGAGCGTTGAGGTCATGCGGCCCTGAACCTCCAGGGTTGATAGCTGTACGTCACTTCGTCTAGCTAGTTAGTTAGTTAGTTAGTTGAGATGTATTAAATACATAACAAAAACATTAAGAACATTTTGCCTGAACTGGGATTTGAAGCCAAGACCTCAAGAATTATGCTCTAACCAAACATTTTTTTGCATTTTTTTTGCATATGATGCATACTATTTTCTCTGCAAATATTAGAACATCTTTCTCAAAACATCCTGTATAATAAATTTCATAAATAATAGTTTCTTCTCTACATCCTATTCAGTTCCAAGGAAAGATAGCACATTCACAATTTTAAATAAACATAACATATATACAAACAAGAAATTCCAAGAAAAGATGGGATTAGATTATGGACTAGGTTTATAATGGCATAGGCATGTAATATACTTCAATGAGGAAATACAATAAGAGCAAATCAAATGACTATTTAACTCATGCCCCAAATGGGACTCAATGACCAATCACGTTTCAATGATTTCTGTTTTATAACCAATCAGAGTCGTGTTTCACGAAATATTTATCAGTGTTATAATTACCATATTAAAGAAAGCTCCTCCTTTTTAATATTCTGAACAGGTCTGACCATTATTTTTCAGTGACTGAGCCTGCGAGAAATACGGCTACCAGATTGTATATATAGTGCATGAATGTCAACACATGCCTCATGCGGGAGTTAATATAAAAACATTTGTAGCAATTGATTATACCACCAAAAAAAGAAACCACTGTTTACACTTTCTTAAATGTATTTTTTTCCCAGGTAACAATCCAGAAAAATATAATTGTCATATTTACATCATACGACTTCAGAAATGAATTAATATACAGTTTGATGTGTTTATTTTTTTCTCCACTAGAGAGCATTCTTACAATATTGCGTTCCTTTGGCAATAAATAGTAGGATCTGGTTGCAGTGATAAACAAAAGAAGCAGATGAAGCGTGCCTATCGTTTCTCATTTGATTTCAAACATCGCCGTTTACATTAAATATATAAATATTTTAAAATAACTATAGTTAAATAATGATTTGTGAGTAAACAGCTTAATTTTATTCGTTAAATAGTCCTAACAAATGCCACTCATGATTTCCAAATTCTCTAGATAAATTGGAAATCACTCGTGGCATTACTTATAATAATTTAAGCCATTAAATTATCCATCAAAACACAAGTTGTATATTCAAATGTAGAATACACAATACAAATATGCAAACTACAATAAATAAATTTATTTAAATAAACACCACAGATGTTTACACAAAATTTCCAAATTCACTTTTATTTCACAGAATTTCACTAAAAAATGACAAATATGGAGAAGTGGTGGAGTGGAGTTTCTAGTAGGGTAAAACAATATTTTGAAAAACCCCAAGAAAACCCACCCATAGTTCCAATTCGTCCATCCCAAAATGTCTGTGATATGAACTTGGGATCCAGAGGTAAAAGGCAAATCTAATAATCTTGCACCATATTAAAATCACCAATAATAATGACGACGATGATGATGATGGTAATAATAATAATAATAATAATAATAAGCCTAATACAAGTAATAATAATGTAATCGGTGACCTCAACAAGTCCAGAATTCAAATATGGCTAAGAATATCAGAATTCTTGTTTGGTTAATAGAATGTCATATTGTGGAGCACTGTCAAAAGAAAGAGAGGAATGGAAACTACTTACAGGAAAACCAGAGGAAAAGCGCTCAATAGGTAGGCCAAGAATGAGGTGGGAGAATAACCTTAACCGTGATTTGAGAGGTCCCGCGCCGTAGCCGAGTGGTTAAGGCAGGAAGCCTTGGCGCAGAGCTACAAGACTTGCGCTGGTTCGAGTCTCCATGGGGGAAGAAATTTTCTCATGGTATTTCGGCCAGTATGGGACCGGTGCCCACCCAGCATCGTGAGGCATTTGGGTAGCTACAATAAGTAGCGACTCCAGGTTGAGAAAACCAGCTATAACGACTGGGGGACTCGACATGCTGACCACATGTCACCCCAACACTGGCTGATGATCATCTACCTCTGTGATTGACACATGTGGATATTAGGCCAGCAGCCGGCTGGTAGGCTAAGGGCCATCTAGGCCTGTCGCGCCAGGAGTTTGAGTGATTTGAGAGAGGTAAATTATACAGAGGATAATTCAAAAACTTTGGTTCAGGTTAGAGATGTATGGAGAGGTTAGCAGAATATATCATATAGTGGAGTACTGACAAATGAAAGAGGAGCATGGAAATTCCTTGTAGGGAAACCAGAGAGAAAGCTCCCTGTAGGTAGGCCAAGAATGAGGTTGGAGAATATCATTAACCATGATTTGAGGATGGTAAATAATTATATAGGCCTAAGAGATGTTCGAAAACGGGTGAAGAATGAAATGGGAATATAAAATTAATCATGATTTGAAGAAGGAACATTACAAGGGATGATTCGAAAACGTTGGCTCATGATAGCGATGTATGGAGGGATTATGTCCGCCCGGCCGTTAAACTACGGGTTCTAATAGTGCCAGTGAGTCAAGAATACTGTCAACCTGATTTATACAAATTACAGTGGTCTCGAGGTAGCGTGCTGCCTTGTCATGCAACGGGCCCGGGTTCGATCCCCGGTCGGGACAGTTTTTCTGGGTGAGGTTTTTATCGGGGTTTTTCCTCACCTGTAAGACAAATGTCAGGAAAAATTTAAGGGCCAAACGGTCCCCGAAATCATATGGCCATCACCATCATTCATATTCATCTTAGATTAAGCTTACGATTAGGGACTCTCCTGACGCACCACTATCGTCATCATCACCCATCATATCATCGGGGCAACGTAACCCCGCCTTCCCGGCGCCCCAACCTCGGAAGTGGGTTACAAGTACGCCATGCCAGGAGAGAACACCAGGAATGTCGAAAGACAACCTAGGGCATTTGCGAAAAAAAAATTAATAGTTGGCTCAAACAATTAGTTTGAAATTCGTAATCGGGAGTTTCGGGTTAAAACCCCAGTACCGACCAACCAGAGATTTTTCCTGGTTTTCCTAGGTTATGACAGCAAATACTTGTATTAGAATTTCATTAAGAAGAATAATTTAATCATATTCACAATTTTATTCATATTAATACTTTTTTAATAGACGCGATATGACACTATTTTTGGCGGCTCCGTGGCGCAAGTGGTTAGACGCTCGCCTCTCACCGCTGTGGTTCCAAGATCGAGTCTCGTGGGTTTCGTGGTGGACGAAACGGAGCTTGGGCAGGTTTCCCCTGCCCCAATTTCATCCCATCATTTTTCTCCATACTCATCCATTTCGTTTTATTTCGTCCATCTGCCCCGTGATGGTGCGTCAGGCGTCGTCGGCCGGCACCCTTGTAATTCACAGATTTCTATATAGGGGTCATCATCTTATCTTATCTCATCTCATTCCTCGGCCCGATCCTGAGTTGAGGATAATTATTTATGAATTACTTTAGCGATGTGCCGGAAAACTCGCGGCCCGCTCGGTGGGATGGATGCAAAACGTTGACCAGTGAAGTCTCGTGTTCATCTTTAAGAAAAAAATCTTTCTTCGTGGTATTCAGGGCGCAAAAATCCTACGGTATTTATCATAAGTAATGCCACGAGTGATTTCCAAATTATCGATAAATTCACGACTCACGAAGTGAGGAGTGAATTTATCTAGAGAATTTGGAAATCAGAGTGGCATTTGTTAGGACTATTTAACGAATAAAATTAAGCTGTTTTACTCACAAATCATTATTTAACTATAGTTATTTTAAAATATTTATATATTTAATGTAAACGGCGATGTTTGGAAAACAAATGAGAAACGATAGGTACGCTCTTCTACTGCTTCTTTTGTTTATCACTGCAACCAGATCATACTATTTATTGCCAAAGGAACGCAATATTGTAAGGAGGAGCTTTCTTTAATATGGTAATTATAACACTGATAAATATTTGGCGAAACACGACTCTGATTGGTTGTAAAACAGAAATCATTGAAACGTGATTGGTCATTGACTCCCATTTGGGGCATGAGTTAAATAGTCATCATCATCATCCTGCCAGGTATTAGTCCTAGAAGAACTGTTACGGCCTGAAAAAGCATTTTCGTGCCATCTTTTCATAGGTCGACCAAGTGATCGTTTCCCATTTGGACAGTTGTTCATTATTGCCTTGGGGATCCTGGATCTAGCCATTCTTGAAACATGTTCCTTCCAGTTTAGCTGATATCTGGAGATGTAGTCCAGTATTGGTGACACATTAAGTTCTTGAAGGATTTCTACATTTTTCTTTCGATCCCATTTGGTGTAGCCAGTTGTTCGGCGCATAAATTTCATCTCACAAGCTGTTAGTCTTTCATCTCTCGTCCTTATAGTCCACGCTTCACTCCCATAACGTAGGACTGATCGAGCCATTATTTGATAAAGACGAGCACGAGTTGATTTTTGCACTAATGAAGGTTTTAAAACTCTATTAATGATTCCCATTGATTTGTTGAATTTCACAATTTTCTCTGGTAAATCCAAATTTTCAACAAAAGAGAGTTTATATCCTAAATAAGTAAACTCATTAACTCTCTCTAAAATGTTGTTATAGGAAGAATTCTCATTTAAAGTTAATTTACTTCAAGATACTAGCATAAAGTGGCTTTATCAAAGAAGATTAGACAATCTAATAGAAACAACACCTTTACGCACTGATGTAGAAGAAGAATGGAAACATATAAAAACAATTTTAAAACATGCAGCTAATGAAAGTCTTCGCAAAAAACGAAAATGGCAACGAGCTAAAGGCCTAAGCAACTTTGATGATGAAATTAAAAAGATTATACAAGAAAAACAGATGGCATATATAAAATTCATTAGTACGGTATATATTCGGTTTGAAACTTGAGCCTTAAAACGAGCCATAGATTTACAAAATGTAAAAGAACCCCAAGCCTAAAAATGATGTCTCTGAACAAAATTGGTTGGTCCTTTGATGCCCAGATTTGAATTACGACGCTGATGACGTGATGACTTTAGTAGTTAAATCCATTCATCCATCCATCCATGGTAATTCTGCCCAGGGCAGGTCTTTCACTACAATGCTATGATTTGCAGCTTTACTAGGGAATTGTAGGTGTGGTAGCTTCCCGTTGCTTTTCACACCGGTGAAAGATGATGATAAGGATGATGATGATGGCCATATAGAGCCGTTAAATAAAATAACAAAAATGTCTTTATCCTTATGTTACGCATACCATTGGTGCAAGAGGTCAATGGATGTGTAAACCAAATTAGTGTGAATGCAGACGTATGTATGCGCTCCCCAAAGACTACCGAACGACACTTACGTTATTTTAAAGTGTACGTAACTTCAATTCAAGAGAACGGATTTCCCAATTTCCATTACAATAGAATAATCATCTGGCTTAATTACAGAAGACGTTGAAAATTATTTCCTTGTATCATCACACATTTCAAACATTTTTAAAGAAAGTCTGAATTCACAACTTCGCGAAAAGAATCAATCTTTGTGAATTTAAACTTTCTTACAAAAATAGAAACGTGTGACAATATAAGCACATAATTTCCAAAGATTTATGTAAAAAAATATGATTATTCTAAGTGTAATAGAAGTTGAGAAAATCATGTGCTTAAAATGAGAGGGTTATGTACATGATCAATTTTTATAAGATTCATGATGTGTTCCGTTGAGGTATTATTCAAAATTAAAATATAAAATTATGGAATATTCACCTGAAAGGTCCGTCTCCTCAACTTAACTAATTAACTGTATCGTTTTCGGGACTTGTCCCATCATCAGCAGTTTTGAATCCTGCCGATGATGGGACAAGTCCCGAAAGCGCTACAGTTAAATAATTAATTAAGCTGAGGAGACGGACCTTTCAGGTGAATATTCCATAATTTTATATTTTAATTATGTACATGAGACGAAAACGCCCAGTTGATAGACCAAGAATGAGGTAGCAGAATAACATTATCCATAATTTGAGGGAAGTAGATTATACATGGGATGATTGGAAAACATTAGTTCAGGATAGGGATGTATGGAGGGCTTACGCCCTCGCGGTCATAAACCTACAGGTTCGATAGAGCCAGTGAGTTAGTTTAGTTATGTGCATGAGACTTCACTACTGATGAATTGCTTCAAACCACAGACCTTCTTTGGCACATCGTAAAAAGATGCCACCGTATATCAGTAAAAATGGCCGCGGAAGTCTAGTGATTATTATTCTTACCTCTAGCCGCAAGGGTCGTGGGTTAAAATCCGGCCGGGGTCTATGGATTTTTTAGGATGGAAAAAATCAAGGGAAAAGTCGTCCGGGAACTTTAAGCCATGAGTCAGGAGACTGAAGATTTTCAATCTCGTAAAAGAACCTCAAGCATAAAAAACTGCCACTGAGCAAAATTTAACCGACTTTCTTTCATCCAAGTAATACCACGGTTTCCTCTTAGATGTCCTTTGAGTAGACACGCTGAACACATGTCACTTACGAGATCTGTAGGGAAATAATTGTTCTGTAACTAAATAAGATTGCCTAGAAACCCCAAAAGGGGAGGCCTGGGCCCGACTTGAGCCATAAGAAGGTAATTACATCAATACTAACTACAAAAAGGTAATTTTATTTAAAATAATATTTTTTTTTAAGTGAGTGGGAATATGTGGTACGATAAAACGATCACTAAATAATAAAACAACAAGAGAGACCCAATTGAAATTTTATAAAACAGTGGCAGTATCGGTACTGCTCTATGGATCAGAAGCCTGGGTACATAAAAAACAAGATCTAAGTAGGATAACGGCGGCAGAAATGAAATGTTTGCGATCTGTTAACGGGTGCACTAAGGAAGACAGAATCAAGAACACAGAAATAAGACAGGAACTTGAAATATTTGCAATAACTGATAAAATAGATACGTATAGGCAAAAATGGAAGCAACACATAGACAGAATGAATGAAGATAGATATCTAAAACAAATAAAATACAAACCTAAAGGCACCCGAGATGTCGGCAGACCTAGAAAGAGATGGGCTGAAGTCGGAACGGGTCAACAGACCTAATCCATGAATGCAGATGATGATGATGAAGTAGGTGGGTTAACAACAGAATGTCTTCTTCGTCGTGGAGTTAGTCCATAAACCTGCTTCCACATCAAGAGACCATATCCCTCCATCTAGTTATGGGGCGTCCAAAATTCCTTTCACCTTTGGGTTGGTAAAAAAGTAAATGAAGCAAAATTCGTAGGAGTCTATTGGGTGTAATTGTTTCTAAATGTTGGAGCCAGTTAGACCTTGAATTCTGAATTTTATCCATAACACTGTACATGTTTAATTCGGTTTTAATGTATTCATTATGTTTTTAATCTAACACTGTATAGCCTGCTATAAAATGTATTCTAATATTACAAAACTAAAATTCATCATCATCATCATCATAGTACATTCACGAATTTAGGCCATTTGTTGACCTGTTTCGGCCTCAAGAGAAACACCATCCAAAAGTCTTTTGAGTGGACGTCCTGGTCTTCTTCTTCCTGCAGGTTGATATCTTAACATTTGTTTGGGTATTCTGTGATCTTCCATTCGATGAACATGTTGTATCCATCTTAACTTATAATCAGAAATTTTATTTTCTAAAGATTCCATGTGTAATTCTTCTAAGATGTCTTCATTTTTTTTTTGTGATCTAGTAGTGTGTATCCTGCAGTCCTCCGAAGAAATCTCATTTCAGCAGATCTAAGTCTCTATATATCCTTCTGTTTCAACGTCCATACTTCGCTACCATACAAAAGAGTTGGAAGAGCCAGTGTTTTATACACTTTTAATCTTGAATGCTTTTGGACTAACTGTGGCTTCAAGATAGAATTTATTAACCCTAAAATTCTTAAAAATTTAGATATTTTTGCATTTACATCCTTTTCTTCTTCATATGAGATATTGCATCCTAGATATGTAAAATTATTCACCTGCTCCAAAATTTTATTGTCCAGTACAATTTTACTTCTGACAGGATCTACATCTTGAAATGCCATAATTTTTGTTTTTTCTGTAGATATCTTCAAACCATATTCTTCTGTAATTTTGTTAAGTTCATACAGACCTTTCTGTAGATTATCTTCGGAATTTGCTATTATTATTTGGTCATCTGCAAACAGTATGGTGTTTAATTTTCTATTTTCTGATATTCTTATTCCAAATTTATATGTTTTGTTCCAGCAACATATTACTTCAATGATATAAATTGCAAGAGTGTTGGGGATAGGGGGCAGCCTTGTCTCACACCACGATTTATAATTCCTTCTTCAGAAAATCTGTTATTTAATTTAATATTTATGGTGTTGTCTTTGTAAATATTTTGTATGTTCTGCCGAAGTAAATTATAGTATAAAATTATAAAATTGTTACCTTGTAGGTCCGGCTCCTCAATTTTGTAAAATATGTACCAAGTGTACCAGTACTGCATTTAGGAACAGTAGATATGGACCTATCACCTGCTTCTTCTGCTGGTGATGGGACTAGTCCCGAAAGGCCTACAGATAATTAATATTTTATAAAGTGAGAAGATGGGCATACAAGGTAACAATTTTATAATTTATATATATATATATATTAGCCTATATATTTAGCATTACTTTTATTAATGTTGGTCCCGCGCCGTAGCCGAGTGGTTAAGGCAAGAAGCCTTGGCGCAGAGCTACGGGACTTGCGCTGGTACGAGTCCCCATGGGGGAAGAAATTTTCTCATGGAATTTCGGCCAGTATGGGAACGATGCCCACCCAGCATCGTGATGCATTTGGGTAGCTACAATAAGTAGCAACTCCAGGTTGAGAAACCCAGCTATAACGGCTGGGGGACCCGATATGCTGACCACATGTCACCCCTACACTGGCTGGATGATCGTCTACCTCTGTGATTAACACACGTGGATGTGAGGCCTGCAGCCGACTGGTAGGCCAAGGGTCTTCTAGGCCTGTCGCGCTTTGAGTTTTTTTTTATTGGTGTTGATTATTCTATACCAACAAATGAAATTAAAAACTTACCATAGAATTCACTCCTATTACAATTTCACATTGATGTTTAGAACAATGCTTTAATACTTTTGACAGTTACTTACAATTTTTTTGGAACAGAAGTTTATAAAATCAAGATTTTGCACTTTAAAATAATTCAATGTACTAGTATAATGTAGTATTCTATTGTATAACTTCTCTTATTAAAATATTATATTGATATTGTGAAAGGAAAAATTAATGTGTGTACCGAGGACCTCTAGTTATACGTACTAGTGTGCAGCCCACTACACCATTCTAGACTTGGCACAAACATTAACAATTCCTTCCACATACACAAAACTATAATTCTCGTTTCGTCTGCTGTCAGGTAGGTCTCACTACCATCGCCAACGGCCGGATTCGTTTAGAAGTATCTATATTTGAGAATTTTACACCACCGCTTTTATAAGTAGTAAACGATGTTATTTAACATTTTCGAATATTGTTATTTTAACACAGTTCCAATAATGGATCATATTATAATATTATAATGATATTGTGAAAAGTCGGCCGCGGTGGACAAGTGGTTATGCTCCTTGCCTCTGTCCCGAGGGTTGCGGGTTCAAACCCGGCCGTGGTCGATGAATTTTTTAGGACGGAAAAATCCAAGGAGCAAGTCCTCCGGGAGGGGCTTTAAGCCGTGGGTCCCGAGTCTGAAGATTTTCAGGCTAGTAAAAATCCTTAAGCCTGAATGAAAACGCCTCTAAGCAAAATTTACCGAATTTTCCCGTCCTAGTACTACCTTGGTTTCCTAGATGTCAGTATGAGGCGGAACGCTGACCACGGACCACTCAAAATGACATCTATACGAAAACAAGTGTAACTAAATTAGTATGGTTCAAATTCTTCCCTGTAGAGGGAGAGCGCCTAAATCTCTGTAAAGGTATATAATACATATTGTGAAAAGAGTCTAGAATGGTGTAGTGGGTTACACACTAGTACATAGAACTCGAGGTCCACGGTTCGATTCCTGGTTCACACATTAATTTTTCCTTTCACAATATCAATATCCATCCATCCATAGTAATTCTGCCCGAAGGCAGGTCCTTCACTGCAATCATAACATTTCCATGCTATGCTTGCAGCTTTACTAGGGAATTGTAGGTGTGGTAGCTTCCCGTTGCTTTCCACACCGGTGAAGGATGATGATGATGATAAGGATGATGGCAGTATGATTTCTGGAACCGTTTTCCTGACATTTATCTTACAGGTGAGGAAAAACCCCGATAAAAACCTCACCCAGAAAAACTGCCCCGACCGGGGATCGAACCCGGGCCCGCTGCGTGATAAGGCAGCACGCTACCTCGAGACCACAGCGGTGGACAATATCAATATAATATTATAATATGATCCGTTATTGGAACTGTGTTAAAATAACAGTATTGGAAAATGTTAAATAAATTATCTTATTAACGCAAACATGATGTACCTACCAGAAAATTTGTCATATACTAATATGTTTCTCTTTACCTCATTTATCACCTGTGATTTTCAGTAACACACTTCACGAAAGATGAAAGCATGTCATAAATGACTGTAGAAAGTTGCAGAAGATATAAGAATATAAAAAGAAAAATATAACTACATACCAAAACCCATATTAGGCTAATCATCTATTAAAACGAAAATTGTATTACAACTGCTAATACTCACTAATGAAGCAATGGCTCCAGTATTTCTAAATAAGGTATTCTCAACTTCTTATGTTTTCTCTTTGCCTCTTCAGATGATTTAACTTATTTCTCTAAAAGAGGACATAAAAAATCGTTATAAAATAAAATCCTTAACATATTTTCTTTAAAAAAAAGTTGAATGAAACGAAATAGATGAAATAAAAATAATTCAGTTTGTAGTTTTTTCTTATTTTTTTTGCAATTACTTAATTAGTGCTTGTGCATCTGAGTCAGTCAATTAGCAAGCAGTTTTGTTTAATTACTCTCTGTTTAGAACCTTACTTGCCACAGCCATTTATGATGTCATTCAGCCAGTTCTTTACAATGCATTATGAAGCCACACCCACTGCTAGTTTACTTAACAAATCTTTATTATCTATGGAAGCATGGAAAAAATGTACTTTCTTATAACCAGACACTCTTTTTTTAACGAATTTCGAAGGAATTTATCCATTGAGGTTGTTCTCATGAAAATATATGTTTTTTATTGTACAGATCTTCGCCGATTCTATCTAGTAGCACCAAAAATGTCCATGACCAATCTTTATATACAGTAAAAGCTTCTTATTCGCGGGGGATATGTTCCGCAAATATGTCGCGAATACAGAAACCGCGAATATGGAATGGTAATTTATATGGGTACATAGGAGATACGTTCCAAGGTTCCGAAATATAATAAAAATTATCGTAAGTAATGCCACGAGTGATTTCCAAATTATCGATAAATTCACGACTCACGAAGTGAGGAGTAATTTATCTAGAGAATTTGGAAATCAAGAGTGGATTTTGTTAGGATATTTAACGAATAAAATTAAGCTGTTTACTCACAAATCATTATTTAAATATAGTTATTTTAAAATATTTATATATTTAATGTAAACGGCGATGTTTGAAAACAAATGAGAAACGTTATGCTTCATTTGTTCATCACTGCAACCAGATCATATTTATTGCCAAATAGAATCGCAATATTGTAAGAATGCACCCTAGTGGAGAAAAAATTAAACACATCATTACAGGTTATTAATTAATTTCTGATGTCCTATGATGTAAATATGTCAATTATATTTTTTGCAACGTTAATTCCTGGGAAATAATACGTTCAAGAAAGTGCAAAAGTGTTTTTTTTTCTTATGGTATGATCAATTGCTACGAATGCTTTTCTATTATATCTCGCAAGCAGAAGCTGGTTACATTCGTAGCCACTTTATAAAATGAAAGGGATAAAATGAGAGTGATAAAATCGGGGTGAAAAACAACGTGATTTGTTGAAAATAAAAATTGATTGATATGTGACTGGTCATTGAATGTCATTTGGGGCACGAGTTAAATAGTCAAAATAAAATCAATTAATGAGAGATTTTGAACAATTTATATTAATTATTTCAGTCAGGTGTAGGCAAGGGCTTAAAGAACTTAGGAATTGTATCCTGTTTTGCCGCTTTTATAAGATATTTCAATTCACATTGATATTTAGCTGTGAATTAACCGATAGAATTCCTTACTTTGTCTTCGGATTTCTTGATGAATTGTACAGTTGATTCATTGAAACAGTGTGATATAGATGCAAACGACTCGCAAACACGTAAAAAGTCAAACATTTCTATTTCTACTTTAAGCGGCAACACTATTTTTTTTCCGTTTCGGAACTAATTTTCTTTCTTTTTACTCGACATTATAAATTGGCAATAAAACAGAAGAGACACTTGTTAATCAAAATTATTGCAACGAATGACACGTTGAAACAATAAAACACCGATCGTGGTGAGGGCGGCATTTATCAACGAACATAGTGGCACGTGAATTACGGCGGAGGTGGCTTTTAACAACGAACTTTAGGTTTAGTGACAATGAGGTTTGTTTTACTTTGATATTAATTTGTCCATTTGGTTTGAATCGCTCTTTGTAAAAGCCGCCTTGGCACGTGCCTGCAGTAAAAGAAAGTTGCCGATACGTTAATAAAGGATTTATTTTTATATACAGATTTTTAATGTTTACACATCTTTCTGTGGCTAAAGGTATATTTTTCTTATCCACTCGTCTCCATCCATGCACTCCATGTCCTCCAGTCCTCTTGTTCTCATTCCCGTTCTTATTTCTTGCATCCACGAGTTTCGAAGTCTTCCCTTCCTTCTTCTTCCAGGTGGACACCATTCCAATGTTTTCCTGGATAACCTTTCCTCTTGCATTCGTTGTACATGCCCATACCAATTTAATTGCTTATATCTTATATAATCTACTACTGACTATCTAATATTCATATTTTTCTCGTATGAGTTTATTTATTTATTTTTTTTTTATTTTGAACATTTGCTGCTCTCCTCAAAAAATCCATTTCCATCGACATAAGTTTTTGTTCTAAGTTTTTTGTTGAATTTCCAAACTTCAGCTCCATATGTGACAGTACTTGTCACTATTGAATTATAAATTTGTAACTTATTTTTTTCTGGATATATGTCTGTTCCATAAGACTCAATTTATCATTGCTGTTATTGCTCTACCTTTATGTATTCTGTTCTTAATATCACTTTCTTGTTTGTCCCTTTTATCTACTTTTACTCCCAGATACTCAAATTCTTCACATCCTCTAACATACCCCCTTTGATCCTCTAATAAAGGATACTAATCCTTCTAATATACCGACTGGATCCGCGAATAAAGAAATGTTTTATTCCGCGAATACAGGAACTTTGCCGCAATTTTTTAACCCGCGAATAATAAAAATGCGAATAAGCTTTTACTGTGTAAAAATTCTGTCTGCGTGTGTTTGTGCTCGCAAAACTCGAAAAGTAGTGGGTCGATTGACTTGAAATTTTGACACAATGTTACATTCGAATACGCACGTGTTCGAGTTAAAACGACTTCAATTTCCAATACGCCTTGCGTTCCTATGACTATCAATAAAGCGCAAAGGCTATCTTTGCAAGTGTGCGGTTTGATTTTAGAAAACGTTTGCTTCTCTCATGGGCAATTATGCGTCGCATATTCCAGACTCGCTAAATCGTGTAATATTTATGTTTATGCAGAAAATGGACAAACAAAATATGTAGTTAATCCACTAGTTTTACAATAATAATAAAAACAATTATTGGACAAAATATTTTCTTTGTTTAATTAGAAGAAACAGGTCTACAACAGATAAGATTTTTAGTATAAGACAGATTTTAGAAAAGAAATGGGAATATAATGGTACT
Organism: Diploptera punctata; assembly: GCA_030220185.1. Taxonomy (NCBI): domain Eukaryota; kingdom Metazoa; phylum Arthropoda; class Insecta; order Blattodea; family Blaberidae; genus Diploptera; species Diploptera punctata. Next base: position 1,161,616 of record JASPKZ010004543.1, read on the forward strand.
GTACATCAACTATATGTAGACTTCAAAAAAGCATATGATTCAATTAAGAGGGAGAAGTTATATAGTATCCTGCTGGAGTTCGGAATTCCTAAAAAGTTAGTTAGACTTATACGAATGTGTCTCAATGGCTCAAAGAGTAGGGTGCGTGTAGGCAAACAGTTTTCAGACACTTTTGAAATCCAGAATGGGTTGAAGCAAGGAGATGCACTATCTCCTCTACTATTTAATTTTGTACTAGAGCATGCCATTAACTATTTAGAGAATGAGGAAGGCCTACAACTGAATGGTATTAATAAGCTGTTAGTTTATGCTGATGATGTAGTACTACTGGCCGATAGCGAGGAGATACTAAAGGTCAACACGCACACCCTATTGAGTAACACTAAGAAATTGGGAGTGGAAGTAAATATCAGTAAAACTAAATATATGGTCACAAGTAGAAATTCAGTATATAATGAAATGGACAGCTAATGACAAATGAGGGAAATTTTGAGGAAGTGGCTGAATTCAAATACCTAGGAACAATAATCACAAATAGGAATGAGATGCACAAAGAAATTAAACATAGGCTCAATTCTGAAATGCGTGCTATTATGCATTGCAGAGACTTTTGATGTCCCAACTCCTTTCAAAAAACGTTAAGCTGAAAATATATAATACTATTATTCTACCAGTTTTATTATATGGATGCGAAACATGGACTCTTACTTTAAGGGAGGAAAGGAGATTACGAGTATTTGAGAATAAAGTTCTTAGGAAAATTTTTGGACCAAAGAGAGATGAACAGACAGGTGAATGGAGAAGACTACATAACAATGAACTGCATGGTCTGTATAGGAAGCCAGATATAATAAGAACAGTTAAGTCTCGTAGACTGCGATGGGCTGGACATGTTGCACGTATGGGGAATGAAAGACGTGCATGGAAGCTTCTTGTAGGAAAGCCAGAAGGAAAACGCCCAGTTGGTAGACCAAGAATGAGGTGGGAGAACAACATTAACTATGATTTGAGGGAAGTAGATTATACAGGGAATGATTGGAAAGCATTAGCTCAGGATAGGGACATATGGAGAGCTTATGTCCACGCGGTCATGAACCTACGGGTTCGATAGTGCCAGTGAGTAAGTAAGTAAGTTTAATTTTAATCATAAGTAATGCCACGAGTGATTTCCAATTTATCTAGAGAATTTGGAAATCAAGAGTGGCATTTGTTAGGACTATTTAACGAATAAGATTAAGCTGTTTACTCACAAATATTTATTCACCATAGTTATTTAAAAATATTTATATATTTAACGTAAACGGCGATGTTTGAAAACAAATGAGAAATGATTATTACGCTTAATTTGTTCATCACTGCAACCAGATCATAATATTATTTATTGCCAAAGGATCGCAATATTGTAAGAATGCACCCTAGTGGAGAAATTTATAACCAACACTATAGGTATTGATGTCCTATGATGTAGGTATGTCAATTATATTTTTCACGCAACGTTATTTCCTGGGGATAGAATACAGACGGCGGAGATGAGGTTCCTAAGATAAGTAAAAGGATGTACACGACTGGATAGAATAAGAAATGAGGATACAAGAGAATAATTGAAAGTACAGCCTTTATTGGATAAAGTCACGAATTACAGACAGAAATGGATTGATCACATGGATGGAATGAGTAAGGAGAGATATCCATTGTTAGCAAGAAATTATCAAGCAAGAGGAAGACGTGATGTTGGAAGACCTAGAAGACGTTGGGCTGATGCATTATGAAGTCGGAACGGGCAATTGCCTAATCCCTGGAGTGATGATGATGAAATAATTCGTTTAAGAAAGTGCAGTGTTTTTTTACACGCTTTATATTAGCTTGACCTGTATCTATCTATCTATCTATCTATCTATCTATCTATCTATCTATCTATCTATCTATGTAACGGAATCTTTCAAGGCGATTTTCACCCACTTAAAATAATGGGATCGACTTGAAACTTTGTATACTTATAGAGGACCCGTGACAATACAATAATTTCATATTTATTTTCTAAAATCCTGGCCATAATCATCAGAAAATCAAAAAAAGTGTTTTTGTATCAATGTAAAGGAATCTTTCAACGCGATTTTCACCAACTTAGAAACATTGGATCGACTTGAAACTTTGTATACGTGTAGAGGACCCGTGACAATACAATAATTTCATATTTTGTTTCTAAAATCCTGGCCAGAATCATCCGAAAATCAAAAAAATGAAAGCTGGTATAATAGGTTGCGGACTTGTCGACTTTTTAGTCAATCGTTGTAAGAGCTCAGTTGGTAGAGCAGTGAACTCTTAGTGGTATATAATTTTAGTAATCCGTACGTCGCTGGTTCAAATCCCGGCTAGGAGGGTATTTTTATAGAAGAGTATTACTTTTTGCTCATACTACAATAGTATTGAATTTAAAGATACTTACATTTTTATCTTATTCTGTAAAATATTAAAACTAAAAAATAAAAAATATATAATAGTTTTAAAAAACTAAAACAACGCGCTTTATTAGAAAACCGAACTCAAAAATGAAAAATAATTTTAATTTCCAATACGCTTGGGATAAATTTAAAGTGGTCAACAAAAAAATCATCTCCAACACATATAGAATAAAACTAGAATTATCAACAAAAAGAAAATAATTTTACCATCAAAAGCGTGGGGTGCTCTATATCAATTAATATATTTGATAATAATCAGATATTGGTAAAAGTAAATTCTTTAAGAAGAACATGTAAAAATCATAAAAACCACCCCAAGCTTTTGATGCTAAAATTATTTTATTTTTGTTGACAACTTTAGTTTTATTCTATAAGTGTTGGAGATGATTTTTTTGTTGACCACTTTAAATTTATCCCAAGCGTGTTGGATTTAAAATCATTTTTCATTTTTGAGTTCTGTTTTCTAATAAAGCGTGTTGTTTTAGTTTTGTTAAAACTATTATTTACTGTTGATAACTCTAGTTTTATTCTATATGTGTTGGAGATGATATTTTTGCGTCGTCTTGGGTGTTGAATCTCCATCCGCAAGCGGCGCTTAAATGCCTGGTCGTTAGCATTGAATTTTGAATTTAGATTTGAATTTGGAAAAATTAAAATTAAGTTGAAAATACTACGATTAATAATTAATTATCTTGAATTTAGATTTGGAACGATAATCTACTGGTGGAATCTAGGGAAGCAAGGATAATGTGAAGACGATCAATTACGATTTCGAGAAACCGAACAATCACGAATTCGAGAAACCGAACAATCACGAATTCGAGAAACCGGACACTCTCGACTTCGAGAAACCGAACAATCACGAATTCGAGAAACCGAACAATCTCGAATTCGAGAAACCGGACAATCTCGACTTCGATAAAACAAACAATCACGAATTCGAGAAACCGGACACTCTCGACTTCGAGAAACCGAACAATCACGAATTCGAGAAACCGAACAATCTCGAATTCGAGAAACCGAACAATTACGAATTCGAGAAACCGAACACTCTCGACTTCGAGAAACCGAACAATCACGAATTCGAGAAACCGGACACTCTCGACTTCGAGAAACCGAAAAATCACGAATTCGAGACACCGAACACTCTCGACTTCGAGAAACCGAACAACCTCGAATTCTAGAAACCGAACAATCTCGAATTCGAGAAGCCGGACAATCTCAATTCGAGAAACCGAACACTCGAATTCGAGAAACATAACAATCACGAATTCGAGAAACCAAACAACCTCGAATTCGAGAAACCGAACAATCTCGAATTCGAGAAACCGGACAATCTCAATTCGAGAACCGAACACTCTCGATTTCGAGAAACCGAACAGTCTCGAATTCGAGAAATAGAACAATCTCGAATTCGAGAAACCGGACATATCCGAATTCGATAAACCGGAGAATCTCGAATTCGAGAAATCGGACTATCTCGAATTCGAGAAACCGAACACTCGATTTCGAGAAACCTAACAATCTCGAATTCGAGAAACCGGACAATCTCGACTTCGAGAAACCGGACAATCTCGACTTCGAGAAACCAAACAATCACGAATTCGAGAAACCGGACACTCTCGACTTCGAGAAACCGAACAATCACGAATTCGAGAAACCGAACAATCTCGAATTCGAGAAACATAACAATCACGAATTCGAGAGACCGAACAACCTCGAATTCGAGAAACCGAACAATCTCGAATTCGAGAAACCGGACAATCTCAATTCGAGAACCGAACACTCTCGATTTCGAGAAACCGAACAGTCTTGAATTCGAGAAACCGAACAATCTCGAATTCGAGAAACCGGACATGTCCGAATTCGATAAACCGGAGAATCTCGAATTCGAGAAATCGGAATATCTCGAATTCGAGAAATCGGACTATCTCGAATTCGAGAAACCGAACACTTGATTTCGAGAAACCTAACAATCTCGAATTCGAGAAACATAACAATCTCGAATTCGAGAAAACGAATACTCTCGATTTCGAGAAACCGAATAATCTCGAATTCGAGAAACCAAACACTCTCGAATCCGAGAAACCGGACAATCTCGAATTCAATAAACCGAACACTCTCCATTTCGAGAAACCGAACAATCTCGAATTTTAGAAAATGGATGTCAAATTCGAGATTCCGGACAATCTCGATTTCAGAAACCGAACACTTTCGATTTCGAGAAACCGAACACTCTCGATTTCGAGAAACCGAACAATCTCGAATTCGAGAAACCGGACAATCTCGAATTCGAGAAACCGAACAATCTCGAATTCGAGAAACCGAACACTCTCGACTTCGAGAAACCGAACAATCTCGAATTCGAGAAACCGAACAATCTCGAATTCGAGAAACCGAACAACCTCGAAGTCCAGAAACCGAACAATCTCAAATTCGAGAAACCGAACAATGTCGAATTCGAGAAACCGAACATTCTCGAATTCGAGAAACCGAACACTCTCGACTTCGAGAAATCGAACAATCACGAATTCGAGAAACCCAACAATCACGAATTCGAGAAACCGAACACTCAAATTCGAGAAACCGAACAATCACGAATACGAGAAACCGACCAATCTCGAATTCGAGAAACCGGACAATCTCGAATTCGAGAAACCGGACAATCTCGAATTCGAGAAACCGAACAATCTCGACTTCGAGAAACCGAACAATCTCGAATTCGAGAAACCGAACAATCTCGAATTCGAGAAACCGAACAATCTTGAATTCGAGAAACCGAACACCCTCGACTTCGAGAAACCGAACAGTCTCGAATTCGAGAAAACGAACACTCTCGACTTCGAGAAACCGAACAATCTCGAATTCGAGAAACCGAACACTCTCGACTTCAAGGAACCGAACAATCACGAATTCGAGAAACCGAATACTCTCGACTTCGAGAAACCGAACAAAATCGAATTCGAGAAACCGAACACTCTCGACTTCGAGAAACCGAACAATCACGAATTCGAGAAACCGAACACTCTCGACTTCGAGAAACCGAACACTCTCGACTTCGAGAAACCGAACAACCTCGAATTCGAGAAACCGAAAAATCTTGAAATCGAGAAACCGGACAATCTCAATTCGAGAACCGAACACTCTCGATTTCGAGAAACCGAACAATCACGAATTCGAGAAACCGAACACTCGATTTCGAGAAGCCGAACACTCTCGATTTCGAGAAGCCGAACACTCATGTTATCGAGAAACCGAATAATCTCGATATCGAGAAACCGAACAATCTCGAATTCGAGAAACCGAACAATCTTGAATTCGAAAAACCGGACAATCTCGAATTCGAGAAACCGGACAATATCGAATTCCAGAACCCGGACGGTCTAGAATTCGAGAAACCGAACACTCTCGAGTTCGAGAAACCCAACAATCTCGAATTCGAGAAACCGAACAATCTCGAATTCGAGAAACCGTACAGCCTCGAATTCGAGAAACCGGACAATTCCGAAATTGAGAAACCAGAGAAACTCGAATTCGAGAAATCGGACAATCTAGATTTCGAGAAACCTAACAATATCGAATTCGAGAAACCGAACAATCTCGAATTCGAGAAATCGAACACACTCGATTTCGAGAAACCGAAAATTCTCGAATTCGAGAATTCGAACACCCTCGAATTCGAGAAACCGAACAATCTCGAATTCGAGAAATCGGAAAATCCTGAATTCGAGAAACCGGACATTCTCGAATTCAATAAACCGAACACTCTCCTTTTCGTGAATCCGAACAATCTCGAATTCGAGAAACCGAACAATCTCGTATTCGAGACACCGAACAATCTCGTATTCGAGAAACCGAACAATCTCGAATTCGAGAAACCGGACAAGCTCGAATTCGAGAAACCGGACAATCTCGTTTTCACGAAACCGAATAATTACGATTTCGAGAAACCGAACAGTCTCGAATTCGCGAAACCAACAATCTCGAATTCGAGAAACCGGACATATCCGAATTCGATAAACCGGAGAATCTCGAATTCGAGAAATCGGACAATCTCGAATTCGAGAAACCGAACACTCTCGATTTCGTGAAACCTAACAATCTCGAATTCGAGAAACCTAACAATCTCGAATTCGAGAAAACGAACACTCTCGATTTCGAGAAACCGAATAATCTCGAGTTCGAGACACCGAACACTCTCGAATCCGAGAAACCGGACAATCGCGAATTCAATAAACCGAACACTCTCCATTTCGAGAAACCGAACAATCTCGAATTTTAGAAACCGGATGTCTCAAATCGAGATTCCGGACAATCTCGATTTCAGAAACCGAACACTCTCGATTTCGAGAAACCGAACACTCTCGATTTCGAGAAACCGAACACTCTCGATTTCGAGAAACCGGACAATCTCGAATTCGAGAAACCGAACACTCTCGAATTCGATAAACCGAACAATCTCGAATTCGAGAAACCGAACAATCACGAATTCGATAAACCGAATAATCGCGAATTCGAGAAACCCAACACTCTCGACTTCGAGAAACTGAACAATCACGAATTCGAGAAACCGAACAATCTCGAATTCGAGAAACCGGAGAATATCGAATTCGAGAAACCGAACACTCTCGACTTCGAGAAACCGAACACTCTCGAATTCGAGAAACCGAAAAATCTCGAATTCGAGAAACCGAACAATCTCGATTCGAGAAACCGAACAATCTCGAATTCGAGAAACCGAACAATCTCGAATTCGAGAAACCGGACAATCTCGAATTCGAGAAACCGAACACTCTCGACTTCGAGAAACAGAACAACCTCGATTTCGAGAAACCGAACAATCTCGAATTCGAGAAACCGAACAATCTCGAATTCGAGAAACCGGACAATCTCAATTCGAGAAACCGAACACTCTCGATTTCGAGAAACCGAACAATCACGAATTCGAGAAACCGAACAATCTCGAATTCGAGAAACTGGACAATCTCGAATTCGAGAAACCGAACACTCTCGACTTCGAGAAACCGAACAACCTCGAATTCGAGAAACCGAACAATCTCGAATTCGAGAAACCCGACAATCTCGATTCGAGAAATCGAACACTCTCGATTTCGAGAAGCCGAACACTCTCGATATCGAGAAACCGAACAATCTAGAATTCGAGAAACCGAACAATCTCGAATACGAGAAACCGAACAATCTCGAATTCGAGAAACCGTACAGCCTCGAATTCGAGAAACCGGACAATTCCGAATTTGAGAAACCGGAGGATCTCGAATTCGAGAAATCGGACAATCTAGATTTCGAGAAACCCAACAATATCGAATTCGAGAAAGCGAACAATATCGAATTCGAGAAAGCGAACAATATCGAATTCGAGAAATCGAACACTCGATTTCGAGAAACCGAAAATTCTCGAATTCGAAAATTCTAACAACCTCGAATTCGAGAAACCGAACAATCTCAAATTCGAGAAATCGGAAAATCCTGAATTCGAGTAACCGGGCAATCTCGAATTCAAGAAACCGAACACTCTCCATTTCGTGAATCCGAACAATCTCGAATTCGAGAAACCGAACAGTGTCGTATTCGAGAAAACGAACAATCTCGTATTCAACAAACAACGAACAATCTCGAATTCGAGAAACCGGACAGGCTCGAATTCGAGAAACCGAACCATCTCGTATTCGAGAAACCGAACAATCTCGATATGACGAAACCGAATAATTACGATTTCGAGAAACCGAACAGTCTCGAATTCGAGTAACCGAACAATCTCGATTTCGAGAAACTAACAATCTCGAATTCGAGAAAACCGAACACTCTCGAATCCGAGAAACCGAACAATCACGAATTCAATAAACCGAAAACTCCATTTCGAGAAACCGAAACAATTACGAATTTTTAGAAACCGGATAATGTCAAATTCGAGGATCCGGACAATATCGAATTCTAGACCCCGAACACTCTCAATTTCGAGAAATCGGAACGATCTTGAATTCGAGACCCCGAACACTCGATTTCGAGAATCGGAACGATATTGGATTCGAGAACCGAACACTCTCGAGTTCGAGAAACCGAACAATCTCGAATTCGAGAAACCGAACAATCTCGAATTCGAGAAACCGAGCAATCTCGAATTCGAGAAACCGAACAATCTCGAGTTCGAGAAACCGAGCAATCTCGATTTCGAGAAACCGAGTAATCTCTAATTCGAGAAACCGAGCAATCTCGAATTTGAGAAACCGAGCAATCTCGAATTCGTGCAACCGAGCAATCTTGAATTCGAGAAACCGAACAATCTCGAGTTCGAGAAACCGAACTATTTCGATTTCGTGCAACTGAACAATCTTGAATTCGAGAAATCGAACAATCTCGAATTCGAGAAATCGTACAATCTCGAATTCGAGAAACCGAACAATCTTTTGATTTTTACATGTTCTTCTTAAAGAATTTACTTTTACCAATATCTGTTTATTATCAAATATATTAATTGATATAGAGAACCTCACGTTTTTGATGGTACAATTATTTTATTTTTTGTTGATAATTCTAGTTTTATTCTATATGTGTTGGAGATGAATTTTTTGTTGGCCACTTTAAATCTATCCCAAGCGTGTTGGAAATTAAAATTATTTTACATTGAATCGGAAGTTATGGATCTCAATTTTTGTTATGCTTCCCGTCATTCAAGGACATTTTCATTAAACAAAATTAGTTAGCTTCCGGTTCTTAGTTTGTTTTTACACGCTTTATATTAGCTTCACCTGTATCTATCTATCTATGTAACTGAATCTTTCAACGCGTTTTTCACCCACTTAAAATAATTGGATCGACTTGAAATTTTGTATAATTGTAAACGACCCGTGACAATACAATAATTGCATATTTATATTCTAAAATCCTGGCCAGAATCATCAGAAAATCAAAAAAAGTGTCTTTGTATTTATGTAACGGAATCTTTGAACACGATTTTCACCAACTTAGTAACATAGGATAGACTTGAAACTTTGTATACTTGTAAAGGACCCGTGACAATACAATAATTTCATATTAATTTTCTAAAATCCTGGCCAGAATCATCAGAAAATCAAAAAAAGTGTCTTTGTAATTATGTAACGGAATCTTTGAACACGATTTTCACCCACTTAGAGACATTGGATCGACTTGAAACTTTGTATACTTGTAAAGAACCCGTGACACTACAATAATTTCATATTTTATTTCTAAATTCCTGGCCAGAATCATCAGAAAATAAAAAATATTAAAACTGGTATAGGTCTAATAGTTTACAGACTTGTCGACTTTTTAGTCAAGCGTTGGTAGAGCGGTGAACTAGTAGTATACAATTCCAGTAATCCATAGGTTGTTGGTTCGAATCCGGCTGGGGAGGATTTTTTTTACAAGTGTAATAGTTTTAGCTCATACTACAATAGTATGGAATTTAAAGATATTTACATTCGTATATTATTCTGTAAAATATTAAAGTAATATAATGTACGGTTAAAAACTATAATATAGTTACCTTGTAGGTCCGTCTCCCTCAACTACAAGGTAACTATATTATAGTTTTTAACCGTACATTACATTACTGTGAACTAATACCTCAACGGAAAATCACCATGAATTTTACTAGTATCGATAAAATATTAAAACTAAAAAATAAATAATAGTTTTAAAAAACTAAAACAGCACGCTTTATTAGAAAACCGAACTCAAAAATGAAAAATAATTTTAATTTCCAACACGCTTGGGATAAATTTAAAGTGGTCAACAAAAAAATCATCTCCAACACATATAGAATAAAACTAGAATTATCAACAAAAAGAAAATAATTTTACCATCAAAAGCGTGGTGCTTTTTATGATTTTTACGTGTTCTTCTTAGAGACTTTACTTTTACCAATATCTGTTTATTATCAAATATATTAATTGATATAGAGCACCCCACGCTTTTGATGGTAACATTTTCTTTTTGTTGATAACTCTAATTTTATTCTATATGTGTTGGAGATGATTTTTTTGTTGACCACTTTAAATTTATCCCAAGCGTGTTGGAAATTAAAATTATTTTTCATTTTTGAGTTTGGTTTTCTAATAAAGCGTGCTGCTTTAGTTTTTTAAAACTATTATTTATTTGTGGTATAAACAACTGCTACAAATGCTTTTATATTATCTCCCTCAAGCACTAGGCCTATGTGTTTACATTCGTGCACTATATATACAATCTGGTAGCCACATGCAATCACTGCAAAATAATGTTATGACCTATTCAGAATGTTAAACAGGGGGAGCTTGATTTAAAGTGACAAAATAAACTGATAAAATCGAGGTGAAAAACGGCTTTGGTTGGTTGTAAATCAAAAATCATTGAAATGTGATTGGTCATTGACTCCCATTTGGGGCATGATTTAATAGTCTACATAACCCACACCAACGCAGGTGTGAACTGTGTGTTTTCACGGTGATTCTTTGTTCGTTAGAATACTTTTATTTATTTTCCCATTCATTCCATATTACATTGAGACACAGAAAAAAGTGTTGGGTTTAGCTTATATATACATACACACACATCATCATCAACATCATCCTTCACCGGTGTGGAAAGCAACGGGAAGCTACCACACCTATAATTACCTAGTAAAGCTGCAAAGCATAGCATGAAAATGCTATGATTGCAGTGAAAGACCTGCTCTCGGGCAGAATTACTATGGATGGATGGATATAAATTTCTGGCACTATCGAACCCGTAGGTTAATGGCCGCACGAACCTACGCTGTCCATACATCCTTATCCTCGGTTATTTTTTATCACCACCTGTATAATTTACTTCCCTCAAACCATGGTTAATGTTATACTCCCATCTCATTATTTGCCTATCTACTAGGCACTTTCCTTGTTTTTATTACATCTGATTTTCCATAAACAGCTACATGATGTTTCTGGAAAATCAGATATAATAAGAACAGTAAGTCTCGTGGACTGCGATGAGGACATGTGGCACGAATGGGAAATGATACATAGGCGTATATACACAGTAAAACTTGCTGAAAGCGCAATCGCATGTAACCAATTTTTGTTTCCACATTAGACAAAATTCCGCATTATAAAAAAGTATAGTATGTATGAGCGATTTTCACGGTAACACGCGAAAAAAGTCCCGTTTCGTCTCTTAAGTGCGTATCCTAAAATAAAAGTATGCAGTTTCAGTTTCCGCTCACTAACTACACTTTCGTCCACATCCTTTAATTCCCCGCAAATTTCTTTCCACGCCACATTGTGTCGTCTTTTACGTAAAACTGTCCAGCCAACTGAAGATGCCTTGAAATCATTATTCCATAGGGATTTAGCAACACTAGAGATTGATTTTGGAACATCATCATCATCTGCACTCATGGATTAGGTCTGTTGACCCGTTCCGACTTCAGCCCATCTCTTTCTAGGTCTGCCCACATCTCGGGTGCCTTTAGGTTTGTATTTTGTTATTTGTTTTGGATATCTATCTTCATTCATTCTGTCTATGTGTTGCTTCCATTTTTGTCTATATGTATCTATTTTATCAGTTATTGCAAATATTTCAAGTTCCTGTCTTATTTCTGTGTTCTTGATTCTGTCTTCCTTAGTGCACCCTTTAACAGATCTCAAAAATTTCATTTCTGCCGCCGTTATCCTACTTAGATCTTGTTTTTTATGTATCCAGGCTTCTGAACCAAAGAGCAGTACCGGTACTGCCAACATTTTATAAAATTTCAATTGGGTCTCAATTGTTGTTTTGTTATTTAGTGATCGTTTTATCGTACCACATATTCCCTGGAATTTTGCTATTTCATTAGTTATATCATATTATTTATTGCCAAAGGAACGCAATATTGTAAGAATGCTCTCTATTGGAGAAAAAAATGAAACACATCAAACTGTATATTAATTCATTTCTGATGTCGTATGATGTAAATATGACAATTATATTTTTCTGGATTGTTACCTGGGAAAAAATACATTTAAGAAGTGCAAACAGTGGTTTCTTTTTTTGGTGGTATAATCAATTGCTACAAATGTTTTTATATAATTCCCGCATGCGGTATGTGTTGACATTCATGCACTATATATACAATCTGGTAGCCGTATTTCTTACAGGCTCAGTCACTGCAAAATAATGGTCAAACCTGTACAGAATATTAAAAATGAGGAGCTTGCTTTAATATGGTAATTATAACACTGATAAATATTTCGTGAAACACGACTCTGATTGGTTGTAAAACAGAAATCAATGAAACGTGATTGGTCATTGACTCCCATTTGGGGCATGAGTTAAATAGTCTAGATAAATTGGAAATCACTCGTGGCATTACTTATGATAATGTTGTAAATCAACTTAACAAACTTCTCATCAAATAAAAATTTATTTAACAAAATAAGAGCAATAAGAATCAAATTTCTGGATTATTTAGTAAATGAAAATAACAACAATGTTGCATTTCCAATCAGTACTGTCATGCATGAATAATTAGGTGAAACAGCTATGAGCATGACGCTGTGAAATTGATTCTCATGGCCTCATTAAAGAGAGATTAAACAGAAATTTGGTAAGAAAATAATTATCATTTAGTCCACTGCTGTGGTCTCGAGGTAGCGTGCTGACTTGTCACGCAGCGGGCCCGGGTTCGATCCCAGGTCGGGACAGTTTTTCTGGGTGAGGTTTTTATCGGGGTTTTTCCTCACCTGTAAGACAAATGTCAGGAAAACTTTAAGGGCCAAACGGTCCCCGAAATCATATGGCCATCACCATCATTCATATTCATCTTAGATTAAGCTTACGATTAGGGACTCTCCTGACGCACCACTATCGTCATCATCACCCATCATATCATCGGGGCAACGTAACCCCGCCTTCCCGGCGCCCCAACCTCGGAAGTGGGTTACAAGTACGCCATGCCAGGAGAGAACACCAGGAATGTCGAAAGACATTGTGCAGACTTAACTAGATTCTAAGTAGGTTACTGTATAAAAATTATAATTGAATCAAGTGTTAAGAATTTAAATTTAGAACAGCTGATATTGCACTTTAAAAATAACTGTAAAGTTTACATCCATTCTATAAAAACAATAATAGTAATAATAAGACAAACGAAGAAAAATTTTTGAATGAAATTTACTGATTCTTAAGGTTGTTCTAGTGTGCTGAAACTGAATAAGACAAAAAATTGGTATCACTCATCATTTTTCACATTTCCATCCATCCATAGTAATTCTGCCCGAAGGCAGGTCCTTCGCTGCAATCATAGCATTTTCATGCTATGCTTGCAGCTTTACTAAGGAATTGTAGGTGTGGTAGCTTCCCGTTGCTTTCCACACCGGTGAAGGGTGATGATGATGATAGCCATATGATTTTGGGGAGCATTTGGGCCTTCAAGTTTTCCTGACATTTGTCTTACAGGTGAGGAAAAACCCCGATAAAAACCTCACCCAGAAAAACTGTCCCGACCGGGGATCGAACCCGGGTCCGCTGCGTGACAAGGCAGCACGCTACCTCGAGACCACAGCGGTGTACTTTTCACATTTAAAGCCTCGATATTTAAATAAAAAACTATATCAAGAACTTTTGAAAGAAGATGGCAGGAAATTTAAGGCAATAAATACACACAGCCTCACAAGGGAACAGTCAACCATTGTACGCCGAAACTTACCTTCAAATTTCTTCCAAAGAAGCGTCATAATGTACCAAGGGCGTGTCCAAAAAAATTGGTAGATTGGATAACCTCACTGTCGTTCACACCACATCCCACCTAACTGCACTCCGCTCTTACTCATACAGGAAGTCAATCTGCTCCATACTGTAGATTGACATGGCTGGATTCTAGCTTCGATTTCTGTGCCTTGCAGTTAAAAAAGGCAGCTATATATATATATATATATATATATATATATATACGAGGGCGGATCGGAAAGTAACGCACAATATTTTTTTTCTGCCTTGGTATTGCAGCTAGAATGTTGAAATTTCACAGAGATATAGTTTGAAGTTTTCACTGCAGATGGTATTTTTTTCTCAGGTGCACCTCTTGCGAGAGAAGCTTGAACTATGCAACAAAGATGGCGCGCATGCTACAGTCGTCCACCTGTGAGGAACAGAGAAGTGTTGTTCGATTTTTGTGGGCCAAAGGGCATAAACCCAGTGAAATTCACAGGGACATGCGCGGCGTGTATGGGGATGATTAGATGGACCGTAGCAATGTCTCCAGGTGGTGCACATTCTTCCAGACGCGTGAACCTTAGTGATTCGCCACGCTCCGGCCGGCAGTGCGCAGATGGCTACACTCCAACCAAACGGACCTCTACGAACAGGGCATATTGAAACTGGTTACACGATGGGAAAAATGTGTTGAGAAAGTTGGTGACTATGTCGAAAAGTAGGTAAAAGATGTAAGTTCATTTGTGATTTTTTTTTCCTTTTTTTTTACTATTAAACTTTTTAAAAAAAAATATTGTGCGTTACTTTCCGATCCGCCAACCAAACGGATTTCTACGAACAGGGCATATTGAAACTGATAACACGATAGGAAAAATGTGTTGAGAAAGTTGGTGACTATGTCGAAAAGTAGGTAAAAGATGTAAGTTCATTTGTGATTTTTTTTCCTTTTTTTTTACTATTAAACTTTTTTAAAAAAAATATTGTGCGTTACTTTCCGATCCGCCAACCAAACGGATTTCTACGAACAGGGCATATTGAAACTGATAACACGATGGGAAAAATGTGTTGAGAAAGTTGGTGACTATGTCGAAAAGTACGTAAAAGATGCAAGTTCATTTGTGATTTTTTTCCTTTTTTTTACTATTAAACTTTTTAAAAAAAATATTGTGCGTTACTTTCCGATCCGCCAACCAAACGGATTTCTACGAACAGGGCATATTGAAACTGATAACACGATAGGAAAAATGTGTTGAGAAAGTTGGTGACTATGTCGAAAAGTAGGTAAAAGATGTAAGTTCATTTGTGATTTTTTTCCTTTTTTTTACTATTAAACTTTTTAAAAAAAAATATTGTGCGTTACTTTCCGATCCGCCAACCAAACGGATTTCTACGAACAGGGCATATTGAAACTGATAACACGATGGGAAAAATGTGTTGAGAAAGTTGGTGACTATGTCGAAAAGTAGGTAAAAGATGTAAGTTCATTTGTGATTTTTTTCCTTTTTTTTACTATTAAACTTTTTAAAAAAAAATATTGTGCGTTACTTTCCGATCCGCCAACCAAACGGACTTCTACGAACAGGGCATATTGAAACTGATAAACACGATAGGAAAAATGTGTTGAGAAAGTTGGTGACTATGTCGAAAAGTAGGTAAAAGATGTAAGTTCATTTGTGATTTTTTTCCTTTTTTTTACTATTAAACTTTTTAAAAAAAAATATTGTGCGTTACTTTCCGATCCGCCAACCAAACGGATTTCTACGAACAGGGCATATTGAAACTGATAACACGATGGGAAAAATGTGTTGAGAAAGTTGGTGACTATGTCGAAAAGTAGGTAAAAGATGTAAGTTCATTTGTGATTTTTTTCCTTTTTTTTACTATTAAACTTTTAAAAAAAAATATTGTGCGTTACTTTCCGATCCGCCAACCAAACGGATTTCTACGAACAGGGCATATTGAAACTGATAACACGATAGGAAAAATGTGTTGAGAAAGTTGGTGACTATGTCGAAAAGTAGGTAAAAGATGTAAGTTCATTTGTGATTTTTTTCCTTTTTTTAGTATTAAACTTTTTAAAATAAAATATTGTGCGTTACTTTCCGATCCGCCAACCAAACGGATTTCTACGAACAGGGCATATTGAAACTGATAACACGATGGAAAAATGTGTTGAGAAAGTTGGTGACTATGTCGAAAAGTAGGTAAAAGATGTAAGTTCATTTGTGATTTTTTTCCTTTTTTTTACTATTAAACTTTTTAAAAAAAAATATTGTGCGTTACTTTCCGATCCGCCAACCAAACGGATTTCTACGAACAGGGCATATTGAAACTGATAACACGATAGGAAAAATGTGTTGAGAAAGTTGGTGACTATGTCGAAAAGTAGGTAAAAGATGTAAGTTCATTTGTGATTTTTTTCCTTTTTTTTACTATTAAACTTTTTAAAATAAAATATTGTGCGTTACTTTCCGATCCGCCAACCAAACGGATTTCTACGAACAGGGCATATTGAAACTGATAACACGATGGGAAAAATGTGTTGAGAAAGTTGGTGACTACGTCGAAAAGTAGATAAAAGATGTAAGTTCATTTGTGATTGTTTTCCTTTTTTTTACTATTAAACTTTTAAAAAAAATATTGTGCGTTACTTTCCGATCCGCCCTCGTATATATATATATATATATATATATATATATATATATATATATATATATATATTTTTTTTTTTTTGACATGGCATTGGTATATCAAAATGCTTCTCTGGCTGAAATTTAAAGATAGGTTTCAGCAATGGTTGACAGTTTCCTTGTAAGTAATAAAAAGGATCTAGTATTTCTTCCTTTCTTCCACCTACTTATACCAGACTCTTTTAACTTTACTATCTAACCTCTCTTGGTTAACTCTTGTTTTTTTTTATCTAACCTCTCTTGGTTAACTCTTGTTTTTTTCGACCCCGATGCTATTAGGGCATCCGAGGGCTAGGGAGTCTTTCCTTTCTTCCATTTCTTCTTTCCTTTATTTTCTTTTCTTCTCCAGAAAAGCCTAACCAGAGGCTATAAGATGGCAGCCCCATCACTGGTCTTGCCTTCCTTTGGCCAGCAACCAATCGAAGGGACTATTATTATGCTTTCAAGTCTTATACGAGAATTTCCTGGAAGGATCAAACTTATGACGACCAAAGCAAATATCTCTGAGCCGTCCTATGAAATGCTGGAGGGAAAATTTTCTATAGGATCGTAACAGGCCTTGGCCTAATACTGGGAAGGAAGAAGAAGTAATAAAAAGGGTTTTCATGCTTATATTTGAATAAAATATTTGTTTATGTTGTAATATTAAATTATTTATTTCTATGGTTTAATTCATCTTTTAACTTTATATTATTTAGTAACTACTTAAATATGTTCACTAAATAATAAGCAAGATAAAAAAAATTTAAGCCCCATAAAAAATAATAGATAATTTAAAGATAAAGGCAATCTATTATTCCTTAAGTCCCTTCAGTTTAACTTCATTTACAGATTGTTCTACTTTTTCCCATCACCTTCCTTTAGCTGCTTCTTGGAATATTTTGCTGTTCTCTGCATCCCATACCTTCTTGATGTCTTCTGCATACCATTTTAGGTGTGGGTCAGGAATCACTAAAACATTTATTTCAGTTCATTTCTTGGCGAGAGTGTATGCTATTTCATTGTCAATTATTCCGGTGTAAGATGGAAACCATTGGAAGCCTACCCACTTCTTCAGGGAGGTAATAATATACATATTAAAAATGTTCCACCAGAATATGTTCTACGTCAGAGAGCGAAATAAGAAGTGAGGTGTATATTACCAATGTTCCACCCATTACAAATGGTGTAAGGCATCATCTCTTGGCACATAGCTAAAAGAACATGCACTGGTTGATTCCCTATGGGGGAAGATATTCGCTCATGGAATTTTGGACAGTATGTGACTGGTGCACACCCAGCGTCATCAGGAAATGGGCTAACTACAATAGGACAGAATATTTGTCCCATTTATTAGGTTAGCATCAGCGTACACCCTCAGGGGTCCTCATCTAGGGGATATGTGGATGGCGACCACAAGGTGTCCAAGCTGTGCAAAACATTTCTTCCACTTACTTGTGTTTTGCACTCTTTTAACTTTACTATCTAACCTCTCTTGGTTAACTCTTGTTTTTTTTGACCCCGACGCTATTAGGGTATCCGAGGGCTAGGGAGTCTTTCCTTTCTTCCATTTCTTCTTTCCTTTATTTTCTTTTCTTCTCCAGAAAAGCCTGACCAGAGGCTATAAGATGGCAGCCCCATCACTGGTCTTGCCTTCCTTTGGCCAGCAACCAATCAAAGGGACTATTATTATGCTTTCAAGTCTTATACGAGAATTTCCCTCGAACGTTGGAGGGAAAATTTTCTATAGGATCGTAACAGGCCTTGGCCTAATACTTGGAAGGAAGAAGAAGAAGAACATCAGCGTACATTTTTATTATTTAATTGTTATCTCGTCCCTGACCCACCAATAATGTAAGAATTTTTTTATTTAATGTTAAAAATATCACATCACCTCATATTTTATCTTCTTTTTAGACCAGTTTCGGAATAATTATTCAATCATCAGTATTTTCACAACTGTTACTCTGTCATGAGATGCACTGCTTCAATGATTACAGATTGCACAAAACCCTGCAATAATTCCAGAATTTCCACAAAAAGCTGATGTTACCATCTTCCATTTTATTACTATCCATGATTGCCTTGGACATAAACTTACAAAACTGAGCTATTGCAATCACCAAACTGCCCCTCTCTGCATGGGAAGAGAGCATATGAAAATGGAACACTTAAAATCATGCCAAGCTCTGGATATGCATTCAAATATTGGAAAACAATTGCAAGGCTGAATAAAAACGGCCTCCTGCAAAATTGAACTGACCTTCATCCATCCAAATAATACCTTAGTTGCCTACTAGATGTCTCATTAAGGTAATGTATTAACCACATATCATCGGTTTGGAAGAAGACTGTCACAACTCAAAATAATTCATTTTTACGTTTTCATAATGAAACGACTGCTATTTGTCTATATTTTTATGTGGAAGAGAGTTACAAGTTGTAATTATTACTATGCCTGCTAGATGGCACAAGTGACGGTATATGTTTTTGACAAGTCGACAACTTTATTCTGAGCAAGAGGGTCACAAAATGCTTCCCCTGAAAATTTGTTAATTTTGGGTTATGACAGTCTTCTTCCAAGCCAACAATATCACTTGCTGACATTTGTATACAAATAAGATTACTGAAAATTAGTTTGGTTAAGAAACTCCCACTAGGGAACACACGTGTCCTCCATGCACGACATATGGGGGTATATACATACTACATTTGACAATAAAGCCATTTTACTTCTACCAGGTGACCATAATTAGATAGGGTGGTGTTTGAGGGGGTCATAAGTAAACAATAATAATAATAATCCATCCATAGTAATTCTGCCCGAGGGCAGGTCTTTCACTGCAATCATAGCATTTTCATGCTATGCTTGCAACTTTACTAGGGAATTGTAGGTGTGGTAGCTTCCCGTTGCTTTCCACACAGGTGAAGGAAGATGATGATAATGATAAGGATGATGATGATGGCCATATGATTTCGGGAACCGTTTGGGCCTTAAAGTTTTCCTGACATTTGTCTTACAGGTGAGGAAAAACCCAGATAAAAACCTCACCCAGAAAAACTGCCCCAACCGGGGATCGAACCCGGGCCCGCTGTGTGACAAGGCAGCACGTTACCTCGAGACCACAGCGGTGGACATAATAATAATAATAATTCCATGGCGCAACATGCCTAGAAGACCGTTAGCCTACCAGTCGACTGCTGGCCTCACATCCACATATGTCAATCACAGAGGTAGATGATCATCCAGCCAGTGTAAGGGTGGCATGTGGTCAGCATGTCGGGTCCCCCAGCCGTTATAGCTTGTTTTCTCAACCTGGAGCCGCTACTTATTGTAGCTACCCAAATGCCTCACGATGCTGGGTGGGCACCGGTCCCATACTGGCCAAAATACCATGAGAAAATTTCTTCCTCCATGGGGACTCAAACCAGCGCAAGTCCCGTAGCTCTGCACCAAGTCTTCCTGCCTTAACCACTCTGCTATGGTGCAGGACCATAAGTACACAAAGATGAGACCAAATAAATTAAAATTTGAGTACATACTTTATAGACAATAGGAATTTTATTTTGATAATAAAAAAAATCCAAAAATTGCCACCAGACTCGGGATCCATGGCTTCTTAAGGATTCTGTCCCTTGGATTTTTCCATCCTAAAAATCCATCAATCCAGGCCTGGTTTCAACTCGTGATCCTCGGGACTAGAGGCAAAGAACATAATCACTAGTCAGCCACAGTCGATTTTATTGTCAAGTACTTAGTACTAAATACATACTTACCCTATATACATTGAGAAAAAGTATTTTATCCCTAAACTACAGTAGAAGTTATGGAAAACTGCACTTTAACTTACTTGATATATTCTCAAAAGTCCTATAGAACAACAGTGCGCATGCACCAGAGTTTATAGAGCCAGCGATAACCCATCATCGAACCACATATGGATTATCATCCTTGCCACATATCGATTATTATCAATATCGTACTAAAGTTTATACAGCCTATGCTAGATGGCAGCACGTCACTATGAAATTTAAATGACCAATCTTTGCAATAAATCCCCAAATATATGTTAAACAAATATATTAATAATATTAAAATTACCAAACATTTATTAAAAATGGGTGTACACTTACTTATCACTTCCTAACATCGTTCCAACCAGCGATAACCCAAACCAATGACACAAAAATCATAGACTAAGTAACATACTCTGTGGAGAAAATAGCAGTCAGCATCACAATATTGTCTAACAGTGTCAAAATGTTGTGATTTGCATATTTAAATAAATACTTCAAAATTGTCTAATAATGTTATAAAAATTGTTTGAAGAAGTTTAAAATATTAAATAATGTTAGTAAATAGGCTACAGAAGAAGAGTTATAGTTTACAATAATTAAACTGAAAAATCAAGCGTAAGTAGAAGTGCAGTTGAGCAGATTAGTTTACATTAAAGTAGAATGACAATGGCTTGAATGGTATCATGAGATGCAGACTGCTGAAATGCAGTTTTGCTGTAGATATATTAGGCCTATAACATGTATCTGCAAAGAAAATATATTTACAGAATTACATTATAATATAAGGTGGAGAGAGAATGTTTCATCTCTGGGAGTTCACTTTCTGTTACATAAGCTGGTTATTACTAACGGATCATAAGAATTCTTAAATTGTCAAAACTATGACTATGGAGCCCATAGTTTATAGCCTCATTCACTAATTCCCTGACAGTCCCTATTCTCAGCCAACTGAGCCCAGTTGATAAATCCAATATCCTGTTCCCAAAGATCCGCCCATCCCATTTATCCCTGCCTAATGGTCTATTCCCCTGAAGGGATTCCTAATAAAAATTTTAAAAGCATTTCTACTGTCATCCATACATGTCTTGCCACTGTTCTAGACCTATATCCCTGACAGTATTAGGATAACAATATAAAATCTTCTTAAATTACTACAAAAAATTTAGAATATAATTGAAGAAATATTTAAAGAACAAGGTGTGATCACTTAACATCAAACTGAACTGTTAACATATAATTAAAAATTGAATCAATTTCGTCTATATGATATGTAAATATGCATGTATATAAGGCCAGGCATGTTTAAAATGCTCTGAGCTCAAAATATTCAATAGAAATTTTAAGATGTCACAAACTAGGGGCCAGCCCATTTAATTCTAAGTATTGATTTTAAGTTTGGTTATCAATATCAATACAACGAAAACTATAAAATAAAGTATAGTTTACATACCTTTCAGATGCCATGTCAATATTGCAATATCCAATGCCACACTAATTACGAATCACGTTCATCACATTATTTTCTTTTGACTATTACTAAAATCTCACATATCTTAAAGCAGCCATTTTTGTGAACATATGGCAACCATATACAAACTTAAGCTTTAAGAAAATGTCATTGATTCATAAATTAAGTCAACAAACCTACTAATATTCATATTTT
The DNA here is from genome assembly GCA_030220185.1 of Diploptera punctata. Classification (NCBI taxonomy): domain Eukaryota; kingdom Metazoa; phylum Arthropoda; class Insecta; order Blattodea; family Blaberidae; genus Diploptera; species Diploptera punctata. The sequence continues at coordinate 1,183,896 of JASPKZ010004543.1, forward strand.
GTAATATTAATATGTACCTATATCTTATTTTGATTATTTTAATCTCTGTTTTTATTATTTGACTTTTAAACTTCATTTTGATTTGTCATACTACCATCATGAACATGAATGCTTTCAAGAACTTTCAAGAAATGTTCAAGAACGTAGAGAATAGTACTTTCACCCCTTGACTAAAAACTTGCAAAAAAAATTGGGATGTGGTAATAATGACAGCTGCATTTCTGAATCTGTTAACAGTCAGCTGTCATATGATTACTACCAAAACAAATTGAAGTTATTGACGTTTATATATTTAATAAGTGGTAAGCTTGCTTACACTACTGTTGTTACGCATTGTTTGTATGAATGAATAATTAGTGTTCTCTCATAATTTACGGTTTGTTGCTACAATGCTGAAATTAATTGACTTCATTTAAAAACATTATACAAAAGTGTTATTTTATTGTAACGTTACAGTTTTCTATCGTGAATATCTGAAAAGTGTTTTGGTAAAAATGAGTTACACAGAGAAGCATGAAAACATCTCCAAGGAAGATTGGTTGAATCGTCTTGAAGGATTACACCTACAACGAGCTGATATGAATAAACTCATAATGAATTATTTAGTCACGGGTAAATATATGATATATTATAAGTTCATGGAAAAGGGCAAGTAAATGTATTAAGCTCTACCCAGTTAAGATCATTTAACGATCTGATAATTTTATCCATAAAATGGTAACAAACAGTTATATTTTTAAAGTAGGCCCAATATTTTAAAAGCACTTAAAACCCTTAGATACATCGGGTTAAAACTGCAAAATGAATACATAATAAAGGGATTTTATGGCCAGGAGTCCACATGTCACTGTTTGAACACAATAGCCAACTTATCCTTATTGTGTGCCAGATTATCCAATAAATTATAAACACAATCTGGTGTATACTAATTAACTTGCCCATTTTCTCACCTAACAAATTAAAATGAATATAGGTGAACTCTTGGCTAGAATAGCCCATAGTAATAGGTTTCTTTTGAGGGAAAATATTGCAAAGTAGGCCTACCAGTAATCAGAGGCATATCCTGCAAATTGAAATATTTTACATGATGTTGCCTGTATTTACCTAAACTTAATGTATGCATCTCTAGCATTTATTTTCTTGTTACATAAATAAGATCCAAGCAATCCCAGATTTAGACTTAGATAAGTGATGAAGTAATGTTGACACGCCCCATTTCTCTAACCAAGCTTCAGACTTGCAATTGATATAATATTAATCATTTCTCTTGTTTACCAGTTCATGATCATTTTCTTTGTTCTCCACTCACGGTTTTAGATTTCAGATATTTGGCATCCTCAGTTCTGTTAAAAAATTGTTGGTAAATGTAATAAATGACATTTCAGTCCTAGGTATGACTGCCTACATAATTAACTGAGCTTTGAATTTACAAAGTGAAAGCCAAAGAATGATTTAAGGCCAGATAGTCGTTATCCAGGTCAAAATATGGTATATCTGGAGAGTCCCTGCTTTGGATTTGGCCTAGAATGGTTAACGTACACCTTGTTGTGAATAAGGAATTTTTTTTATTTAAAGATTTTTTAAAATGTGACGTTAATTACCTTACATTGGTACACTTTACTCATATCCCTGTAATTCTGATGGCAATGAAATTTTAACTGCTCATCACTGTATGTGAAAATGTAACCATGCATTATTACTTTAATATATGCATATTTATGGTCGTATGGCTCTAGTTAGTATGCATCAATAAATTAATGACTTATTATACATGTAAAAAAATTAAATAATATGAATATTTTCTAAAATTTATTTACAATCTTGCATGGTTCATACAAACATACACTTGTTAACATGCTCTGAAAATTTCATGACCTTAGGTTAAATGGTTTTTGAGAAAAGTGTACCAATGCAATGAAAAATGTAACTTTCGGAGAAAATGAAAAGAAAATTAATTACATGCTCTAACCTTAAAAATTCACATTTAGAATTTTCCAGCACCATAACTTTCATCCCCCTCTGCTTCCATAAAAATTTTCAAGGTAATATCATTAAAAGGACATAATATATGACCACCTATTTGAGTCCAAATTTTCATGCATGTTTTGACCCGGATAACGACTATCTTGCCTTAATACTTCCTGCAGTACTGTATTCAAAAATAAAATCCTTATTTTCACTTTGAAGTTCAAATTTGTTACTACAGGCACATCATCAAAATAAGTAATTCCTAATTGTCTCAAAAGCAGCATATGATAGACGTACAATGTTCAAACAATTTCACAGCAATTCTTTTCCCTCTCACCCCTCTAGGCAAAGTATTGAGTAAACAACAATTTCAAACTAAATGTTAGTAATATGAGAAATTGTGTACGCTTCCTTATTGGTAGCATAAAAACATATGAATTAAATATCTATTGTCTGATCTAAGCAAATAGTTCTAAAGTAGAGGTTATGGAAATGTCAAAAGTTACTTACATGCCAGTGCCGGGTTTCACCTTCTCTCTTCTTTTTACTACCATCTCGCATACAAACACTTAAAACTACACTCCTCTCTATACACAATGCAAGTACACATTGTGTACAGCAAGTAGATCAGAAGAATGCAAGTGCAGAATGAGGAAGGAGGGGGAAATGCAAGCATCATGATACCAAACATGCCCACTAATACATGAACAGTCTATGTCATGCGTCCGTGTGGTTTATTTTGCTGAGGATTGTCCTCAGGCTTGGAATTAGCACGTCCGTTCAGAGACTGAAAGGTTTAGTTAGTACAATCCCTCATGATGTAATATGCTGCTTACCAATAAGACATTCCTGCTGTTTGCCTTCTTCTGGTCTGTGGACACACCTGTAAATTCTGCTGTTGTTTTTTCACCACATCCTCAATGTATAATGTGGGATATTTTTCGCTAAAATGTTTGAAAACATTCAAAATAATTTATCTCTGCTTTTCAAGTGCTTTCCTTTGCAATGTTTTAAGAAATTCTGCAGAAACTGGCTATTTTGAAACAACTAAAATACCAATGTATTCTGCATTGTGCATGCATAAGAATGAAACAAAGCTTATTTAATCTATTAAAATTATAATTATATATTTTAAGATTCTCCCATATAAGAACTACATTTTCTTATGCACTTAAAGGTGAAACCATTATTTGATGAGTGAAAATGCAGTCATACATCTGGTTTTATTACATTACAACTGGAACTGTTATAAATGCATTTAATATTTAAAAGGAAATAAATGGAAATAATATTTGGGTTTTAAAAGAATTTTTTTTAACCCAAAGATTTGCTTTATGATAATTAATTGCAATAACTAATTAATTCTATTTATTTCCTTTTAAATGTTAAGTGCATTTATAGTAGGAACTTAGCTCAGAATATTTAAATTAATATTGGGAAGTAAACATTATGAGGTTATATCATTAATAGTGAGTGGAGAACATATTTTTAACGACTCACCTCATACAATTTTAAATTTCTTTGATACTGGCGGTTTCAGACATATCTTGTCCCTCTTCATGGAAGCCATGACTGAAGAGGGACAAGATATTGTCTGAAACTGCCGGTATCAAAGAAATTTGAAATTATATGAGGTGAGTCGTTAAAAATATGTTCTCCACTCACTATTAATTACCTCAGAATATTTATTTTATTTGATGGAGTTAAGACCATAAGGAATAGGTATACACATAATTTTCCAATGTCATAGTTGAGTGGTTAAGGCATGATGCCTTGACACAAAGCTATGGAACTTGCATTGGTTCAAGTCCTCATTAAGAAAGAAATTTTCTCATGGAATTTCGGCCAGTAAGGGACCGATGCCCACCCAGCATTGTGAGGAATTGGATAGCTACAATAAGTAGCAACTCCAGGTTGAGAAAACCAACTATAACAGCTGGGAGTCCAACATACTTGACCACATGTCACCCCTATGCTGGCTGGATGATTGTTCACCTCTGTGGACTTGAGGCCAGCAGCCAGCTGGTAGGCCAAGGGCCTTCTAGGCCTAACACACCATAAGGAAAAGAATCTACACATAATCATTAAATTAACAAAGCCACAGTCTTTGTAAACAGTTAACAAATATAATGATACATGCAAAAAAAAACCTGATTTATTACTATGTGCAATGTTAGATCTCGTTACAGAAATAGGATTTTAATTTATATTAATAATGCATGTACTACACCGCTGTGGTCTTGAGGTAGCATGCTGCCTTGTCACGCAGCGGGCCCAGGTTCGATTCCTGGGTGAGGTTTTTTCTTTCGGGGTTTTTCCTCACCTGTAAGACAAATGTCAGGAAGCTTAGGGGCCAACGACCCCCGAAAATGATCCGGCCATCATCGTCATCCTTATCATTATCCTTCACGGTGTGGAAAGCATCGGGAAGCTACCACATCTATAATTCCCTAGTAATGCTGCAAAGCATAGCATGAAAATGCTATGATTGCAGTGAAAGATCTGCCTTCGGGCAGAATTACTATGGATGGATGGATGGATGCATGCTTGTACAATACAGGGCTAAAAACCAACTTGATGAGGCAATAAAAAAAATTGTGACTAATAGACATAATTTTATATTTACAGAAGGTTTCAAAGAAGCAGCAGAAAAATTTCAACAAGAGTCAGGTGTATGTCCATCCATGGAACTGGATTCACTCGATGATAGAATTAGAATAAGGGATGCAATTCAGAGTGGGCGTATACAAGAAGCTACTGCTTTAGTAAACCAGCTTCATCCTGAGCTCCTGGATAATGATCGTTATCTCTATTTTCATTTACAGGTATCTAAATTAATAAATTACATTAGGAAGTAACATTATGAAGTTCTTCTTAATAAATAAGGTTAATCTGGAGTCATCTTACCTTATAACTTGTTGTGTTCTATTTGAACATGATATACTAAAACATAATTTCCAACTCAATTATAAATTGAAAATTACCTCAGTGTTACTTCCCACTGTAATTTTGATTAAATTAATTAAAAGATATATTAAATTAATGTTGGGAAGTAAACATTATGAGGTATAATCATTCAAATTCATCGGAGAACATTTTGTTTAAACTACTCACCTCATAGGATTCATGCTTCCATGATACCGCGGTTTCAAACACAGTCCAGTTATGGCTGAGAATGAACACGACTGTGTTTGAAACCACGGTATCATGGAAGCTTGAATCCTATGAGGTGAGTTGTTTAAACAAAATGTTCTCCGATGAATTTTAATAATTAAAAGATTTTCACACATCAAAGCTATCTTCAACCACCAGGAGTTACTAAATTGTAGAAATTGTGTGTTCTTTAACATACAATGAAGTTAGCAGAGTTCAACAACTCACTAGTCAATTATTATTATTATTATTGTTATAATAATATGGTGTCTAATTGTATTTTGTTTTACAGCAATTGCATTTAATAGAACTTATTAGAAATGGAAGAATCGAGGAAGCTTTACATTTTGCCCAAGAACAGTTATCTGAAGCTGGAGAATCAGATCCAACGGTGCTAAATGAACTGGAACGAACACTGGCTCTTTTAGCATTCGAAGAACCACATAAATGTCCATTCAGTGATTTATTGCATCCAACTCATCGACAAAAGGTTAATCTTTACACGCTTTATATTAGCTTGACCTGTATCCATCTATGTAACGGAATCTTTGAACACGATTTTCACCCACTTAAAAACATTGCATTGACTTGAAACTTTTTATACTTGTAAAGGACCAATGACAATACAATAATTTCATAAATAATACATAATAGGTTGCAGACTTATCGACTTTTTAGTCCATCATTGTAAGAAATTAATATTATCCTCTGGTAGCTCAGTTGGTAGAGTGGTGGACTGTAGTGGTATGTAATTTCAGTAATCCATAGGTTGCTGGTTCAAATCCGGCCTGGAGGATTTTTTTAGAAGATGATATAATAATGTTAGATAATAATAATTTTAAAAATATAATTATATTCGTGCCTAGACACTAAAAATATCGTAAACAATTAAATTTTCGTGGGATTCTGGTTTATAACAATCAATTAAACTAAAAATTTTAAAAATAAATAATAGTTTAAAAAACTAATACAACGCACTTTATTAGAAAACCGAACTAAAAAATTTAAAATAATTTTAATTTCCAACACGCTTGGGATAAAATTAAAGTGGTCTACAAAAAAAATGATTTTACCATAAAAAGCGTGGGGTGCTTTTATGGTTTTTTTGTTTTCTTCTTAGAGACTTTACTTTTACCAATATCTGTTTATTATCAAATATATTAATTGATAAAGAGCACCCCACGCTTTTGATGGTAAAATTATTTTTTTTTATATAACTCTAGTTTTATTCTAGATGTGTTGGAGATGATTTTTTTGTTGACCACTTTAATTTTATCCCAAGTGTGTTGGAAATTAAAATTATTTTTCAATTTTTAGTTTGGTTCTCTAATAAAGCGTGTTGTTTAAGTCTTTTTAAACTATTATTTATTTAATTGAGTTTATATTTATTATGCTCTAAGCCTTTAGTGACTTTCTTGGTTCTTTTCTCCATTGTACAGCAGTTTGCTGTCAACCTGAGTCTTCAGGAAAAAAAATGATATATCATCCTAGCAACTTTTTCTCATAGTTACAATTACAATTGCATCATGTATATCACTGAGTGGATTGCACAACCAATGTTTCCATAACAACCATGAAAACTGAAAATCGATGGTTGTTAATTCCAAATACAAAATGTCTGAATCATTACTGTGATTTCATAACAATTTCTGTGGATTACTTATTTTAGGAATTCTCACTATGAGGTATATTCATTAAGGTAGAATTTTTTATCACTCACCTCATATTGTTCTTCTTATTTGACTATAAACTAGTTTCGGAACATAGTTTCTGTTCTATCCTCAGTATCGTCACGACCGTTGTTCTGTCGTCTTGAAGAGCTGTCCTTCGCTCCTTCCATTGGCTGACTGAAAAACCTCAAAACCAGGTCATTCTCACCGGGAATTTCAAAGTTCATCAATTTCTTCATTTTGCTCTTTTGAATGTAGATCTTCTCCCAAACAGTAAAAGCAAAAGAACTTACTGTTTGGGAAAAGATCTACATTCAAAAGAGCAAAAAGAAGAAATTGATGAACTTTGAAATTCCCGGTGAAAATGGCCTGGTTTCGAGGTTTTTCAGTCAGCCAATGGAAGGAGCGAAGGACTGCTCTTCAAGACGACAGAACAACGGTCGTGACGATACTGAGGATGGAAGAGAAACTATGTTCCGAAACTAGTTTATAGTCAAATAAGAAGAACAATATGAGGTGAGTGATAAAAAATTCTACCTTAATTTCTGTGGATTTTCATTTTTTATAGTTCATAGTTAAATTTGGGAAATAACATTATGAAGTTCTTATAATTGTTGAGGTTTTTATAGTTATGAAAAAAATAAAAAATTGGGGCCCATGGTTTAGACTTCAGTTGTGCAATTTTTCTCTTCAAATATGAGGTCATCTTATGTTTGGGTAAATACAGTATGATTAATAGTGAGTGGAGAATATATTTTAATCGACTCACCTCATACATTTTCAAACTTCTTTGATACTGACGGTTTCAGACAAAATCATGTCCTTCTTCAGTCATGGCTTCCACTGATGAAATTCTGTGATTGTTGATTTCTTTAGTGACATCACTTCTTGTGCTGCCATCTTTCGTTGGGATTATAAACTTTGTAATTAAATTTTTATCCACCGGAATATCGAAATTCATAGATTGATATTCATTCTTCTGAATGAATATCATTTCCCGAATTGTCAATTCCAACGGTTTATCCAATTGTTTCAAAAGTTTTGCTTCTTTTTCAATTTTATGATGTTCTAGTAAACTATGTGCAGCAATTGCTGATTTTTCAATTTCACAATTTTTAATATTTCTAAAATGGTCCACTGCTGTGGTCTCGGGGTAGCATGCTGCCTTGTCACGCAGCGGGCCCGGTTCGATCCCCGGTCGGGACAGTTTTTCTGGGTGAGGTTTTTATCGGGGTTTTTCCTCACCTGTAAGACAAATGTCAGGAAAACTTTAAGGCCCAAACTGTCCCCGAAATCATATGGTCATCTCAATCATCATCATTCATATTCATCTTAGGTTAAGCTTAGGATTAGGGACTCTCCTGGCGCACCATTACCATCATCATCACCCATCATATCATCGGGGCAACGTAACCCCAACCTCAGAAGTGGGTTACAAGTACGCCATGCCAGGAGAGAAACCAGGAATGTCGAAAGACAAACGTGAGGCATTTGAGAAAAAAAAAATTCTAAAATGTTCTTTAGTGCTCACTATTAATGATATAAGCTCATGTTTACTTACCAATATTAATTTAAATATAAATACAGTGTGAATCTTTTAAAATGTGTTTTTGTACTGATTTACAGGTGGCAAGTGAATTAAATGCTGCAATTCTAAAAATGGAGAATCGAGAATCGTCTGCCCCAAAACTTTCAAGTCTTTTAAAATTGATTCTATGGGCTCAAGATGAACTAGACAAGAAAAAGATAAAATACCCTAAAATGACAAACCTTGCTAATGCAGAAATTGAGAGCCCTAAATGACAACACGTTATTCCCAATGAGGAACCTATGGATACTTCAGCATACTATCAAGGACAGTAAATAATTTCTCTGTCTGTCTTTAAAAGTGAAACTATATTTAACAACTTATATCAATTTAAAAGTGAATGTTGTCAAATTTTGAATGTCCTAGTTTTGCATACAAATGTATTAAATTTTACAATAGATTGTGTTATAAAACCTTAAAATTAACGTAAAATATTAATGTTATATACATAAAAATCTGTTAACATGTAAATTAAAAATTTAATAAGTATATGAATGAATAATATTTAATTTTAGGGGGTTATATTTTGAGGTTATTTTAATTATATTATTTTTAGTCTGAACATCTTACCTCAATATTAATGTTGATTTGTTCTTGGACATGTTTCAAAACAATTCTGTTTTATCGTCAGCTTTCCCAGACTGGTTTTATTTATGTTGCACAACCTGGATGTCGATGTCAGCTCCATCCTGTGGTTGGCCAAAGAACCTCCAAACAAGGTAACCCTCCATCGGAATATCAAAATTCATATTTAATTTTAGGAAGTTATATTTTGAGGTTATTTTAATTATATTATTTTTGGTCTGGACATCTTAATTCATAACTCTGTTTTTGTCCTTCTGAATATAGATTTTTTCCCCAAATAGCTCTTTTGTATTTTCTAACTGTTTGGAGGTTCTTTGGCTAACCACAGGATAGAGCTGACATCGATATCCAGGTTGTGCAACATAATGCAACATAAATAAAACCAGTCTGGGAAAGCTGACGATAAAACAGAATTGTTTTGAAACATGTCCAAGAACAAATATTGAGGTAAGATGTTCAGACTAAAAATAATATATGAATGAATAACCTTTTTATACCAAATTCCATCTTCATTAGCTTTACAACCTGTTCCAAAAATCGTTTGCCATTCTTCTCTATTCCTATATCTTATCTGCTCTTAGATTGATCCTAACATAAACACCAATTGTTAGAGATCCGTGAAATTTGCGAATTGCAATAATGCAAAATGCTTCAATTTTGTCATTTTCTTATACCATTTCTTTACTCCACTTCCCATAACCTCAAAAAAAAAAGCATTTATGAATCACGAAATCCTACGATAACGCAAAATAACACTGAAATTTAAAATTTTGAACGAATTGTGGAGATTTTTTTTGTTCTATTCACAAAATTTTCATAATGCATTTGAAACACTGTTTTTGGATTGCATGTTCTTTTTAACTTCCTCCATGCACTCTTGCAACGGGAAATGGTTGCAACACAGTTCACAACATAGAGGTAATATTTTCTGCTCTTCTCATGCTCAAATATGGTATCTCCATAGATTTTATATTCTATGGCCAATATGAATTCCAAGATATATGAATTATATTAACATGTAAGATAAGTTTTTTTTCCCTTTAAATTTTTGCAGACATACTTGTCAATTTTATATCCCTTAAACTACTGGATATATCATTCTTATTGGGTTTAATATACTACACTAGGATTAAAAAGACTCAATTTTTTTTTTTAGAATACCATTGAATTCCCAATAACATCAAAATCTTGAAACTTTAAAACGAATTTTCCCTAAAAATAAAACCACTTTCACGAATCTCTACTAATTGTATCCTTCTGCCATTCACACCACAATTGCTGTCACATTGTCAGGAAGCACGTGTGAAGTAGTATATAAGACATGTGATCGTTGTATGGGGTAGATTACAAGAAAGCTGGTGAGATTTTTCACTGAACTTGTGAAATACATTTAAGATAACTGTTTTTGACCACTAGTCAAAGGTTTGCCAGATCTCTGTTTTAAAAATTTTGTTGGCGACGCACCAACAGATGTCTTGACACCTTGAGCCATTTTGTTGCATCAGAATTGACTGAGGCATGACTCAAATGCATCATCCATATGTAATAAACTATTTTAAGTTGTAATTATTGATTGGGTATATTTTAGAATGTTTTCTGTGTTTTGAATATTATTTTCATTTGCGAAAAATAAAAAAGTATATTCAGAGAACATATTTTTAATTTAATGAAGGGAACTACTTTTTTGTGTACTTATTGCTTCTACATTGTACCGGGTGCGGCAGCATAACTTCCTTTTTTAAAATGTGCGCCATTTAGTCGGTTGATGTCGTAGCGGAGCGCTAGTGGTCTCGTTCGAGAGGGGGGACTATAAAGTTTTGTCCTGACACAGTGAGGAGCGTGCGTTTGCCATTGAGGCCTACTTTTCGAGCGGATGTTCTGTGATCGCAACCCGGCACGCCTTTCGGAATCGCTTTAATTTAGCCCCGTTGGCCCCTGTCCCGTACCGGAAATCAATTGTTACGTGGGTCACTACGTTCAGACAAACTGCAAGTGCGACAAGACGAAGAACTGGAGTCCCTCGGCCGATTAGATCACCTGAGAACATTGAGGTAGTGAGAGCTTCAATGTTGCGATCACCACGGCGTTCTGCGCGCAAACATGCGTCTGGCCTTGGACTTTCCGATCGTTCTGTAAGGAGAATACTTCATGATGATCTTCATTTCCATCCATACAAGCTGGCAATTGTGCAGGAACTTTCTGAACGTGACTTCAATTCTCGGAGGAACGCGTGTGAGGTTCTTCTGGAAGTCATTCCTGAGGACGCTCTCCCGATTTGACCCCTTGTGATTTTTTTCTATGGGGTTATTTGAAATCCCGTGTTTATGTGAACCGTCCAAGGACCCTACAAGATTTGAAGACCAACATCCAGGAAGAAATTGCCAACATAACGCCTGCTATGCTGGCAGGAGTCATGACAAACGCCAGAAATCGGTTTACTCAGTGTATGGAGAATGGGGGACGTCACCTACCTGATTTGATCTTCAAAACTGAGTAAAACAAAACTTTATGTATGTGCCTATATTATAAAAAACGAATAAAAATTTTCTGATTCATACAATGCATTTTATTAAGTTTTAAAAAAAGGAAGTTATGCTGCCGCACCCTGTACAATGAAAAGCGAGCATGTCACATGGTTGTGTTTTGATGAGGATGACTTTAAGAGTGAATAGCCTTTAAGCCTTGGTTGTCTAGTTACATGCTCCAATGGCTTAAGCATTTTCTTCCACACTGTCGCCCCATCTGATTTTTGGCCTAGCTCTGCCATTTCCTGGGTTGTACAAAATGACTTTTTATTGGCCATCAGTCTTCAATTCTTGTCCAGTATCTAGTCAATCTTAAAATTATTAATTTTTATAAATGTAATTATTACATCAATTTCCACATTTTTCTCATGGATCAACTTTTAGGGTCGAATGTTTGAATGCATTAGACAGTAAAAGGCGTTCTCTGCTGATAAAGTTTTATTCAAACACATTTTTCTTACTCAGAAATCTATTCACGCGGTAATAATTGTAAAGCTACCTGACAAGGTACCTTAAGATCGTAGCTCAAGATATAAACTTATGTGAAAATCCCAAAGGGAACCGATGGTAACCGATGTAGTTTGAAACTTATCCAAGATGTCGGGCCTTGAAGACTTCGATCATGTTTTCGGTATACGCGGAGAAGAGGAATTTGATAGAATCTATCAAAGAATTCAACTGGAAGAACAGGAGAATCGGCATAATATTGCGCGTCGCAGACATGTTTGTATACGGTATTATTTGCGGGATGCAAGCATAAATGCATTCCTCTATAGCAGACGAAAATAACGGAAGAGTCGGTTTATTCGGATAGAATTCTGTGTAATTCGTTGCCAATATTACAAAAACGCAACACATTCATGCATGATGTCGGTTAAGGCGGCCCGTTAATTCACTACTCCACCTCACCAGTGATTGGAATAGTAAATTGAGTACGAGAGATCCTGTATTTGCATTACGACCATTAGATGTCATTTCCCAGTATCTCTATCTAATCTTCTAAAACTTAATTCGGACGATTTAATTCATGCCCCAAATGGGATGTCATAGACCAATCACGTTTTCCAATGATTCTGGGTTAACGAACCAATCTGAGTCGTGTTTCACGAAATATTTATCAGTGTTAGGATTATCATATATTAAACAAAGCTCCTCCTTTTTAATATTCTGAACAGGTCTGACCGTTATTTTGCAGTGACTGAGCCTATAACAAATACGGCTACCAGATTGTATATAATAGTGCTTACATGTCAACATTTGTAGCAATTGATTATACCACCAAAAAAAGAAACCACTGTTTGCACTTTCTTAAATGTACAGGTAATAATCGAGAAAAATATAATTGTCATATTTACATCATACGACATCAAAAATGAGTTAATATACAGATTGATGTGTTTCATTTTTTCTCCACTAGAGAGCATTCTTACAATATTGCGTTCCTTTGGCAATAAATAGTATGATCTGGTTGCAGTGATAAACAAAAGAAGCAGTAGAAGCGTACCTATCGTTTCTCATTTGTTTTCAAACATCGCCGTTTACATTAAATATATAAATATTTTAAAATAACTATAGTTAAATAATGATTTGTGAGTAAACAGCTTAATTTTATTCGTTAAATAGTCCTAACAAATGCCACTCTTGATTTCCAAATTCTCTAGATAAATTCATCCTCACTTCGTGAGTCGTGAATTTATCGATAATTTGGAAATCACTCGTGGCATTACTTATGATAAATGTAGCAATGTTTGGATCCTTAATAATTTGTTTTAGTATTTTTATTTGAAATTAAAAATAAATGGAACAAGATTAGAACAGTACAATATTTTAGTATTTGGGATCAATAATTCAAAAACATGTTCATCTGAATTAGACCTCAAAAAAGAATAATAGAGACAAAAATGTTATTGACGTATTAAATTCTATTTTATGGAGTAGAAATATAATCAAGAGGACTAAATTATTAATATATAACACAATTGTGAAGAGTATTTTATTATATGATGCAGAAACATGGATGTTGAAGCAAAAACACAGAAATAAATTATTAGTCACAGAAATGAACTTTTTAAAAAGATCGGCAAGAATATCAAAATTGATAAAATAAAAAATAATACAATAAGAAAAATAATGAATGAAGAAAAGGATATTGTACAAGAGATTGAAGAAATCCAACTAAGATGGTATGAGAAGAAGGAACACAGAAACAAACAAAGAAGTATTGAAATGGATACCTCCTGGAAAAGGAAAATGTGGTAGATGAAAAGCAAATGTGGATAAGGGGAATTCAAGACAACATGAAGAAGAGAAATATGACAGAAGCAGACACGCAAGACCGGGAAGTGTGGAAGGAAAAAAAAAATATTTTGGTTGAGGATACCTGTGTAAATAACAGAAACAATCCTGAAATAAATAAAAGAAAATATTATTTGATGATAATCTTTAACAATTAAAGTTATTAGCATTGTAATTCAAATCTGGGCATAAATGGGCTGACAAATTTTGCTCAGAGATCATTTTCTTCAAGCTTAAGATTCTTTTGCATGTTGTAAATTGACAACATTGGATAGCTTTAGTTCCCTTCCAAAGGAACCCACTAAAGATTTTTATACTGTAAAAAAAACTATCGACTCCAGGTGGATTTAAATCTGCAAATCTCGGAACCACAGCTAGCATGGTATCCACTAGGACCAACCTTAAATACATGATAAGGTGAATCTGGTACACCTTACCTCATAAATATTTGTGTTTCATTTTATATTTAATTTTAGGAAGTGATATTTTGAGGTTATTTTAATTATATTATTTTTAGTATGATCCTCTTACCTCAATATTAAGGTTGATTTGTTCTTGAACATGTTTCAAAACAAATCTGTTTTATCGTCAGCTTGTCCAGACTGGTTTTATTTATGTTGCACAACCTGGATGTGCAACATAATGCAACATGTCTGGACAAGCTGACGATAAAACAGAATTGTTTTGAAACATGTTCAAGAACAAATCAACATTAATATTGAGGTAAGATGATCAGACTAAAAATAATATAATTCATTTTATATGTTTCGATATGCTGTCCATATCATCATCAGCTTGTTCTGTTGAATTTTACGTTGTCGGATCTGGATGTTGACTCCCACTCCATATTTTGGTTGGCCAAAAAACTTTTAAATCAAATCTTTTTTCCCTGGGAATTTCAAAATTCGTAATCCTATTTTTATTCTTCTGGATGATTAAACACATATTTATGAGGTAAGAGGTACCAGATTCACCTTATTTATAAAGAAAAACCTCATGTTACTTCCTATTAGAATTTATTTATAGTTAAATATATAATTTAAATAGCTTTCCATTGCATTATGGTCTCCACTCATTATACATTTTCTGTTTTAAATATAGCTCTTAATAATACTGTTTCAAGTCCACCGCTGTGGCCTCGAGGTAGCATGCTGCCTTGTCACACAGCAGGTCTGGGTTCGATCCTGGGTCAGGACAAGTTTCCTGGGTGAGGTTTTTTCGGGGTTTTTCCTCACCTGTAAGATAAATGTGTCCCGTGCCATAGCCAAGTGGTTAAGGCAAGAAGCCTTGGCGCAGAGCTACGGGACTTGCGCTGGTTCGAGTCTCCATAGGGGAAGAAATTTTTCTCATGGAATTTCGGCCAGTATGGGACCGGTGCCCTCCTAACATCGTGAGGCATTTGGGTAGCTACAATAAGTAGCGACTCCAGGTCGAGAATACCAACTATAACGGCTGGGGGATCCAACATGCTGACAACACGTCATCCCTACACTGGCTAAATGATCGTCTACCTCTGATTAACACATGAGGATGTGAGGCCAGCAGCCGACTGGTCAACCAAGGGCCTTCTAGGCCTGTCGCGCTTGGAGTAGTAGAGTATAAGATAAATGTCAGGAAACTAAGGCCCAAACAGTCCCCGAACACCGTCTGGCCATCATTATCAATAATATCATATTCACCTAATTAGCTTAAGTTTAGTGTAAGGCCTTTCCTGGCATATCATTACCATCATCATCAAGGCAGCGTAACCCTGCCTTCTAGGGGCGCCCCAACCTCAGAAGTGGGTTACAAGTACGCCTTGCCAGGAGAGAACACCAGAAATGTCGAAATGACAACCTGGGGCATTTGGGGAAAAAAATTACTATGGAAGTTGAAAATAACCAATAAATTCCATTTTTAGACCTAAAATTAATGAGAAATGAAGAAAAAAGGAAAATAGAATTTGGAATCTACAGGAAAGAAAAACACACTGATGATTATATTAACGCAACAGGTTTTAACCATATTGCACATAAAGAGGCAGTCTTTGATAGTTTAGCATAGACTTGTGAACATCCCCATGAGCAGAGACAATTTTAATACAGAGATAAAACACACATTAAAGATAGAAAAAAAGAATGGTTTTGAAGAAAAGGTGATTCATAAGAAAATAAATAGATTCAAAAAAGTGATAAATGAAAGTACTCTTCAGACAGATAAAGAAATTGGTAAAAATTCAAGAAATTTACATACCTTCCTTTGGCATTTAATAAGTTTAAAAAAAAAATTCAGGAAATTTAACATTAAATTAGCACCGAAAAATGATTACAGCCTGACCAGATTAGTTAAAACCAACAAAAATGAAAAGATTAATGAAGGCAACAAATCAAGGATTTATCAAATTGATTGTAAAGATTGTAAAAAAATATACATAGGAAAAACAAAAAGGAACTTGAATACAAGATTGAAAGAACACCTTAGATATGTTAAAAATGGGGAAATAGAAAAATCTGCAATAGTTGCACATGCACAGACGAAAAACACAGAATCAAAACGAAGTCCAGTTTAGTGAAACAGATAAATCTAAGGAACTCTCAATATGGGAGAAAATTTACATCCACAAGAATAAAGAGAAAATATTTAATTTTCAAATTCCCGGGGGAAAAGAAAAAAAATTGATTCGGAAATTCATCAGTCAGCCAACAGAGGGAGGAGAAATTAACCGGCAAGACCACCAACTGCCAATTCGACAGAAAATATTGAAAACGGCACATAGTAATGCTGAAACATGACCTGCAATAAAACTACAAATGTGAGGCGACACAAAAAAAATCTAACTCATAATAATTAAAATAAATATCATAGTGTTACTTCCTTTAAATGTTAAGGGTCGAATCTATGAACGCATTAGACCGTAAAAGGCGTTCTCTGCTGAGAAAGTTGTATCCTAATACGATTTTGCTTACTCAGAAATCTGTTCATGCGATAATTGTTGAAATTTGTAAGCTACCTGATGAGGTGACTTAAGAGAGAAACGAATCATGAGAATCCCGATGGTAACCAATGTAGTTTGAAACCTTGCCGCGTACCTTGCTGCTTTATCCAACATGTCGGACCTTGAAGACTTTGATCATGTTTTCGGTATACGCAGAGAAGAGGAATTTGATAGAGTCTACCAAAGAATTCAACTGGAAGAACAGGAGAATCGGCATAATATTGCACGATGCAGACGTCGTATTACGGTATTATTTGTGGGATGCAAGCGTAAATGCGTTCCTCTAGCAGACGAAAATAACAGAAGTGGTTTTATCGCTGAGAATTCTGGGTAATTTCTTGCCAATATTATGAAAAAAAACTAGTTTCATGCATGACCAGTCAGCGACTCGCTAATTCAAACTTTGCATGTGCTCACGGAAAACTCAGCTCACCAGAGACTAATGTATTTGCATGCGGCCCTAAATGTTTTCTATTTTTGTAAATTTAACACCTCATTGAATTAGTGCACGTATATCACTTCCATCCTGTATATCTAACATACATTTTAAGCTCTTATTAGAATAATGAGATGAAACTCACAAGAACTAGTGAGTCGTGAAATCTCACCTCATAACTCTGTGATCTTCAAGCATGGAACTGCAGTTTCAAGAAGCATCACTCATCTTCATCAATCTTTACGACTGTTGAATTTTGGTCTACATCATCTTCAAAGTTGCCATCTGATGTTGATTTCATAAACTTTGAGATCAAATATCTTATGATAAAATCAAATGTTCATACCTCTCCTCATATTAATCTTCTGAGTAGATAACGATTTCAAGACCATAGCGGTCCCACCTTCAGTACCATCTTGACGACTGTTGTTATGTCGATTGGAAGAACCACTTCTTCTTCCCTTCGTTGGTGGACCGATAAACCTCTGGATCAGGTTAGGATTCATGGGATTTTTGAAGTTCATAAGTTTTTCTTTGTTTTTCTGAATGTGGATTTTTCCCCAAGTGGTTCTTCCAATCAACATAACATCAGTCACCAAGATTGTACTGAAAATGAGACCGCTACGGTCTCGAAATCATGATCTACTTAGAAGATTAATATGAGGAGAGGTATGAAACATTTGATTTTATCTTAAATTAAACCTCATGGTGATTTATTCCTATAAAAGTTCAAGATCAAATCTTGTTCACTGGGAATTTCAAAATTCATGGATATAAACTTTAATGGCAATTACAACATTTATAGTCAGTGAAGCTTAATTTTGATCTTGCATATTAAATTTATCACTTCTCACCAAACAAATTTTATTTGAAGAGAAAAATATATTTGAAAATAAAATAGGAAGTAACATTATGAGGTTGTACTTAATAATAAGTTTGGTCTGTGTAATTCTTACCTCAATCATTGTTTCTATTAAACATATGTTTCAAGACATGTTTGTCCCATCTTCAGTAGTTACAGACTGATTTTTCCCAAGTTGTTGGCCCTGAATCCCGATTCCTGCTGTCTCTTTCTGTGGTCCATAGAACTTGCTACAGAAAGAAGGGAGCAGGAGTCGAGAAACTTGGGAAAAATCAGTCTAACTACTGAAGATGGTACAAACATGTCTTGAAACACACATTTGAAAAAAAAAATTATACGCTCAGAATTAACAGTGCATATAAGAGAAAAATTTGCGTTTAGATTGGAACTTGTTCAGGTAGCTCAGTCGGTAGAGAGAACTTATTTATAGGTTATGGGACTCATATATTAAAATGGATTATTTTAAGTCTAATATAGAGGATATTTTGATGCACTCGAAAATCTGGAAAAATGCACGAATTTTTCAAAAAATGGCTTAAAAAATCGAAAATATTTGCCTAGAAAGCCAAAAGTCCTGGGTTCAAGTCCTGGTCTGAGTGTATAATTTTTCTCTTCAAATATGATTTATCCATCATTGAGATATATGAAATGAATAATAAAAATATCATAAGAAGCCGTACTGGCTTTAAAATGTAATGTAAAAATTCCTAAATAAATGTCTTCTTTATAAAGAAGCCGCCATATGCAAGATAGAAGCAAAGATTTCATAGCATTTGGTGCAGGGGAATTAAGAGCATATATAAGAGAAAAATTTGCATTTAGATTGGAACTTGATCAGGTAGCTCAGTCGGTAGAATATTGCCTAGAAAGCCTAAGGTCCTGGGTTCAAGCCCTGGTATGAGCATATAATTTTTCTCTTCAAATATGATTTATCCATCATTGAGATGTATGAAATGAATAATAAAAACTTGAAACATATGTCTAAGATAAACAACAATATGAGGTAAGAATTACACACACCAAACTTATTTTTAGAAAAATATATGCCTAATAGCTTAGTGATCAAGAGCTCTGGTGTAAAAAATCAGAGACACTGGGTTCAAATCTTGATTTAGGCGTACAATTTCTCTTCAAATAAAATTTGTCATTCGGCGAGAAGCGATAAATTTAATATGTGAGATCAAGACAATGATAATATCCACTGTATGATATGAGCTACCAAACCTCAGCTTAAGTCTTGTAAATTTATTGAAGTGGTGATTTCCTTTAAAGACATGGTCTATAACCATTAAAATTCATTGTGTCAAAATGTTGAAATATGAAATTAAAAATATTATTTTTTCATTTCATTTTGCTTTCACCTCTGTCTTCAAGTCTTTTAACAAAACTAACATGAGACTTATTTCGAATGTCGTAGTCAGCTAGAAGTGCTCTATCGTCTTTCAATTTTACACCATCATGAACCAACCAGTTTGCACACCAAACATACCTCCAGCTGATGTTTACCGATGACCTTTGATAACGTGTTAATCTCAAAGTGAAGTGTCGACGGATGGCACGTTTCAGATCCATAACAGTTGCTCCTTGTTGATGGACCTGTGACCCAAGATATGATGTATCAATTGGACGGCATTATGCACCAACCGGCTATGCGTCATTATGTATGTATCGAGAAAAATATTTTTATAAATTTTAAGTCAATTTTCAATATTTATTTTTTTTTTTTTTTTGCAAATGCTCCAGGTTGTCTTTCGACATTCCTGGTTTTCTCTCCTGTAACCCACTTCTGAGGTTGGGGTGCCTGGAAGGCGGGGTTACGTTGCCCCGATGATATGATGGGTGATGATGATGATAGTGGTGCGCCAGGAGAGTCTCTAATCCTAAGCTTAATCTAAGATGAATATGAATGATGATGATTGCGATGGCCATATGATTTCGGAGACCATTTGGGCCTTAAAATTTTCCTGACATTTGTCTTACAGGTGAGGAAAAACCCCACCCAGAAAAACTGTCCTGACCGGGATCGAACCTGGGCCCGCTGTGTGACAAGGCACCACGCTACCTCGAGACCACAGCGGTGGACATTTTCACTATTTATTGTAGCACCAAACTAACAATACTGGATATTGCAAATTATTTTCCTTGTTTGACAGTTATACATCAACAAGCTAAGAGCAGAACATTTGGCACTTAGCTGCATGATGCAAAATTTAGATTAGCATTTATGAAAATCTAGGGCATGCTGTAGTGTAGTGATTAAGGCAGTGTGCTACAAACCAGAAGGTCGAGGGTTTGAGTCCCAGTGAGGTCAGGATTTTTAACCCTTAAATTGTCAGTACAATATTTTCTCGTGCCAGTTATTTAAATGTTCCGGACCGCACGGAAAATAAATTCATGTTAAACTGTGTTATTATTATACATTATTGCGTAATTTGACATAAATTTAAGTAATTTTTACTTGTTTGTCTTTCTATTGATCTAAAAACAATATTAAATAAATTAAATCAATGTATCCAATAAGATACATTTTTAATTTAAGGGTTAAACTGACTCAAACCTTCTGGTGGCACCATGTCCCTGGGGGTCAATTCAGCCTCTAATGGAAATGAGTGCTGGACACTTGTTCTGGGGGTAAAGGTGGTTGTCATGCAGGACTGACATCAAGTGCCAATTGTCTAGAAAAAGTAGGAGCCTTAACCTCCTACTACCCCAAGGATCTCCTATGGCCTGTAGTGGGATCACTTTACCTTTTTTTATTTTATTTATGGAGATCTGGTTTTATAGCTATTTGTTGCAAAACATAGAATCTCTGATAGAACTGATGTTGTTTCTTTTTTTCTTTAATAATAAGGCTCCATCCATAGCAATTCTGCCCAAAGGCAGGTCCTTCACTGCAATCATAGCATTTTCATGCTATGCTTGCAGCTTTACTAGGGAATTATAGGTGTAGTGGCTTCCCATTGCTTTCCACACCGGTGAAGGATGATGATGATGAAGATAATGATAAGGATGATGATGATGGCCATATGATTTCGGGGACAGTTTGGGCCTTAAAGCTTTCCTGACATTTGTCTTACAGATGAGGAAAAACCTCACCCAGAAAAACTGCCCCGACCAGGGATCGAACCCGGGCCCGCTGCGTGACAAGGCAGCACGCTACCTCGAGATCACAGCGGTGGACAATAATAAGGCTATTTTTAAATATTTGGCGCTACACTTACTTCATGAGCCAGTGCAACAGATAGCAACAAAAATCTCTTTTTTTTTTAATGGCACTTAGTCAATTGACGTATAACATTGTCCAATTATGCTAATTTTCATTTTAATATTTCATATAACAATAACAAAAAAGTACATACAGTATGTACTAATCTGACATACACCAACTTATCCCACCGAAACCTAACAAAATTAAGTGAATTTCTTAAAATGTTTTGGAATTAATTGCAAATGTTAACCATGCCAATTTCACAAGATGTCCTGCCATGTGGTGCAAGTTACATTAATCAACTTTTATAAGATTCATGATGTGTTCCGTTGAGGTTTATTCAAAATTAATATAAAATTATAGAATATTCACCTGAAAGGTCCGTCTCCTCCACTTAATTAATCATTTAACTGTAGCGCTTTCGGGACTTGTCCCATCATCGGCAGGATTCAAACTGGTGTTTCACTGAAGATCTGGTAGAGGGGTTGCATGTATTGGGTTTTGTTTTCGTTTATCAGGCTGTCGTTGTGAGCTGCTTTCATGATTTCCATCTCTTCGAGTACGTTTATCTTCACTGGATTATTTTCTCTGTGCATTACTGTTAGGGTGTTTTCAATTTAACATGCGATGTCCTTCATGGATAACGTGTTTTACATAGCTTGATTTCCCTTCTGCGTGAATGAAGTCTCGAAAATGTTCTTTGAATCTGGAAATCAAGCTATGCAAAACACGTTATCCATGAAGGACATCGCATGTTAAATATTGAAACACCCTAACAGTAATGCACAGAGAAAATAATCCAGCGAAGATAAACGTACTCGAAGAGATGGAAATCATGAAAGCAGCTCACAACGACAGCCTGATAAACGAAAACGAACCCAATACATGCAACCCCCTCTACCAGATCTTCAGTGAAACACCAGTTTTGAATCCTGCCGATGATGGGACAAGTCCCGAAAGCGCTACAGTTAAATGATTAATTAAGTTGAGGAGACGGACCTTTCAGGTGAATATTCTATAATTTTATATTAAGTTACATTAAGCATTCACACATATACACTGCGATTCTGTAAAACTCATTGAGAGATAAATACCACAATTTGTGTAAGTACATAGACTATTTAACTCATGCCCCAAATGGGAGTCAATGACCAATCCCTTGTAAGAAATAAAATTTGTAAAATCATAATTACCACAACTGGCATTTCTTCCCCATCATCACGGACAACATAAACTGTCATGGACTGTCCATGTTCAAGTGCAATTTGTGCTTGCACTTCTTCCAGAGTAACACCATTAGGTAGATCAGATAGTAAATCATCTCTCTTCAAGATATCATTCAATGTCTTGTGCGTAACTTCTAGAAGTTCTTGATGGCTTAACACCTCAGGTTCACTGCAAGAACCTTCTTCTTCATGTTTTTTATTATCAACACATTCTGATTGTGAAGAAATCTAAAAGTACAAAAAAATGAGGCAGCTACTTCCATAGGTATAAATTCACACAACAATCTGTTTTATTGTTAATATTATTCGTTTTTAAACATCTTAATGATGGACAAATTATATTTGAAAAGAAAAATATACGCCTAGACTGGGGTTTGAACCCAGGACCTTTGACTTTCTATGTCATTGCTCTTCCATCTGAGCCACCTAGGCCTCCAATCTAAACGTGTATTTTTTCTTACACATAGAGTTAATTCCCTAACCCCAATGCTACGAGCCGTTGCTACAATTTTTGCAAATGGCGGCTTCTTAACAAAGAAAACCGCCATTTGCAAAAATTGTAACATTTGGGGTTAGGGAATTAACTCTATGTGTAACAGAAAAATACGCGTTTAGATTGGAGGCCTAGGTGGCTCAGATGGAAGAGCAATGACATAGAAAGTCAAAGGTTCTGGGTTCAAACCCCAGTCTAGGCATATATTTTTCTTTTCAAAAGAATTTTATTGTTTTGAGTAGATTCTATGGCTCAACTGCACTTCTACTAGCGCTTGATTTTCAGTTATATTCTTGTAAACTACATTTATGTCTGCCGGGTTGTCAGCCCTGCGTGACGGCCGCCTTTACCCCAGAACAAGCATCTGGTACTCATTTCAGTTAGAGGCTGAGTCGATCCCAGGACCATAGTGCCGCCAGAGGGTTTGGGTCAGTTTAAAAATCCTGACCTCAACGGGACTTGAACCCTCGACCCTCCGGCTTGTAGCTCAGTGCCTTAACCACTACGCTACGGCGTGCCCCCTTCTTCTGTATTTACTAACATTATTTCTTCTTCTTCTTCGTCAGGCTCTACGACTTCCAGTGGAATGTCTTGGCCTTCTCAACCAGTTTACGCCACTTCTTCCTATCTTGTGCAGTAGATTTCAAATCAAAAATCCCCATGTCTCTCAAATCTTCAATTACGTCATCTTCCCACCGATCCTTGGGCCTTCCCCTTGGTCTTGTTCCCTGTGGCTTCCAATTCAAAATATTATTCGGCAATCTTCCCTTTGGCATTCTTAGTGTATTCCAAACCATTGTAATCTTTTGGATTTGATGAAACTAACTATATTTTCTTTATTATTCTTGAACTAACATTATTTAATATTTTTAATTTTTTCAAACAATTTTTATAACATTATTGGACAATTTTAAAGTATTTATTTAAATATGCAAATCACAATATTATGACACTGTAAGACAATATTGCAATGCTAACTGCTATTTCTCCACAGAGTATATTACTTAGTCTATGATTTTTCTATCGCTGTTTTGGGTTATCGCTGGTTGGATTAGTGTTAGGGAGTGATAAATAAGTGTACATCCATTTTTAATAAACGTTTGGTAATTTTAAATTATTAATATATTATTTTTAACATAGATTTGGGGATTTATTGCAAATATTGGTCATTTACATTTCATAGCGACGGATAGTAATTGATGTGGTTCGATTGTAGGTTATCGCTGGCTCTATAAACTCAGGTGCATGCACACTTGTTCTATAGGACTTTGAAAATACCTCACGCTAGTTTAAGTGCAGTTTTTCCGATTCTATTAATATTAGAATGATAATGTGTTCATCTTGTTGGAATACCAAAGGGAAAGCACCCAGTAGGTGGGCCAAGAATGAGGTGAGAGAATAACATTACTGTAAATTATGCAGAGGGATGTATGGACAGCTTATGTCTGCATGGCAATGAACCTCTGGGTTCAATAGTGTCAGACAGATAGATGGTATTAACATAATCAATTTTCAATTTATTCACCACATCATTGGACCTTGGTTAAGGAGAAGGGGTAAAGATTTTTTGGTAATTATGAAGAAACGATGTATGATGAACTTAATTGCAGTTATGGCTGTTAACAATACCAGTTTTGGAAAAAACTTGGAATCTGCCATTCAGTTACTCGAATTTTTTCTACATTCTACAAAATTGAAATGCGCATGCATGGACACTTAATATAACTTCCATCAGATGGTAGCACATATCTGTGAAATTGGTTTGACCAACCTTTGCAATAAATTCCCAAACATGTTTATAAGAAATGGATGTACACCAACGTCCCCCTTCCTAACCTAACAAAATAAACTACATGCATATTATTTAATAAACTGTAAACTAATTGGTGTACATTAACTTGTCCCATCAGAACCTAACAAAATTAAGTGAATTTTTTTAAATGTTTTGGAATTAATTGTGAATGTTGGTCACACTGATTTTACTAATATCTGTCACCTGGTAGATGTTACATTAAACATTCGCACTGCAAATCTGTAGAACATTAATACCACAATCTACATATAAAAATAAATATTTAATAATTGTAAAATGTATTTTAAGAGTTGTTGCAAAATGTTTAAAATACTAACAAATATTGTTAAAAATAGTAAAAGTATGTAGTTCAACGCTGTCATAATATTTTATGGAAAATCATAGAAGGTGATATTCTGAAGTTGAGCTGGAAATTATAATACAAATGGTAAAATTAAATAGTGCAACAATGCCATAAGAAAGTTGTATGGAAAATCATAGAACATCGCTCTTTAAAGTTCAGCCTTATCTTTACATGACAGTTCCAATGTCATATAATCTACAAATTTCAATGCCACCGTTTAATGGAAACGTCAAAATTTGTAGCTCTAAAGTTCGGTGTGTTTTATAGGATTATACAGTAATCTCTACGGTAAAAAAAATATATATGTTAACTTACATTTTCCATACTGCAGTAAAATTTAAACTCTTTCACTCACAATAAATCATTTGCAATATATATATTCTGGAAACAATAATTAATATCCTACATGAATTCGCAGTGATCAGATTTCGCTCCTCGTCTTACCAAATTGCCAGCACTGATCACATAATGTTGGCATCACTTCATGTGCAGACTGTGGAATCAGTGTCACCAACTGTTTTATTATGTTAACACAAATACCAGACGATTGTACAATACAATTATATTTCAATACAGAAATGATCACTCATTTGTCATTTTTCTCACAAAATATGTAATTTTAATATGGTTTTTATACATTTCAAATTATTCTATAAAACTCCAACTTAATTATTATTGGCAAAGCTACTATATAAAAATAATTGCTAAACAATAAATAATCGAAACCACCAATCATAACGTGACTTTTTTTTCTTACAATGAGCGGCATTTTTGTAATAAATGCGATAATAAGAAGGCCGTTTTTCAAATAAATTTTATGATTAAATACCCTGAATGAATGCCTTCGTAAAAAATCTCATTAAAATGGTTACACCAACTACCTCACTAGCATTATTAAATTAGATTCATGGCCTAGCAGACATAAGCTCTCCATACATCCCTGTCCTGAGCTAATGTTTTCCAATGATCCCCTGTATTATCTACTTCTCTCAAATCATGATTAATGTTATTCTCCCACCTAATTCTTGATCTACCAACTAGGCATTTTCCCTCTGGTTTTCCTACAAGAAATTCCCATGCCCTCTCATTCATGCCATATGTCTTGCCCATCATAGTCTATGAGACTTAACTATTCTCATTATATTTGGTTTACCTATGAAGACCATGTAGCTCATTGTTTTATAGCCTTCTCCATTTGCCTTTCTGTTCATCTCCCTTGGTCCAAAACTTTTTTTTACATCTCCTAATATCATTATTTACATCATCCCACCATCTGATTTTAGATTTACCTCTTTGTTTTTTTTTTCGTGATTAATAAAAAAACTTGATATTTCCTCCATTCTATACATATGCTTCTATCTCATAATCTTAATTATTTTGCTCCATAGGTTATTATGGGTCTTATAAAGAGTTTTAGTCCACCGCTGTGGTCTTGGGGGGTAGTGTCGCTGCCTCATAAAGCAGTGAGCCTGGGTTCAATCCCCAGTCAAAACAAGTCTACTGGGTTTTTTCTCACCTGTAAGACAAATGTCAGAAACTTCAAGGCTCAAATGATTCCCAAACATCATCTGGCATCATTATCGTATTTGCCATGTTCAGCACGAATGTGAGTGTGTGACATGTTTCATTTTCGTGTTTATTATCTCGGAGGAGGACCTGACATTGAACTGATCATTCATTCGGGGAAACTCTCCAGGTTCTTGTGTGGTCAAGAAAGTATGTGTGTCCATAGTTTAAATCCCTCTCCCAACAGGACATGTCTGCATAAGGCTCATGTGGCATGTGGCACTTAAATGTACCTATTAGCCAAAAAGTTAAATTACATTAATGGAATGTAATAAAGAGTTTTATATATTCTGAATTTTGTATTTCTATGTACCAACTGGTACCTCAACACACGAAAGAGGAATATCCTTATTTTAGGAATTCACACTGTGTGGTATATTCGTTTAGGTAAAATATTTATCACTCACCTCATATTATTATTCTTCTTTAACTATAAACTAGTTTTGGAACATAGTTTCTGTTCCATCCTCAGTATCATCACGACTGTTGTTCTGACAAACTAGTTTCTGTTCCATCCTCAGTATCATCATGACCGTTGTTCTGACGACAGAACAAGTCATGATGATACTGAGGATGGAACAGAAACTATGTTCCAAAACTTGTTTATAGTTAAAGAATATTTCTTCTTCTTTAACTATGATGATACTGAGGATGGAACAGAAACTATGTTCTGAAACTAGTTTATAGTTCAAGAAATTATTCTTCTTTATACTGATGATACTGAGGATGGAACAGAAACTATGTTCTGAAACTAGTTTATAGTTCAAGAAATTATTCTTCTTTAACTATGATGATACTGAGGATGGAACAGAAACTATGTTCTGAAACTAGTTTATAGTTCAAGAAATTATTCTTCTTTAACTATGATGATACTGAGGATGGAACAGAAACTATGTTCTGAAACTAGTTTATAGTTCAAGAAATTATTCTTCTTTAACTATGATGATACTGAGGATGGAACAGAAACTATGTTCTGAAACTAGTTTATAGTTCAAGAAATTATTCTTCTTTAACTATGATGATACTGAGGATGGAACAGAAACTATGTTCTGAAACTAGTTTATAGTTCAAGAAATTATTCTTCTTTAACTATGATGATACTGAGGATGGAACAGAAACTATGTTCTGAAACTAGTTTATAGTTCAAGAAATTATTCTTCTTTAACTATGATGATACTGAGGATGGAACAGAAACTATGTTCTGAAACTAGTTCATAGTCATGATGATACTGAGGATGGAACAGAAAGTATGTTCCGAAACTAGTTTATAGTTAAAGAAGAATAATATGAAAAAAAACCTCCTGGCGCGACAGGCCTACAAGGCTCTTAGCCTACCAGCCGGCTGCTGGCCTCACATCCACATGTGTCAATCATAGAGGTAGATGATAATCAGCCAGTGTAGGGGTGACATGTGGTTAGCATGTCAAGTCCCCCAGCCGTTATAGCTAGTTCCTCAACCTGGAGCCGCTACTTATTGTAGGTACTCAAATGCATCACGATGCTGGGTGGGCACCGGTCCCATACTGGCCGAAACAACATTAGAAAATTTCTTCCCTCATGGAGAATCGAACCAGCACAAGTCCCGTAGCTCTGCGCCAAGGCTTCCTGCCTTAACCACTCGGCTACAGCGCAGGACAGAATAATATGAGGTGAGTGATAAAAAATTTTACCCAAAAGGAATATCCTATTTGACCATATATTCCTTCTATAATTTCCTTAATATAATTTTTGAAGGCAAAATTTTCAGAGAATTTTAAGAGGAAGACTATTTTAGAAGATGCAATAGAACTTTTGGATGCCAAAACTATCAAGAAACAAAATGGGTAGCTAAAAGAAAAAAGGTTTCAATTACAAGGCATCGCTTTTAGAAAGTGATATATTTCAACTATTAATGCTTCGATGTCCAATGCTGTGGTCTCGAAGTAGTAGCATGCTGACTTGTCACGCAGCGGGCCTGGGTTCAATTTCCGGTCAGGATAGACTCCTGCGTGAGGTTCTTTCAAGGTTTTTCCCACCTGTAAGACAAATGTCAGGAGGCCTAGGACCCAACAGTCCCCAAAAATCATCCAGCCATCATTATCATCATCATTTCATCGATATGGAAAGCAACGAGAAGCTACCACACCTATAATTCCCTAGTAAAGCTGCAAAGCATAGCAGGAAAAATGCTATGATTGCAGTGAAAGAACTGTCCTCAGGCAGAACATTATAGAATAGAATGCTTTGATACTTCTAATGAATTAAAAATCATTCTACCTGTTGCTTATTCAATTATATTAATTTTTAAACAATATGCATGTGATGATCTTGTAGAAGATTTCCGGGCTGTTGGCCGTGGTCTTGAGGCTTGTAGTCCCCCAATGTTTTGCCAGAGACTGCATCTGGCAACCCTTGAGGATGCCGGACGCAGTCTCTGGCAAAACGTTGGGGAACTTCAAGCCTCAAGACCACGGCCAACAGCCCGGAAGATCATCATAATAACTCCGGCTGTGAAAGCCCAAGTCAATATGCACCTGCTTCAATGCCACACACAGCACTTTTAGTGGTTTGCATATTAACAATGTTAATGTGGTCTACTTTTCAATTTATGTATGGCTGTACTATGTGAGATGCCCTCTATGAATATTTCAACTGATCATCAGTTACTAACTATATCAATAGCTGTTAGCCGCGGCAGTCTAGCCGTTATGTTCTTTGCCTCTAGTCCCAAGGGTTGCAAGATCAAACCCAGACAGGATCAATGGAGATTTGTAGGTAGGATAGATTTACAGTTTCATTCTCTTCTTCCTTCCAAGTATTAGCCCAAAGCCTGTTACGATCCTATAGAAAATTTTCCCTCCAGCGTTTCATAGGACGGCCCAAAGGTCTTTGTCCTCTTGGTATATAATTATAAACAGCTTTGAGGATCCGATTTGAACTCATTCTTTCTTTAATTTTTTAAAGGTTTCAATTAGGGTTTTCTTAGCTTTTGATGTTAATATCACATCTTCGGCATTAGCTACACACTGACTCAACCTTGTTGAGATGAAAAATTCATGCAGAAGGAAAATCAAGCTATGCAAAACACGTTATCCATGAAGGATATCGCATGTTAAACACGTTATCCATGAAGGACATCGCATGTTAAACATTGAAAACACCCTAACGGTAATGCACAGAGAAAATAATCCAGCGAAGATAAACGTACTCGAAGAGATGGAAATCATGAAAGCAGCTCAAAACAATGACAATCTGATAAGCGAAAACGAACCCAATACATGTAACCCCCTCTACCAGATCTTCAGTGAAACACCAGTTTTGAATCCTGCCGATGATGGGACAAGTCCCGAAAGCGCTACAATTAATTAAGTTGAGGAGACGGACCTTTCAGGTGAATATTCCATAATTTTATATTTTAATTTTGAATAATACCTCAATGGAACACATCATGAATCTTATAAAAGTTGAGTATTAGCATGGTTGCCAGATTATTGGTCCAAACTGCTAGAGGTGTCAGATCATTTAAAAAGCATATCTCCCCTCCCAGTCAAATAATACAACACAGGGGACAGGAAGTGACAACACAGAGGACAGGAAGTGACAACACAGTAAGAGAAGGAAGAGAATCGACAGCACATTCCTATCATATTTTCCATGTGCAGATTTAACTTGGGTGAATAATGGACCTTTCCCTATATCCTTCATATAAGCAGTGAAGAGGCAGAATAAAAATTCTTCTTCAAATTATCTCGTTCCATTTTTTTTCCCTAAACCAACCGCAGATGAATATTAGATTTATTCAATACATATTTTCTTCTTCTTAGCTGTGGTTTCACACAAACTGAAGTTTTAAACTTGTGCTGTAAGTACACCAAATTTCTAAGATTGATATCTGTGTATAAGGAAAGAAATGGAATATATAAATTTGAACAATGGAGAACTAAAACCTAATACTGAATGCACTTATTTAGGAACAAAATTAGACCATTCAGGCGATAACACAGTGGAAATTAAAAATAGAATCACTCAAACAAAACAAGCAATAAATGCTTTAAACTCTGTTTGGAGCAAAAATATTTCAAAAAATAGAAAATTACAATATATCAAATCATAATTCAGAGCATTTTAACATATGGTGCTAAAGTTTGGCAAATTCCTGCCAGGAAAACAAAAATAATTTTAAGTACAGAAATGGATGTTTTAAGATCAGCTGGAAAATCTAGAATGGATAGAATACAAAATATAGAAATAAGGGAAATTTTGGGTGTACAAAAGGAACCGGACATAATAGACATTATAGAAAAGAAAAGATTATAATGGTATGGTCATGTCAAAAGAATGCCAGAGCAAAGATTGCCTAAAATTGTTATGGAATGGATCGCAATGGAAAGGAGGAAGAGAGGAAGACCGCAGAAAACATGGATAGAAGGGGTACAAGCGGCTATGAATATCAGAGGATTGGAGGAAGATCAATGGATGGACAGAGAGGAATGGTATTTGGTTTCCGGAAGATGGTGGCAGCTGCCATGATACCGGATGATGATATTTTTGGTTCTAAATGATCATTCATAAAAACAGATTTCATAAGAGAATACTGTACAATTTCTTACTGAACTGAATTTACAAGGTTATGAAAAATATAATCATATTCCTAAAACAGAAATCAAACTACTGTAATCAATGGTAAAGAAAAAAATTTATGTCTGAACCAGGAATCAAACTCCGGACCTTCATTGCCAGTCAAAACTCTGACTGATGAAATTTTGCCATTATCACCATAATCCAAGCTGCCAAATTTTCAACAGTCAAGAGTTTTGACTGACAATGGAGATAAAGATCTTTGAAACCGGTATCGTGAAAACAGGGAACTTTATAAGGTGAGATGAAAAAACATTTAACCAACTCGATTTATAAATTGTAAATTACTTTGTAGTTTTATGTTTTTATTATAAATTTAGCACTTCTTGCTGAAGCTGAAGAACAAATTATATTTGAGGAGAAAAATATATGCTTAGGCAGGGGTTTGAACCCAGGACCTTTAGCTACGTTAGTGCTGTACCGTCTGAGCTATCATAAGCACTCTAATCTAAAAGCAAATTTTTCTCTTATACATTTTTAATTCCCCGAGTTTGGCACTCTCGGAAATTAAAAATGTATCAGAGAAAAATGTGTGTATGGCATCCGTGTATAGGCCTAAAGCTAAAGGTCCTGGAATCAAAACCAAGTCTAAGTGTATATTTTTCTCTTCAAATATAATTACTTTTGTGTTACTTTTTACTGTAATTTTAATTAAATAAATTTTTCTCTTTACCCTTGATTATAATGTGTACATTAATTTAGTTATTTTGTTAGTTATTTTCGCCAGACTCTGAACACCACATACAAAACATTCATCAAGCCAATACTACTATACAATGGGGAGGTAATAATCACAGCAAATAACTCGAACCTGAATCGCCTAGAAGTATGCCAAAATCAGGCTTTACGGCTTATAACTGGCGCAGCAAAATCAACTCCAATCGCAGCAATGCAAGCACTAACTCAGAACCCTCCAATATGTCTAACTTTAGAGGAACAGGCAATAACACAACATGAGAAAATGTTACGATTAACAACAACAAAATGGGAAAAAAGGCAGTTACAACCAAGCAAGTTGAAAACACAAACAAGTTTCTTGTCCAAAGTAATGGAAATAAAAACAGATTTGAATCTTCCTAAATCTAAAGAAAATATTTTGATCAGAGATAACCCTCTTACTTTTGAACCAATTAATATTCAGCTAAATCTAGAAGAACCAGTTACAAAATCTGAAACTCCCACACTTGTACTAAAAGCTCTAGCATTAGAAGTTGTGAATAAGAGATATCCACCAGAAGAATGGTTACATCGGTACTTGCTCAGGTAGCTCAGTTGGTAGAGCACTTGGTCTAGAGAACCAAGGGTCCCGGGTTCAAGTCCCGGTCTGAGCGTATAATTTTTCTCTTTAAATATGATTTATCCATCATTGAGATGTACGAAATCAATAATAAAAACTTGTAAAAAGCCGTACTGGCTGTAATGTATAATTCCCAAATATGTCTTCTTAATAAAGGAGCCGCTATTTGCAAGATAGAAGCATGGCTTCACAGCATTTGGTGGGCGGGAATTACAATGTATATAGAGAAGGATTTGCGTTTAGATCGGTACTTGCTCAGGTAGCTCAGTTGGTAGAGCACTTGGTCTAGAGAACCAAGGGTCCCGGGTTCAAGTCCCGGTCTGAGCGTATAATTTTTCTCTTTAAATATGGTTACATGTCTACACAGATGGATCTACTATTGATAACAACTCAGGATCAGGAATTACATGTGCATTATTTTCATTTTATCAACCAGCAAGGATACCACACAACAAATTTTGATGCAGAAGTAACGGCTATTCATATTTCACTCCAACAATTACTATACAGAATAAATAAATTTCAAAATGCGGTCATACTCTCTGATTCTAAGGCAGCAATATATGCAATAAATTCACACAAAATGAAGTCAATACAAATTAAAGAGTGCTACAAAATGATTCAACAACTCCAAAAACTACAGAAAGAATTCAATTGCAATGGATACCTGCACATTGTGGAATTGCTGGAAATGACACTGCTGATTTTCTTGCCAAAAAAGGCTCCAATTTAATTCAGATACTACTAAAAGCTTACCTTTCACATCCATAAAAAGAATAGTTAAAAACAAATATAAAATCAAACAAAACCAAGACCTATGTAATAAAGCCAAAGACAAAAATGGAATATTTTAGTAAAGAAGCCAGATATTATTCCAGAATTTCCACGTAAAACTACAGTAGCAACATTTGACTGCTTACAGAACATGACTATTTAGCCAAACATTTATATAAAATAGGAATCTACACGAATCCAAATTGTCCTCTATGCAATAAAGACAAAGAAATGAATGAAGAACACCTACAAACCTGTGAAGTATTACCTGTTGGATCCACAATAGAGAAATATTGGAGAGCAAGAACGCTAATGGCTTCGGTGCCAAGGCCCAGCATTTGAAAACAACAACAACATTTAGTTATTTTGATCATAGTAATAACTTTAGCTTCTTAAAACTGTATTAATTTAACAGAAATCAAAGTTTACATTGCTGTAACATATGCTGCCTGTTTGTTTACAGGCACCACCAGAGCTGTTGCATTTTTAGTTTTTTTTAATAAAATATGACTATAAACTTATTGTACAGTAAAAAGTAGAATAGTGAATATAAGCCGCGCCTAACTTTTCATTAATAAAAGAGTTACAATTTAATAAGAATTATATGAATCGTGAATTCTTCTTACCTCATATTTGTATGTTTCACGATTCATTTAATTCTTATTAATAAAACCTCATAACCTCAAAATGTTAAAAATTCTCAAATACTAGTTTTGATTCTTCTGTGTACCAGAGGTATACTAACTTTACATACAGCAAACTCCCAATTATCCGTGCATGTATTATCCGGTTTGCAGATTATCCGGGTATGACTCTTTTTCACGGTATTTTTTTTTAAAAATACTGTATTTTGTATTGTTATGAAACAATTATTTATTTTTAAACGTGCTACTGTGAACCGCACTTAGAAACCTTCACTCACAACCCCCTCTACTGATGTGTTTAACTGTACCAACCAACATTCTGAGAATACAATACAATTTCTCGTATAAGACTTGAAAGCATAATAATAGTCCCTTCGATTGGTTGCTGGCCAAAGGAAGGCAAGGCCAGTGATGGGGCCGCCATCTTATAGCCTCTGATGAAAGCAGAATAACGGCTTGTGAAATGAGATTCATGCGCAGAACAGCGGGTTACACCAGATGGGATCGGAAAAGGAACACCGATATCTTAAAAGAATTGAAGACTATACCAATTTTGGAATATATTAAACAGTACCAACTAAATTGGAAACACCATCTTGAAAGAACGAGTTCAAATCGGATCCCCAAAGCTGTTTATAATTATATACCAAGAGGACGAAGATCACTGGGCCGTCCTATGAAACGCTGGAGGGAAAATTTTCTATAGGATCGTAACAGGCCTTGGCCTAATACTTGGAAGGAAGAAGAAGAAGACAATACAATAATATTTAATTTTAGGAAGTTACATTTTGAGGTTATTTTAATTATATTATTTTAAAATAATTATATTAATTATATTATTTTAAAAATAATATAATTATAAGACAATACAATTTCGGAAATTTTCGTTGCATGAGTCACTGAAAGTTTGTTTTACAGATTGAAGCCACGGATATGCTGTGGCAGTGGGTTTATCGCTGGTTACTAGTGTAGTTGACGCTGGTTATGGCGGCCATTTTGAATAACTGTCGTAACCGGAGTGGTCATGACAGGAAATAGTCTCACTTTTTTTTTCATATTTACGAGTAAAATAAAATAATGACAATTACAACTCGCACCTAAATACATTTAATATATCATTTTATGAATATTTGTTGCATTTAAGTAGTGTTAAAGTGGGTAAATAAATTTCTGATCAACTTCCACGGTGGCGAATAATTTAATTGGATTATCTGTGTTTTTCGATTTTCCATACATATTTCGGTCCCAATTAACACGGATAAATGGGAGTTTGCTGTATTTGAAATATGAATGAAAAGAACGGTTTTATTTTTTGGGCCAATACGATACACTGCTTTGAAATTAAAAAATACTTAAAGCAGAGGATTAAGAATTTAAACCTTAATTTTTTTAAAGCTACAAATTAGTGTGTTAACATATTTTTGCCATGATCAATTAAATTATTTTATAAATGTATTGCGTGTGTTGAACATTCTCACAATGTCCATGGGTTTGAAATTGTATTTAATAAAGTGACAGCTTCATTATACTGGTCCACATCTGAAACAAACAATATTTTCAGTTTTTATAATATTCAGAAAGGATACAAGCATATATCTCAAGTTATGTAGGTAGGAAATAACACTATGAGGATTATTTTAATTTATGTTGAGTTGTTTTTGACTCACCTCATACTTCTTAACTCTCTTGCAGACTCGAGTTTCATCACTGCATTTGTGACATTCTCAATGCTGTATCACGTTCACAACTAACGTCCAACGGCCTCCTCTCCTGTCAGTCTGCAGGAAAGGAGGCTGTTGGACATCAGTTGTGAACATGATGCAGCATTGAGAATGTCACAAATGCAGTGAAGAAACTCGAGTCTGCGAGGGAGTTAAGAAGTATGAGGTTAGTTAAAAATAACTTAAAATAAAAAAAAAAGCATATATCTGTCTGTGTAAATGAAAATGATGAAGAGAAAGTAAAATTTGTTTCTCTTTTAAAAAAAAAAAAAACAACACCAGCTTAATGTCCCCTTCAAACAACAGTATGATTTTTGGCTCAACTGCACTTCTTCTAGCGCTTGATTTTTCAGTTATATTGTTGTAAACTATAGCTCTTCTTCTGTATTTACTAACATTTTTTAATATTTTAACCTTTTTCAAACAATTTTTATAACATTATTAGACAATTTTGAAGTGTTTATTTAAATTTGCAAATCACAATATTATGACACTGTTAGACAATATTGTGATGCTAACTGCTATTTTCTCTACAGAGTATATTACTTAGTCTATGATTTTTCTATCGCTGTTTTGGGTTATTGCTGGTTGGATCAGCGTTAGGGAGTGATAAGTAAGTGTACACCCATTTTTAATAAACGTTTGGTAATTTTAATATTATTAATACATTTTTAACATAGATTTGGGGATTTATTGCAAAGATTAAACATTTAAATTTCATAGTGATGGATAGCAATCGAGGATGATAATCGATGTGGTTTGATTGTGGTTTATCGCTGGCTCTATAAACTCTGGCGCATGCGCAGTGTTGTTCTATAGGACTATGAAAATATTTCATGCAAGTTTAAGTGCAGTTTTTCCCAATATATTATATCTTAACATTCATTGCTGAAAGTAATGTTAAACCTACTTTAGAGCTCCTAACCTATAATTTTGATATATAACGGAAGCTAATATAAAGACCTAAACCACTTAAAGTAACAGTTTGCAGTTAAACATTCAGACTATCACATTGCTAACATAACTGTTTCCTAAGGTTAGTTTAGATCCTTAGCTTAGCTTCCAATATGGTATATTTCAAAATTATAGGTTAGGAGCACTAAAGTGCAATATTAACAAACTGACCATTTTTTTATTCAATACCCCAGGTAGTCACTTCGACATTTCTGGTGTTCTCTCCTGGCATTGGCATAATTTGTAATTCACTTCTGAGGTTGGGGCATCTGGAAGGTGGGGTTACGGCAGCACCGATGATATGATGGGTGATGATGATGATGATGATAGTGGTGCACCAGGAAAGTCCTTAATCCTAAGCTTAATCTAAGATGAATATGAATGATGATGATTGTGATGGCCATATGATGTTCGGGGACCGTTCGAGGATTAAAGTTTCCTGACATTTGTCTTATAAGTGAGGAAAAACCTTGAAAAAACCTCACCCAGGAAACTTGTCCTGACCGGGGAACGAACCTGGGTCCATTATGTAACAAGGCAGCACTCTACCTCAAGACCACAGCAGTGGATTACAAACTCAGAATTAATATGTTCATTTAACACTACTGGAATGAATACCAACCAAACTTTTCAGTAATATCTGATGGTCTCTGCATATACATATCACTTGAAACTGCGTTCTTTCCTTGAGCTACTCCTTGGAATTCCACCCATCCAGATAATGGTTCTTGAATAGGCTCCATCATCCTTACTGTCACAACATGATTATCTGTGGTTTTTATTTCAATTGAAACACCATTTGGATTTGTCTGAAATTAAATGAACAAGAGTTAATTACTATACCAAAAGCTATTGTTCTCACATATGCCACCTTTGTAACAAATAATTGCCTCTTTTTGTCTAAACACTTATGCCAATGGCTTATCAGCCAGGTTCTGGCCTTGTCTCCACATATATGAAGCATAGAGCTGAACAGTCATCCAGCCAGTAGATTGACACATGGTCAGCATGCTGTCAAAAGCACAAAGGACGACAATTTTGAATAATAGTTAGTTAAATAGGGCCTAATTTTGCAGCGAGTTATGCAATATATCCTAAGATATGAGCACCATTATTTTCATTTTATAGTGTATCTTTTCATACAGATTTTGATTTCCTGAGATCAGGTTAAGTCAGATATGCTAGATTGTAATGTACATTTAATTTCATTTATATATAGGTTAGGTAGGCCTACTGCTAAATATTGTATGGAAGTTTCAGGTCACATATAAACAGTAAGATCAGAAAGTGTACTTTTACATAATTATTATTAATTAGCAACTTACGCTTAAAATATTTCCTAGTATGGATACTTGCTTCCCTATATGCCGTACTAATGCAGACCCATTTACTCGAGTTCTAGGCTCAACGTTCTCAGTTTGATGTTTAAACTGAAATGCCATTTTCTTTAAATGTTATTTTATAGAATAAAGACGGATTTTTAAATAATAGTTATCACAATATTTATACTATTTCACAGTGACAAATAACTAAATAAATTGGCGCGTATAAGAGAACTTCAATATATCGATATAGAAAAGAATATCGACACAAATACGAGAGAACGATTAATCGCTATTAACATATCGTAATCTATGACTAAGATCGACCTCCATGGCCTACTGAATCATAGGTCATTCAGAAATAATCATTTATTGATCATAGAGAACCGAGTTTATTGATGTAAATCCACGGAGCGGGTGACTTCATAATTTATTTCGGAATTTTTGTAAAAATGTGAATTTTCCGCCACCCTCAAGAAATCTGCTTTCTCCATTTATGATGGTCTAGAACATCTTAAACAAGTCTCAATTCAACCATAGGCCTACATTTTTTTACCATTCAATCCTCTTCAGATCTCCTTTTTTCTTTCCAAGATCTACTTAGGGATTCCCATTTCATGTGGGTCTTATAGCAATTGTATATTTTTTAGTGTAATGGAAAAGTGGTCCATTGCTATAACTCCCAACCTTGGGCACCAGGTGATTTTTAATCAAGGTTTTCTTCCTCAAGCCTTTGTCGAGTGAATGCTGACCTGCAATGTTTGTAACCCTCAACAGGGACCCTCACTAAGATTTATCACCCAGGTCAAGCTGAACCGATGTTTGTTTTTTACGAGATTGTTACTCCTCCCCTAACCTTTTTTTTTTTTTTTCAACCTAGCTTGGGACAGTTTTATTTATTTGAAATCAATAATATTACAAAACTTAAATTTAAAATGGATATTAAATTAAGTTTACTGGAATATTATTTCCCTATGTCCACTGATTTTAAGAAAAAAAACTTGTCATCCAAAATATTTCTACTTCTAATTTTTCTTTTACCCTCTCTTTTTTTTTATAGGAAAGAGTTAGGAACTCTGAATCACACATTGAACATTTACACTTTAAGGCTGGTATTCAGAAATCAATCTTTACGCAAAGAGTGACTCTTTCCCCTCCTCTATGATGTAAAGAGTATTCATAAAACTGATGCAAAGAGTGACTCTTTCCCCCTCTCTACGTCATAGAGAGGTGGAAAGAGTTGCTCTTTGCATAAACATTGGTTCCTGAATACAGGCCTAAGACAAACAATGGAAAGATTTCAGAGTGTGTCATTCAACTCACTTTGGGGAACACTAGCATACACCTGCATTCACATTACAAGGGATAACAGGTCTAGAAGGCTCTTAACCCATTAGCTATTTGCTGGCCTCACATCCTCATGTGCCATTTACAGAGATGAATAATCATCCAGCCAGGATAGTGGTGACATGACTAGGTTCCCAGTCTTTATAGCTCATTTTCCTAGCCTGAAGCTGCTACTTATCATAGCTATGCAAATTTATCATAATGCTGGGTGAACACCTGTCTTGTTACTGACCAAAATTCCATGAAAAAATTACTTGCCCATGGAGACTCAAACTAATGCATGTCACCTAGTTCTGTACCAGGGCAATGCTTTAGACCGCTTACCTTCAGCACATGACTAAAACTTTCACGCTTTTTTATATCTGTGGAGACCCTTAGGGGTCCCTATCTAGGGGATATATGGATGGCGACCACAACGTGCCCAAGCTGAGCAAAACATTGCTTCCACTTACTTGTGTCTTGCTCCTTACTTTTATCTTTAACTGATCTGGTATTTCTTCCTTTTCTAGTACCAGATCCCTCTTTTTACTTTCCTATCCAGTCTCCCTTGCCTGACCTCTTGTTTTCTTCGAGCCTGATGGTATTAGAGTATTTGAGGCCCAAGGGTTCACTTCTGTCTTCCCAGTATCTCTTTCTTTTAACCTCGTGGACACTCACCTTGAATGCCCACATAAGCTGCATGTTCAAATGCAGTCCCATTGCAACTTATAGCATAAGTATGCAATGGATTCGTGTCATCAGCTGTGGCTGGATATACGTAATGAAGTAGTAGTCATATCTGTGGAGGACATCATACACCAAAGTTATGCCTAATATATACATCAAGAAAGGTTTGACCTTCTTCTTCTTCTACTACAAGGTTTAGGCTATGCAGCATGTTCCGGCGAAGTTAAAAGTGGAGTCCATCTTCTACGTGGTCGGCCAACATCTCTTGTTCCTCTGGGATTATACAGGAAGGTTCTTTTTGGTATTCTTTCGTTGTTCATTCTCATTAAGTGTTCTGTCCATTTCTTATTATTTTCGCTGATTTTATCTTCAATTTTATATATATTTAATTCTTCTCGTATAGTTTCATTCCTTATTCTATCCGCTCTTGTGCATCCTTTCACATTACGTAAAAATAGCATTTCCGCAGTTTGTATCCTGCTTTTATCCCTTGATTTCATTATCCAATTTTCACTTCCATACAACAACAAAGGAACAGCCATTGTTTTATATAATTTAAGCTACGTATCTTTCCTTGTTTTCCGACGTAAGGTTCTTTTTATGGTTCCACAAATAGCCTGAAATTTATTTACTTTATTTTCTATATATTTACTTGTCTATAAGTTATATCACATCCTAAATATTGGAAATGTGATATTTGTTCTATTATTTTGTTATCCAGTACAATTTTTTATCTAATTCCATATTTACCAATAAATGCCATTACTTTTGACTTATTTATTGATATTTTACAATTATATCTATTAGCTATTAATTTAAATTTATATACTAACATTTGGAGCTCATTTTCAGATTCTGCTAAAAGTACAACATCGTCAGTGAATAATAAAGCATTTATTTTATCTTTATTATCAATTAATATTCCTTCATTAGTTAAAACCTTCTTCCATTCTTTTAGGATATCGCCAAAGAGAAGGCAATCTACCTAAGGGAAAGCACCCTAAAAACAAAGCCGAATCAAGTTGGGAGGCTGTAAGGTGGCAATCCCACCACCCAACTATATCTGCGCAGCCCTTGTAAGGCGGCCAGATGGATTTTCTATTACTATAAAGCGAAGGTTTGACCTACTTAACAAATTTTATTTCTATATATACCTTTTTTTTATGTATCTGTCACATATATCAAGAAATGCAAATATGGAGATAAAATTGTCCCCCTTTCAGTTCTATGGGCTGGGACTACTTCCGGGAATCCATGACAAAGGTTCAAACACAGGGACATGTTCCTAGGAACATGGAATTCTTCTCTCAAAATATTAAACTGAATATATTCAAAACTGTTATTCTCCCATTATATTATATGGATGCAAAATATGGACTCTTACTTTAAGGGAGGAGAAAATATTATGAATATTTGAGAATAAAGTTCTTAGGAAAATTTTTAGATCAAAGAGAGATGAACAAACAGGCAAATGAAGAAGACTACATAACAGTGAGCTACATGATCTTTATAGGAAACCAGATATAATAAGAACAGTTGAATCTTACAGACTGCAAAGGGCAGGACACATGGCACGAATGGGGGATGAAAGAGGGGCATGGAAACTTCTTGTACGAAAACCAGAGGGAAAACACTAAGTTGTTAGACCAAGAATGAGGTAGGGTATAACATTAATCATGCGAAAGGTCCTGGGTTCAAACCCCATCTGAGCATATCATTTTTCTCTTCAAATATAACATTAACCATGGTTTGAGGGAAGTAGATTATACAGGGGATGATTGCAAAATGTTAGCTCAGTATAGGGATGTATGGAGAGCTTATGTCAGGACAGCCATATACCTACAGGTTCGATAGTGCCAGTGAGTTAGTTATTGTACAGTAGTTATTACATTGTTCAGCTTATTATGCATACATTATAAATAGGCAGCCTAATGGGTTGAAGCAAGGAGATGCACTATCTCCTCTACTATTTAATTTTGTACTAGAGCATGCCTTCAAATCTTTAGAGGATGAAGAAGGCCTACAACTCAATGGTACTAATAAGCTGTTATTTTATGCTGATGACGTAGTACCTTGACGATAGCGAGGAGGTACTAAAGGCCAACATGCACACACTATTGGGTAACACTAAGAAATTAAGACTGGAAGTAATATCAATAAAACTAAATATATGGTCACATGTAGAAAACATTATATAATGGAAATGGACAGCTAATGACAAATGAGAGAAATTTTGAGGAAGTGGCTGAATTCAAATACCTAGGAACAATAATTACAAATAGGAATGAGATGCATAAGGAAATTAAACATAGGCTCAATTCAGGAAATGTGTGCTATTATGCATTACAGAGACTTTTGATGTCCCAACTCCTTTCAAAAAACGTTGAACTGAAAATACATAGAACTATTATTCTACCAGTTATATTATATGGATGTGAAACGTGGACTCTTACTTTAAGGGAGGAAAGGAGATTGTAAGCATTTGAGAATAAAGGACTTAGGAAAATTTTTGGACCAAAGAGAGATGAACAGACAGGTGAATGGAGAAGACTACATAACAATGAACTACATGGTCTTTATAGGAAGCCAGATATAATAAGAACAGTTAAGTCTCGTAGACTGCGATGTGCAGGACATGTGGCATGTATTGGGAATGAAAGACGTGCATAGAAGTTTCTTGTAGGAAAACCAGAGGGAAAATGCTCAATTGGTAGACCAAGAATGAGGTGGGAGAATAACATTAACTATGATTTGAGGGAAGTAGATTATACAGGGAATGATTGGAAAGCATTAGTTCAGGATAGTGATGTATGGAGAGCTTATGTCTGTATGGCCATGAACCAACGGGTTCGATAGTGCCAGTGAGTAAGTAATGTTTTATGCTTGTCAATTTTTAAACACCGGGTAGCTATTCTCCTTCCATTGCAATGTTATGTGATTATAGTTCAAAATTTTCAGTGAGTAGAGTCCATTAACTACCAAACACACTATAATAATAATAATATTATAACAACAATAATAATCATTATATTAAAAAACATTTTATTTGAACAAAAACATATTTTACAATACAATAAATTCTCATTCTGGCAGAAGTTAACTAAATCATATTATATACATCATCATCCTTCACGGATTAGGCCTTTGCCTGTTCTGATCTCACATCTGTTCAGCACAGCACTTTCTTGGTCTTCCTACCAATCTTTGTCCTCCAGGATTATACATCAGTGCCATCTTTGGTATCCTATCCTCTGTCATTCTTTGCAGATATATTATATAGTCCCACATTTTTAAGAACATTACAAACATAT
Organism: Diploptera punctata; assembly: GCA_030220185.1. NCBI lineage: Eukaryota > Metazoa > Arthropoda > Insecta > Blattodea > Blaberidae > Diploptera > Diploptera punctata. The sequence goes on from JASPKZ010004543.1 coordinate 1,227,254, forward strand.
ATATATATAAATATGAAAGTTTTCTTGGGTTTTCCACGTCTTGGATTCAAGTTCGGCCTCTGGCCACTGATTCCGACGTTTCGGCATGATCCCACATGCCATTATCAAGGAATGATAAGTTTGAGTCACAGGTTTATGTCTTATATAATAAAATATATAGAGTTTTTACTGTGGTCCGTTTCCGAAGACGTACACCCATCCAAGGTTTTAGTTCCTATGTACTTAAATATCTTCAGTTTTCAGTGTGGTCCATTTCGGAAGCCATTCACCCATCCAAGCGTCGACCACACTCAATGTTGTCCAGCCGTGGTTTTCTTCATATCTTGGATGGGTGAACGGCTTCCGAAATGGACCACAGTGAAAACTCTATGTATTTTATTATATAAGACCTAAACCTGTGACTCGAACTTATCATTCCTTGATAATGACATGTGGGATCATGCCGAAACATCGGAATCAGTGGCCAGAGGCCGAACTTGAATCCAAGACGTGGAAAACCCAAGAAAACTTTCATATTCATACTTATATCTGCGAAAATCTGCAATATAACATGTATATATGGTATGATATAAGAAAATAAATGCCTAGACGGGATTCGAACCCAGAACTCTGAGTCTGTACCTCAGCGTGATATCCATTACACCACCAGGCGAATCCAATTCAAACACTTATTTTTCTTATATATACTGCTATAAAGTAAAAATACTCTCTTTAATTTGCTTACTTGTTTTAGTCAGCTACTAGATGGCAGTGGAGACCGAGTTCTCGCGACATCTAGTAATAATGGAGAATATAATACATATATAAGAAAAAATAAGTGTTTGAATTGGATTCACCTGGTGGTGTAATGGATATCACGCTGAGGTACAGACTCAGAGTTCTGGGTTCGAATCCCGTCCAGGCATTTATTTTTCTTATCATATCATACCATATTAAGCTTGCATTGCTCAATGTTAAAACATTTAATTATAACATATATATATATTGAAACTTTTTATTGTATTGTTTTGGATTTTATTTGCTGTACAAAATTAATTGAATATGTCCTCTCTGTGTCACAAGGCAAACTCCAATTGGAGACAGATTTGCAACATACCTACTAGAAACTCTATAGTTTTCTGGTAAAATATATTAAAAGTGTTCTAACACTGAAGAATAAGTTAAAGTTTATCAATACTGTATAAATTTAGATTAAACTCTAACCTAAAAATCAGCGTATCACAAAAACACAATTGTGGAGTTAATGATTTCTGCCAGAATGATGATACTATGATAAAAATAATTAAGTGAAAAGAAATAACTACTCTATATGAGCAAATGTAATCTATGTTATCATAAAATTAAATCACTGACAAAACTTATAAAAGTAAAATAACAAAGGACTTCATGTAGGTGCTCTAAAATTTCCCTTACAAACTTCTAGAACTAGTAGAGGGACTGATTGATAATATTTAGGATTGGAAACCATGTCCAGAAACTTACCATTTCTGTGCTACAGCCATTTGAAAACATGTTTTTAATGCGACCACTTTTACAAGTAGCGTGACACAGTACATCACTTGTTTACAATTCAACTCATTAATAACCAAAGAAAAAATGGAAACTGAATCAAGACTTGCATTAATAATCCCAGATACACCCTCCACAATTCATTTTTGCAGTTTTCAAAATTTCAAAAAAATTTGACATTTTTTTGAAAAAAGAAACAAGTCTTGGAATATTCAATAGGTAAATTTTTTATTTAGACAAATCGTGAAGCTATTACCTGTTGAGACACGTGACATATGTTCAGGCAATGCTTGTTCTCAAATGGCTGTAAGCATGAAAACGGTAAGTTTCCAGACATGGTTTTCAATTCTAAATATTATCAACCCAGTCCCCTCTACAAGTCCTAGAAGTTTGTAAGGGGAATTTTAGAGCACCCTGTATATGTATATAAATATACTTTAGAATATTTTATTAAAACAATTGGTTTCTACAATGATCTTGATGAAGATTTTCGGGCTGTAGGCCGTGGTCGTGAGGCTTGTAGTTCCCCGACGTTTTGCCAAAGACTGCGTCTGGCATCCTCAAGGGTTGTCTTGAGACTAGCATTTCTTGAGGTATGCTCACTTCAGGTTCTCCAGGATATAGTATAAATAGCTGATTGAACTTAACACTTCCTAAAGAAGAGATCAAGGTGATTACACCGGTATCCTGGAGAACCTGAAGCGAGCATACCTCAAGAAATGCCAATCTCAAGACAACCCTGGAGGATGCCAGACACAGTCTTTGGCGAAACGTCGGGGAACTACAAGCCTCACGGCCTACAGCCCGAAAATCTTCTTCAACATCATCATAGCAACTCCGGCTGTGAAAGTCTACGTGAATACGGTTTTTACAATATTAATCATTTTAATAAATATTTTACAAAATATTGTAAATTATATCTTGTTAAAAGTGAACCATTTAAATTATTAATTGCAATTATGATGGAAACTATAATACCGGAGAACAAGAATTTAGTTCACTACATTATTAAGATCCATCAATAAACATAAAAATATATCAGTATCTTTCGGACGGAATGTATCACTTGCTAGTTTAAATCTATCTTGATTCCAATTGGAAATCAATAAATTTTAAATACAAGTAAATTACTTCAGCAAAATTATGTAAAAACTTGCTATTATTATATAAAAAATATAATAAATAAAACTTAGTTTTATTTGGTTTTCATATTTATTAAGATATAATGCAGTGACAGCTGTTTCGGCACACTGTACCTTCTTCAGACATGTTAAATTATGAATTGTGTTATTATAGTACATATCAACTGATCTAAGCAACAATACAACAATAATTTATTTAAATTTTTTAATTTAACAAAGGCGATTCATTCAAATCAAGTTGAGAATTTAACAGTTTCTAACTACTTTTCAATTTATTTATTTCTGCAGCCTCCAAAAGGTCCAACTTCTTACCCTTATCATGTGTTCCTTTATCCGAGGCTGTAGAAATAAATAAATTGAAAAGTAGTAATAAACTTTTAAATTATATTACTTTTAGTCTGGACATCTTTCCTCAATATTAATGTTGATTTGTTCTTGAACATGTTTCAAAACAATTCTGTTTTATTGTCAGCCATTAAATCATTGGACAGATAATACTTCACATATGACCAGCCTCATGGGCTAGTGGTCAACGTTTCCGACTACAGTTCAAGAGGTCCCGGATTTGATTCCTGGTCAAAAATACAAATTTTTTCCTCAAAGGAAATTATTCCTATGGTTACTCATGGTCTGGAACTTAGGTTGAGAACTCTCCTGGCGCTTCACTATCATTTATCACCCATCATATCATCGGGGTAACGTAACTCCGTACTTTAGAAATGGGTTACAATTAAGCAATGCCAGGAGAGAAGACCAGAAATGTCGAAATGACAACCTGGGGCAATGAAAAAAACTTCACATATTGAATTACTAAACATAACCCTAAAAGGGAGACGAAATTTCATCATCATCTAATGTTGGAGGGGGAAGGTAAATCAATGAAGGCGCTGAACTTGGAGTTATTGATGTTGCTCATCATATTGGAATGACCCTTCACTTAAATATTTATAAAACGGTGTATATCCAAGGATATCATAATTTCAAAACACTTTAAAGTTGTAAGAATAAATGTTAATTATAATGTAACATCTTAATATGAGTATACTTAAGTTTCTTTAAATATGTTATGAAATATATACAAAAAGAATTTATACATATTTATGACTTCCACAATAACAAAAAAAAGAATAGTATTAAAATCAATTATAAAGCTTGTAAGTCACTTTTGAACTATTATAATAAAATATGAGAATATTACACAAATAATAATATCTTAGAATGTCACAGTGAATACCCAATATTAGAACACATACAAGGCATTAAAATGCTTCATTGTACAATATTAAATTAGACACCAGTATCATATATATGAAGAGGTATACGGCATAATGGTGCAAGTAATGTTTATTAAATAATAAATTAATGAGTCATTTTTACATCTTACCTCATATTTCATGTTTTATTAAACACGGTAACTATAGTTTTCAAATGATCTTGTCATTCATTTTCAACCGCCATTATGATTACCGGATATTCGTTGGAATCTCCCTCTATAACGTTGCCATCTGGTGTTGATTTGATGAACTTCGAGATATCGTTGCCATCTGGTATTGATTTGATGAACTTCGAGATGAGGTCACGTTCATCCGGAATGTCGAAATTCATGGATTTAAATTTGTTCTTCTGAATAAAAATTTTCTCACAAACTGTCAAAACCAAAGGTTTTTCCAAATGTTTTAGAAGTTTAGCTTCTTTTTCAATTTTATGACCTTCCAACAAACTATGTGCTGCAATAGCTGATTATAGTTACCGTGTTTAATAAAACATGAAATATGAGGTAAGATGTAAAAATGACTCATTAATTTATTAATTAAGAACCTCATAATGTGTTTCCCATTTTTAACTTTGAACAAGTAATGTTTCTTCATTTTGAGAAAAATAATGCTTTATTAGTCAGTATACAAAGAATCAAGTTAGCTAAATATTGATAATCATGGAGATATTTATTATCCTGCTCTTATCGTGTCGTCCTTTCGGAAGGTTGATACCAAATATGCCTCCAACCATCTCTATATCTTCCCACGCTTTCCTTCTTTTTAGTTCTTTCCAGTTGTATCCTCTTTCTTGTACACTTTTCTTCGCCTGGTTACTTAATCTTTCTCGTGATTGTTTTCATTGTATCTCGAGATTTAACACTCTGTGGTAGTCTTTTCTTTTTCATTCTTTTTAATGTTTAAAACATTTTACTCTATTTTTTTTGGAGGATTTGCATTCATTTTTTGGCTGAATATGCAAGAATTTTATTTATAAGAAGGGCAATTTCTACATAAAAAATTAAAAAGATAACTGCAATTTAAAAAAATCGGATTAATTTGTATACGTCAAACTGATTTAAAGTCTTTAATTGCTTATTTTTCAAGATAAATAATCTTTATAATAATAATTATAATCATTAAAATTCATCGGAGAACATATTGTTTAAACAACTCACCTCATAGGATTCATGCTTCCATGATATCACGATTTCAAACATAGTCATGTTCATCGAAAGTCAGTCGGAGTTATGGCTGACGATGAACATGACTATGTTTGAAATCGCGATATCATGGAAGCATGAATCCTATGAGGTGAGTGTTTAAACAATATGTTCTCCTTCAAAGTTAAAATTGGGAAACACATTATGAGGTTCTTAATTAATAAATTAATGAGTCATTTTAACATCTTACCTCATATTTGGTATATATGAGGTAAGATGTTAAAATGACTCATTAATTTATTAATATGTTCTCCGATGAATTTTAATGATTATACCTCATAATGTTTACTTCCCAACATTAATTTAATATAATTATAACCTATTCATTATTATTTTATCTATGGTTGTAATAAGCCTAGCTCAATTCTATAAAAAAAAAATAGTTGAAGATCGAGAAAAGTCTTCTCCTTTGAGTGCGGATTTGACCCTAAAAACTCTGCCCGACTACCATTTTCGCTCAGATTTTTTAAAATTGCAGTTATCTTTTTTTAATTTTTTATGTAGAAATTGCCCTTCTCCACATGTCTGTTGTTAATTTTTCTACATTTAATGTTTTTCTGATCTTGTCATTCCTTATTCTATCTCTCCTTGTTTTAAGAACCATTCCACATAACAATTAAGCTAAGTGATGGTATTAATTTTTACTATGGTAGTGAGACTTGGAGCCTCACTAAAAGATCAGAGGTAGCCCTAAATAATTGTGAAAAAAAAGTTTTCAGGAAAATATTTAGATCAATAAATATAATGGTCAGTGGAAAATGATACAACAAAGAATTGTACGACAAATACAATGAAGCTGACCTTGTCACTTTTATTATATTAAAGAAATTGGAATGGGCTGTCCATGTACAAAGACTCTCAAACAGACCGAGCACCAAAAAAGGTGCTTACAGCAAGTTTTATGGGAAATAGATGAATTGGAAGACAGAAAAAACGATGGGAGGATGGTATTATGGAAGATGCTGCAAACCTACTTAAGTGTCGCAACTAGAGGCTTGTTGCGCAAAATAGAAATGATTGGAGGCAGAAGTTAAGGGCGGCCAAAGCTCGAATTTGAGCCAATCAGCCATTGGATGGATGGATAGTATTAATTGTTGATGTATCTGAAATACAGTATGCAGTCTCTTCTTTACAACTGAGTACTTTACTATTTTTTTAAAAAAACTGACTTACACCTTTATGCCATACACCCCTTCATATGTAAAACACTCGAATGTATAGGAGATAGTACATACTACTTCTATTTTACAACTTTTGCTACACTCGTAAAAATTAATTTGTAATTACAATTTTTAATATAAACAAATATGATTTAAATTTTAAGGAGAGAAAGGAATGATCGTGACTAGAAATTTCTAATAAAATCATCATCATCAATGGCAGTCATAGATTAGGCCATTGGCCTGTTCCGCTTCAGGAAAGAAATTGATCCCTCCATCTCTTCTTAGGTCTTCCTGGGTCTCTTCACCCTGTGGGTCTGTAGTTCAATAGCTGTAGAGGTAGTCTATTGTTTGGCATTCTAAGAAGGTGTTCATGCCAATTATTTTGATATTTTTGAATGGTTTCAGTTATTGCTGGTGTGTTGAGAGCTTTGCGGATATCTTCATTACGCATGTGGTCATAAAGCGAATAACCCGCTAAAGGTCTTAATAACTTCATTTCTGCAGCTACTATCCTATTTAATTTACCTGTAGTAAGAGTCCAGATTTCAGAACCATAAAGTAGAGTTGGAAGAGCCATTGTTTTATAAAATTTTAGAATTGTATCTGGGCGTACTTTTGGGAAAAGAATGCTTTTTATTGTTCCTACAAGTTTTTGAAATTTGACTAATTTTATGTCTATGTCTTTACATGTGTTGTAGGAAAGATTGCAGCCAAGATAAGTAAAGTTATTAACTTGTTCTATTATATTGTTGTTAATAACAATTTTAGTTTGTATCGGTATTTTCCCTTGAAACGCCATAGTTTTTGTCTTACTCACCGAAATTTGTAAATTATAATTTTGGGTTATATTTGACAATCTATGTACTGCTCTTTGTAGGTGATCTTCAGAAGTAGCCAATATTACTTGATCATCTGCATACATTAATATGTTGAGGGGTCAACCATCAATCATAAAGTATGACAAAATAGTTACAGAAAACAGGACAGATTTTTATTTACTTAGGCTTTCATGGCCAGAGTTCATATAAGTGGTAGTAGTAGTAGTAGCAGTAGTCTAATGCCCATTAGCTTGGATGTGTTCCATTTGCTTTCTTGCTTCCCAATAGAGTCCTGCCAGAGTTCTTGTAGGTGACATCTTCAGAGCCTCACAGCTAGCAAGATGATCTTTGTTCATGGTAGTGTTATTGTCTTGGCACAGGATTCAATTTGGAGAGTTGAAGATTCCAATTTTATGGAGGTGTGCTGCCAGGTAGTCATGGCCTGTTAACAGTCTGAATGTTGCTACTGCTTCGTGTCTTGGTTGTTCAGGTATTAAGTTTTTATTCTGCGAGATAGCTGCCCATGGTTTCTCATTACTTTGTGATTTGAAGTGCTCCATCAGTTCTTTCTGGAGGTTTCTTTTAATTATAATTTTTGCAGAATGGTAGGGCAGGGATTGATTTGTTTTCTGTATAATTTTGGTGCCCTTTTTTGCTAAAAGATCCGCCATTTCATTTCCATGTACCCCGCAATGAGAGGGGATCCATTGGAGCTGGATAATTTTATTTTGTTTGAGATCATATAATGATTAGTGAATTCTTCCAGGCTTGGGTTGTGAGGATTAAAACTCCCCAATGTTTCACGTGAGACTATGTCTGGCATCCTCATGGATTGGCTTGAGACTGGCTCCCTAATGGACTGCCTGCCTTGTTATGCTCGTTTCTGTAGTGTGTTCTCTCTCTATATATAATGATTAGTGGAATTCTTCCAGGCTTGGGTTATGAGCATTACAACTCCCCAATGTTTCACGTGAGACTGCATCTGGCATCCTCATGAATTGGCTTGAGACTGGCTCTCAAATGGACTGCCTGCCTTATTTATGCTCTTTTCTGCAGTGTGTTCTCCCTCTATGCAGTCGATGAGAGAGCCAATGCTTGAGGATGCTAAATGCAGTCTCTGGTGAAATGTTGGGAAGTTTTAAGCCTCGCAACTATAGCAAACTTCCATTTCTTATTTATTTATTTAATTATGACAAAAATTTATATATGGGCCGACTTAATCAGGCGTATATGCTTTTTGCACGATGTCGATACAATATATAAAATTTATTTACAATTTCATTACATGGAGAATTTATGCTCCATATTGATTCACCTGCAAATTCTGCTGTTATTTTCACCACATCCTCAATGGTTAACGTGGGATATTTTTCATTTAACTGTTTGAAAATATTCAAAATAATTTATTTCTCTCCTCTTTTCTAATGCTTTAGAATTATTCTACAGAAACGGCCAATTTGAAACAACTGAAATTTCAACATATTCTATATTGCACATGCGTAAGAATAAATCATTGCTTATTTAATATTTTAAATTGTAATTATATATTTTAAGATTCTCCTATATAATTTATACAGACATGCGCTAGATTAAATATTTTTATTTTCTCTGTTTCAAGTGTTAAGAGAGGAAACTACATTTCTTAAAATCCTTATTCGACCAATGAAAATGCAGTCACACATCTGCCTTGTTTACATTATAACTGGTACTTCACTTGGAAGAGGTAAAGACCAATGTAGATTAGAGACAACATTTCTAGCACTTTAAATTAATTTATATTTTATTTGGTAAATTACTTTTAGGAATTAGGCAAAGATTTATTCAAAGTTAAAATGGGAAACACATTATGAGGTTCTTAATTATAAATTAATGAGTCATTTTAACATCTTACTTCATATTTCATGTTTTATCAAACACGGTAACTATAGTTTTCAAATGATCTTGTCATTCATTTTCAACCGCCATTATGACTCTAATGGCGGTTGAAAATGAATGACAAGATCATTTGAAAACTATAGTTACCGTGTTTGATAAAACATGAAATATGAGGTAAGATGTTAAATGACTCATTAATTTATTAAAGATTTATTCGCCTAATATTTAATTTTAGGAAGTTACATTTTGAGGTTATTTTAATTATATTATTTTTGGTCTGGACATCTTACCCTCAATATTAATGTTGATTTGTTCTTGGACATGTTTCAAACAATTCTGTTTTATCGTCAGCTTTCCCAGAACAAATCAACATTAATATTGAGGTAAGATGTCCAGACCAAAAATAATATAATTTATTCGCCTGTTTATCAAAAACATTGCTTCATGATGTAGTATGAAGTATTGCCTGCCCTATGATTTAATTAAATGGCCGCGGTATATTGACCGTGCAAAGGTAGCATAATCATTAGTTTTTAATTGAAGATAGATGTAAAGGCTTCAGGAAAATCACATCAGGCTTAGCAAGTTCATAGTGAATATGGAAATTGTTTCAAGAATTAAATAGGTATCAGATGTGAAATAGTTGTATGTACTATCCCCTAATAATGGTACAATTGTCACAACAAGAGGACGGATCAAATTTTAAGTATTATTCCAACTTCACCTGTGCATGACTAAAATTGTACATAATTACACAAGTTTTTATAACTTGCCCACAACGTAAGGCATAGGTGAAGTCTACAATTGGCATAAATCTTTCATATGGTGATACTAAAATGCATAAAAAATACAAAGGATGTTCTCTTCAAGACTCCCAATTTCATTAAAATATCACTAACAAAGTATGCAAAATTATGAAATGAGTTAGGTATTAAAAGAGAAAACCGCTATAAAGTAGTGTTAAATTCCCAATAAATGTCTTCTTAACTAAGAAGCCGCCATTTGCAAAGATAGAAGCTATGGTTTCAAGCATTTGGCGCGAGGGAATTACAACGTACATAAGAGAAAAATTTGCATCTAGATCGTAACTTGCCTCGGTAGCTCAGTTGGTAGAGCACTTGGCCCGGAAAGCCAAGGGTCCCGGGTTCGAGTCCCGGTCTAGGCGAAAATTTTTCTCTTCAAATATAAACATTATTTCTTTCCTAATTCGAGAGTAACATGTGTAATATCAAGGTAAATATTGCTAGATCCCACAAAACCATTATTTTTTAAGTTATGTTATAAAACTGAAAGAGTCTTATTATTTATTAGCATGTTGGATTCTTAACTTTGAGAACCTAAAAATCTGCTCCCTAGATATAACTATTGAGAGATGGAAGGCACTTCACAAACTCATTTCCATCATTATTTTGTAAAGAAAAATTAATATCTGAATTGAGATTCGAACCTGAAACCTCTAGCTTTGTACCCTAGCATGCTAACCATTACACTAATCCAGGCTCCTGCTGCAAGCATCTATTTTCCCTTCCTCATTTCCGTCAAATGGAATAATAAAAGTATATGTCGTTACCAACTATTTTAAAGCAGCTGACGATAAAACAGAATTGTTTTGAAACGTCAGCAGCTGACGATAAAACAGAATTGTTTTGAAACATGTTCAAAAACAAATCAACATTAATATTGAGGTAAGATAATGAGACTAAAAATAATATAATTAAAATAACCTCAAAATATAACTTCCTAAAATTAAATATTAAAAGGTCAGCCTCATGGGCTAGTGATCAAAGCTTCTGACTACAGTTCATGGAGTTCCGGGTTCGATCCCCGTTAAGGCCATTGGAATTTTTCCTTAAAGGGAATTATTCCTGTGCTTGCCCATGTCTGGATTTAGGTTAAGTTTAGGTTCAAGGACTCTCCTAGTGCTTCATTATCATTTATTAACTATCATATCATCGAGGTTATGTAACTCCATCTGCCAGGTGCCCCAACTTAAAAGTGGGTTACAATTCTGCCGTCAGGAGAGAATACCTGAAATGTCATAAAGACAACCTGGTGGCTTTGGTTAAAAAAAAAATTGAATTTAAATGTTTGATTAAAATAATATGTCATACTATACTACGATCTTCCCTGCATACTATATAAAGCTTTACTGCTATAATAGTTATGTAAATAAAATAAAATAGTTAAATATGGGAAATAACATTATGAGGTTCTTGATTCGTAAATTAATGAGTAATTTTTTACATTTTACCTCATATTTTATGTTTCTTTAAACACGGGAACTAGTTTTCAAGAGAAGGATCTCTCATATTTTTGTTGGAATCTCCATCAATAATGTTGCTACCTGGTGTTGATTTGATGAACTTTGAGATGAGGTCACGTTCATCAGGAAGAGATTCCTGATGAACGTGACTTCATCTCAAAGTTCATCAAATCAACACCAGATGGCAACGTTATTGATGGAGATTCCAACGAAAATCCGGTAGTCATAATGTCGGTTCAAAATAAAAGAGATCTTTCTCTTGAGAACTAGTTCCCATGTTTAAAGAAACATAAAATATGAGGCAAGATGTAAAAATGACTCATTAATTTATAAATAAAAATAGTTTTTAAGATTTGTCAATATATTTACCTAATGCCTTGTATAATAAGCAATAGATTAATTCATTATAGTTTATTACTTTCTTTGTATTCTTTTTCTTTACTTTTTATGTATAGTAGATTTGAGCTGTTATTCCTTTCTGTGTATATTCTATCATTAGTTTAATTTTACTGTATTATTAGACAATATTTTTCATTATATTCAATTTGACAGAAAATTAATTGTTTAGTATGTACTATTATTGTAATTTTTGTATTTATATGTAACATATGTTTGTCCTGGTGAGTGGAAGAGAAGGCCACATGGCCTTAACTCCACCAGGCTAAATAAATCTAAATATATAAATTCTCAAGAACTTCTTAAATTAGAAGCCACTGGATGGCATTGATAGTGATGGCTATCTACCTCGTACGATAACAGAATTGTATATAAGGAAGGAAAAATTAACAGTTGCATTGGATGATTGCATAGTGTAATGGTTAGCACACTAGCGTATAAATCTAGAGATCTCAGGTTTAAATCCTGGTTCAGGCATAAATTTTTCTTTTCAAAATAATAACTCTGGTAATTCGTAGTTAAATATGGGAAATAACATTATGAGGTTCTTAATTCAATGAATGAATGAGTCATCTCTTACCTTACCTCATAGTTTATGTTTTTTAAACATGGGAACTGCAGTTTTCAAGAGGAGTCCCTCTTATCTTCAGTCGACATGACTCATTATGACTTATGTTGGGACTCCTCTTGTAAACTGCAGTTCCCGTGTTTTAAAAAAACCATGAACTGTGAGGTAAGGTAAGAAGTGACTCATTCATTCATTGAACTTTGGTAATGTTTGGATACTTGGTATCAATGCTTATGAAGCAAAATATTTCCTAATGTTAATCTAAAAAAGTATAAAATGCAGTAATAATACTATAATAAGAAATAAAATTTTCGGAGCTTTGAGATTCTTGAAAAAATAGAATACAAAAGTCAATTTGCTATATAAAATTCTATCATACTATCTTCACTCCACATACCTGATACTCGAGTACATTCTGAAAATAAAAAGCAAAATTATTATAAGCACATCTAATAATAAAGACTATTTAACTCATGCTCCAAATGGGAGCCAATGACCAATCATATTTCAATGATTTTTTTTATTTACAACCAATCACAGTCGTGTTTTGCCTAGAATTTACCAACTAAAGTTTATCATTAAGTTATGTATATAGGAAATAACACTATGAGATTTTTTAGTATTGTTTATTTTTTATTATTTCACTCACCTCATACTTCATAACTTCTTGCAGACCTAGGTTTCATCACAACATTTGTGACATTCTCAATGCTGTGTCACGTTCACAACTGACGTCCAACTGCCTTCTATCCTGCAGACTGACCTCCGCGCCATCTGAAGGCTGACCGACGAATTTCCTAATCAGTCATCTCTCCTTATAACCGCGTATTTCAAAATTCATAGTTGTATTTTCATTCTTGCATATGTAAATTTTTTCCCAAATTGTGAGTTCCTTCGGTTTTACAATTGTTTAAGTAATTTTGTTTTGGTTTCTATTCTATGTTTTTTCTGACCAGGCATGTGCAGCTATTGCAGATTTTTCGGTTTCTCCATTTTTAACATTTCTGAGGTGTTCTTTTAATCTTGTATTTAGATTCCTTTTTGTTTTTCCTATGTATATCTTTTCACAATCTTTACAATTAATTTGATAAATTCCCGATTTTTTGCCGTCTTCAATCTTTTCATTTTTGTTGGTTTTTATTAAATTACCCAAGCTGTAATCATTTTTCGGTGCTAATTTAATGTTGAATTTGTTGAAGATTTTTTGAAACTTGTCAAATACTAAAGGATGGTATGTGAACTTCTTGAATTTTTTGCCAATATTTTTATCTGTCTGAAGAGTACTTTCATTAGTGATTTTTTGTTCTTTAAATTTATTTATTTTCTTGTGTAGAAAAAAGTATAAAACAATGTAATAATCATCATTGCTTTCTTCATAAACTTGACTGTTGTTAGGATAATATCTGGTAAACTCAATATGATTCAAAGAATTAGAGTAATAACTAGAGTCGGATGTTAGACACTTAAAAAATTCAAAATAGGCAGGAAAAAAGGCACTAAAAATCATTAATATAGACACTAAAAAATTCAAAACAGGCTCTTACAAAAAATGATCAACATACATTTTTACATCCTTACATAAAGAATATAAACATATGCTATGAATATCATACGAAGACATCAGAGATACTTTTGGAACTTGTCTTGCCTTTTTACAAAGAGCAGACTTATGTTTTGCAGTGTGTATGAGCTGAGAAACATGGCACTTCTTCGCACAATTCACTGAAATTTCACACACTTTGCAAAACAATATTGAACCGTCACTTGAGAATATTTTTGCATCAAATTCTTTCACGAAATTGGTCAGTTCGTCTTTTACTAAGTTATGTAGGTAGGAAATAACACTATGAGGTTTATTTTAATTTAGTTGAGTTGTTTCTTGACATACCTCATACTTCTTAACTGAGTTGTGAAATTGAACAGCATTGAGAATGTCAAAAATGGAGTGACAAAATCCGGATTGCGAGGGAGTTAAGAAGTATGAGGTGAATCAAGAAACAACTCAACTAAATTGTCTTTTACTGTTGTCCGTTCTTTAGGCATCATGAAACAACTGTTCTAAAGGTAAATAAATAAGCCACATACACTAGTCTCACCACTTTGTCTTTGAAGCACCTGTCTGTGAATGAGGAATGCAGACTGAATTCAGTGTTACCAACATCAAAAATAATATCATTGGTCACTTAAAGGTTTCAGCACCAGGTGTGAGACGAGGAAGAAAGCTTGAGCCATCTACCCTCTTTACCACTTGGCAATGTTTGTATTGAAAAGAAGCAAAACTGTAACTATAGAACTTTCTCCAAGCACTAGAGCTGAAGCATGATACATTCGGACAAAGTTTATAGCTATTTCGCTTAACGGGAATGCATGAGGTGAAAAAATACAATAGCTGGTACTTGTTATTTCGCCTAAGGAGAGTGAATTGAGGGGGAAACCACCTACCTGCAAGGTTATTGGCTATTGCCATCATTATCCTAAAATATTCTAATAACAGCATCCCTCCATGGTATCTTTACCTTGTCGTGGTGGAGTGGCTTGCAGGCTTAAATGATCCTGAGTGCTATGCCGGCGGTAGCATTGCTGCCGATAGGGTTACCCATGCCGGACTGGTCGAAGGTGATAAGCCAGACAAAAAAAGTACCTTGGTCGAACGAGTGACGATCTTTCACCGTAAAAATGCAAATGTCAAGAAATGCAGACATGGGTTCAACTGGGGTAAAATTTTAAAGCATTAGCTCAGGATAGGGATGTATGGAGAGTTTATGTCCATGCGGCCATGAACCTACGGGTTCGATAGTGCCAGTGAGTGAGTAAGTCTTCTTCTTCCTTCCAAGTATTAGGCCAAGGCCTGTTACGATCCTATAGAAAATTTTCCCTCCAGCGTTTCATAGGACGGCCCAGTGATTTTCGTCCTCTTGGTATATAATTATAAACAGCTTTGGGGATCCGATTTGAACTCATTCTTTCAAGATGGTGTTTCCAATTTAGTTGGTACTGTTTAATATATTCCAAAATTGGCGTAGTCTTTAATTCTTTTAAGATATCGGTGTTCCTTTTCCGATCCCATCTGGTGTAACCCGCTGTTCTGCGCATGAATCTCATTTCACAAGCCGTTATTCTGCTTTCATGTTGTCTTTTTAGTGCCCATGCTTCACTACCATAGGTCAACACTGGTCTAGCCAAAGTGTTATATAAACGTAATCTGGTGTTTTTTGTACAAGGGATGGTTTCATAACTTGATTAATAATTCCTAAACTTTTATTATAACTAGTAACTTTTTGAGGGATATCCTTTTCATCCCAGATAGAGAGATAATATCCAAGATATTTAAATTGATTAGATCTATCTAAAATTTTATTCTGGAGACAGATTTTACTTTGTATGGCGTCCTTCCCATGAAATGCCATAATTTAGTTTTGTTAATTGATATTTCCATATTAAATTTGGCACCTATTTTTTGTAAATTATAAATTGATCGTTGCAAATCATTTTCGGAAAGTGCCAGAAGAGCTAAATCGTCTGCAAAAAGAATAGCATCGAGTTTGAGGTTCCTATTGATGGGTATATATCCTCGTTGTGTTTTCTTCCATTCATTTATTAATTTATTCATGTATATAATGAAAAGCACCGGTGAAAGTCCACATCCCTGTCTTACTCCAGTGTTGATCTTTTCCCAAGAAGATAATTTGCCATCTTGTTTAACAGAGATTTCATTATCTTTATAGGTGTTGAAGATATTAGTAATATATTGTTGTGGAACGTTATCATCAGCTAAAATTTGTAGTAATATATTTCTGTCTACTTTTGAGTGAGTAAGTAACTAAGTATTCTAACAGCATTTATAAAAAGAATACTTAAAAATTTCTGTGCAATGATATGTGTCATGAAGTTTGTCCATTTCAAATAATTTCATTGAAATAATAAGGTAATTTCGAGAAAAAATGGCAAATAGGCATTGTAAGTTGAAATAGGCATTTATAGGCAAAATTAACTTCATGGAAAACAACTCTAGGGTTGATGCTAAGGCCTACAGAGTTTTAAAACAACTTAAGTTGAGGAGATGGACCTACAAGGTAACTATTTTATAGTTTTTAACCATATATTATATTTAATACACAAGTGATCTTCTTGGTGATATAATATTAAAATATATATGTAGTCAATATGCCCATTTCACCAATTAATGTTTTAAAATGGTCAACAAGTTTCTACAGCCAAGCTGTCATTCTCAAGACCAGATATTGATATCATCAATATCTGGTCTTGAGAATGACAGCTTGGCTGTAGAAACTTGTTGACCATTTTAAAACATTAATTGGTGAAATGGGCATATTGACTACATATATATTTTAATATATTATATTACTTTGAACTCTAGGGTTGTCAGTATGAACTTATATGAAGTCACTTTTACAATTATATTATTTTTGGTCTGGACATCTTACCTCAATATTAATGTTGATTGAGGTAAGATGTCCAGACCAAAAATAATATAATTAAAATAACCTCAAAATGTAACTTCCTAAAATTAAATATTAAGTATCACTTTTACAATATCTATAATAAATAACTGCAGGCATTTTCCATAACATCCGATCTCTAGTAATGACATCCTAATAAAACATATTCCCTTCAAGAATATAGTAGTATTAATGTTAATTACCTGAACAACACTTATCAACCAGCTAACATTCTATACACGAAGAAATAACAAATCAAAATATATACAGTCTCTGTTGAACTGACGAGCGGAGTCCAGCCTCCACTTCCAAATTTAAAAACTTGTACAAAATTCTCTGAATACAACCATGGATTGCTTCCGTCATCAAAATGCATTGGACACTGATCCCCTGAAACAAAGTTAAAATTATTTAATACAAATTGTAATGGGAAGTAACACTAAAACTTTTTTATTTTGAAGTTATAATTAAATTTTAACATTTGTTATGATAGACAAATTATTAATCTGAAAAAATAAATTAATGACTGTACCATTAACGTCTTATTGAACTAGAAGCAGTCGGATTGCACTGCTAGCAATGGCTAACTGTTTTAGACGTAAATAATGATATATGATGAAAGGAAAACTAATGCTTGTACCGGAAGCCTGGATTAGTGTAATGGATAGCACACTGAAGTACAAAGTCAGAATAATCAATTGAGTTGGTGTTTACTTGATGAAAATCTATATTTATTAATTAAATAAAAATAAAACTACGTTTTATTTTTATTTAATTAATACAAAGTCAGAAGTTTGGGTTTGAACCCCAGTTCAGATGTTAATTTTTCGTTCCAAATTAATAACACTAAGACTATTTAAGTAAAATTTTATCACTTCACTTCATATTCTTCTTTCTTAGACTGGTTTCGGAACCTTCTTCGGTTCCATCCTCAGTATTTTAATGACTGTTATGTCATCTTGAAGAGCTGCATCCTGTTCCCTCTGTTGGCAGACTGAAGAAACTCTAAATCAAATAATTTCCCCAGAAATTTCTCCTTTCCAATTTTTGAACGCAGATTTTTTCCCCCAAATTGTGAGTTCTTTAGGTTTTCACTTGTTTTAAATTAAATTATTTTCAGTCTGATCATCTTACCTCAATATTAATGTTGATTTGTTCTTGAACATGTTTCGATTATAGGAGTATGGTAGAAAGCGCAGAAGTAAATCCATCACATTCAGGCTGTTTTAGGGACTTAATATGCCCTCTTCAGCCCGGGTTCTTTTTAAAATATGTCGTAGGAAATTAATGAAATTAAAATAACCTCAAAATATAACTTCCTAAAATTAAATAATAATTTAAATAATGAAATCTGTCGTTTAATAATTGCATCTGATTATGCTTCAATGCCGCGCTTCCCTAGCCTGGACTCTCCCACGACTGCGAACACGCATATAGGCGGATGTGATACTCTATCTGAGGCTTAGATGCAATTATTAAACGACAGATTTCATTAATTTCCCACGAAATATTTTAAAAAGAACCCGGGCTGAAGAGGGCATATTAAGTCCCTAAAACAGCCTGAAAGTGGTGGATTTACTTCTGCGCTTTCTACCATACTCCTATAATCAAAACATGTTCAAGAACAAATCAACATTAATATTGAGGTAAGCTCATCAGACTGAAAATAATTTAATTAAAATAACCTCAAAATATCACTTCCTAAAATAAAATATTAATTTCACTTGTTTTATTAATTTAGATTTTCTTTCGATTTGAAGAACCAAAAGAACTCATCGTTTGGGAGAAATAAAAAAAAAGCAGAAAAATCTGCAGTAGCTGCTCACTATTTCGTCAGAAAAACATAAAATTGATGTAAACACCAGATTATTTAAACAGTTAGAAAATACAAAAGAACTCACCATTTGGGAGAAGATCTACATGAATTCTGAAATTCCCAAGGAGAGGAATTTGATATGCAAGTCCTTTGAATACCAAAAGATGGAGTAGGAGTCAACATCCAGAACAGACAACTAACAAAATCAACAGTCAGAACAAGCTGATGATGAAACAGAAGTGTCTTGAGACATGTCCTAAAAGTTTATGAGGTAAGATGCAACCGACTCACCTTATTTATTAAGAAGAACCTCAATTATATTTGAAAAGAAAAATATACGCCTAGACTGGGGTTTGAACCCAGGACCTTTGACTCTCTATGTCAATGCTCTTCCATCTGAGCTACCTAGGCCTCTAATCTAAACACGTATTTTTCTCTTATACATAGTTAATTAATATTTAATTTTAGGAAGTTATATTTTGAGGTTATTTTAATTATATTATTTTTGGTCTGGACATCTTACCTCAATATTAATGTTGATTTGTTCTTGGACATGTTTCAAAACAATTCTGTTTTATCATCAGCTTTCCCAGACTGGTTTTATTTATGTTGCACCACCTGGATGTCGATGTCAGCTCCATCCTGTGGTTGGCCAAAGAACCTCCAAACAAGGTCACCCTCCATCGGAATATCAAAATTCATAACTCTTGTTTCTGTTCTTCTGAATATAAATTTTTTCCCAAATAGTCAGCTCTTTTGTATTTTCTAACTGTTTTAATAATTTAGTGTCTGAATTTATATTATGTTTTTCAGACCAAACATGAGCAGCAACTGCAGATTTTTCAATTTCTCCATTTTGATATTCCGATGGAGGGTGACCTTGTTTGGAGGTTCTTTGGCCAACCACAGGATGGAGCTGACATCGACATCCAGGTTGTGCAACATAAATAAAACCAGTCTGGGAAAGCTGACGATAAAACAGAATTGTTTTGAAACATGTCCAAGAACAAATCAACATTAATATTGTGCTAAGATGTCCAGACCAAAAATAATATAACATAGTTAATTCCCTAACCCCAAATGCTACGAGCCATTGCTATGATTTTTGCAAATGGCTCGTAGCATTTGGGGTTAGGGAATTAACTATGTATAAGAGAAAAATACCCATTTAGATTGGAGGCCTAGGTAGCTCACTTGGAAGATCATTGACATAGAGAGTCAAAGGTCCTGGGTTCAAACCCCAGTCTAGGTGTATATTTTTCTTTTCAAATATGATTTGTCCATCATTAAGATGTTTAAAAACAAATAATATTAACATTGAAAGAACCTTAATGTTCCTTCATATTGTAATTTTATTTAATATTTGTAGAAAATAACACTATGAGGTTTCTTTTAATTATTATTAAAGTAAAGTAAAAGTAAAGTGATCCCACTACAGGCCTCAGGAGGCCCTTGGGGTAGTAGGAGGTTAAGGCTCCCACTTTTTCTTGACAATCGGCACTTGATGTCAGCCGGGTTGTCAGCCCTGCGTGACGGCCGCCTTTACCCCAGAACAAGCGTCTGGTACTCATTTCCGTTAGAGGCTGAGTCGACCCCAGGGCCATAGTGCCGCCAGAAGGTTTTGGTCAGTTTAAAAATCCTGACCCCACCGGGACTTGAACCCTCGACCTTCCGACTTGTAGCGCAGTGCCTTAACCACTACGCTACGGCGTGCCCCTTTTAATTATTATTAGTTATGTATTTTGACTTACCTCATATTTTTAAAATTTTTTTTCCAGATTATAATTCTGTCACATTTATGCAATAATGTCGAAGCATCATAACTGTTGTATTTGCAGTTGTCGATCCTGTAAGCTGATTTCTGCTCCATCTGTTGGCTGAATGATGAACTTCCAAATCAAAAGTTTTTTTTTATTTTTCCCCAGTAATTTCAAAATTCATAGATAAATCTAAGGAACTCGCAATTTGGGAGAAAATTTACATCCACAAGAATAAGGAGAAAACTACGAGTTTTGAAATTCCTGGGGAAAAAGAAAAAAAAAAAATTGATTTGGAAGATCATTGGTCAGCCAAAAGAGGGAGCAGAAATCAACCAACAGGATCGAGAACCGCAAATACAACAGTTATGATGCATCAACAATGTCACATAAATGCAATAAAACTATATTTGAAGAGAGAAATTTTCGCCTAGACCGAGACTCGAACCCGGGACCTTTGGCTTGCCGGGCCAAATGCTCTACCAACCGAGCTACCGAGGCAAGTTACGATCTAGACGCAAATTTTTCTCTTATATAGCTCAGTTGGTAGAGCATTTGGCCCAGCAAGCCAAAGGTCCTGGGTTCGAGTCTCGGTCTAGGCAAAAAATTTTCTCTTCAAATATAATTTATCTTTCATTGAGAAATGTTAAATTAATAATAAAAACAGCAATAAAACTAGTCTGCAAAAAAATAAAAACATATGAGGTGAGTCAAAATACATAAGTCATAATAATTTCTATTGTAATTTTATAACTTACTTTCTCTTTCATATTCCTGCATCTCAATTGCTACTGCTGCTCCCTCTGTGTAGTTCCAACTAGTAACATCCTGGTTGAGATCACAGAATGGTCCAATAGCTTGAGACATGAGCACGCGGTTCAAATCAGCTCGTTGATAAACCTATACATTACATAACCTGACATCATTTTTACATTTCAAAGCTTTTAACTGCAATTCACAAAATATTTTATTTAAAGAAAAGAACTCTTATTCACTAAATTTTGCAGATGACCAGGTATTAATAGCACAGGACCACGATGACATAGAATATGTGGCTAAAAAACTAAAAGAAGAATATGAAAAATGGGGACTTTATATAAACATTGAGAAAACTAAATACCTGTGTATAGGAGAAGAAATGGAAAATATAAATTTCCAACAATGGAGAAGAACTAAAACCTAGTATTGAATGCACTTATTTAGGAACAAAATTAGACCATTCAGGCGATAACACAGTGGAAATTAAAAATAGAATCGCACAAACAAAACAAGCAATAAATGCTTTAAACTCTGTTTGGTGGAGCAAAAATATTACAAAAAATAGAAAATTACAAGGATTTGTGTTCCTTTTTACAAATGGAGGTTTAACAGGGGTTGTTCTTGCTAAGTCATCAATTGCCATAATTCAGATTTTAACATACGGTGCTTAAGTCTGGCAAATTCCTACCAGGGAAATGAAAAGAATTTTAAGTACAGAAATGGATGTTTTAAGAAGATCAGCTGAAAAATCTAGAATGGATAGAATACGAAATAAAGAAATAAGGGAAATTATCAGTGTACAAGAGGAGCCAGACATCATAGACATTATAGAAAAGAAAAGATTGCAGTGGTATGGTCATGTCAAAAGAATCTCAGAGCAAAGATTGCCAAAAATTGTTATGGAATGGATCCCAATGGAAAGGAGTAAGAGAGGAAGACTGAAGAAAACTTGGATAGAAGGGGTACAAGCAGCTATGAATATCAGAGGAATGGAGGAAGATCAATAGATGAACAGAGAGGAATGGCGTTTGGTTACCAGAAGACAGCAGCAGTTGCCATGATACCGGATGAGATGATGAAAAGAACTCTGTTTAGTAAAGCAATATTTTATTCTTATTTTATACTTACCCAACAACGATACTTGCTGAAAGGATCAAGCTCATCATATGTTATTAAATATGATTTTAGGTTTTCTTTCCAATAACCAATACATTTCATTCTGTAATCAGGGTCACCTGTAAACATGCAGCAAATGAATACCTCAATTCTGCTACTTTTGCAGTACATAATCCTCCTGCATTCCACTGGAGGATGTTGGAGTGTATTTCTTTCTTTTGCTCTAATAAGAGCAGTTTTTGTTTTGTACCGGTGCTTCTTGCACCTATAATTGTTGTTAATTTTGCAGCAAAATCTCAAAATCTGCTCCCAGGGGACACCGCGTGGAGGTGAACAACCTTGTCCGAAATACCTCAACAACCAGAACAAATTAATAGCCTTCCAGTGGATATCCTCACACATTGGAATAGTTGGCAATGAAATAGCTGATGGACTAGCTAAAAAGGGTACCAAAATACAGATAACAGCCCACCCCAAATCGAACCTTCACAGAAAGATCAAAGAAATTAAGAAAGCATTCCAAATGGAATGCGGGAATTTCGAAGTTCATAACCTCAACTTCAAATTTCAATACAAATTTAGCGGGATTAAGGAAAGACATCAAAACATTCAATCAACTTAGAGAAAAAAGAAGAAAGAAGATTATGGATGTAAAATTTATAAAGAAACTTATGAACTTCGAAATTCCTGAAAATTTTGACCTGATCCAGAGGTTCATCGGTCCACCAACAGAGGGAAGAAAAAGAGTTTCTTCTGATCGACATAACATCAGTCACCAAGATTATACTGAAGATAAGACTGTTATGGTCTCGAAATCGCGATCTACTTAGAAGATTTATATGAGGAAAGGTAACAAACATTTAATTTCACCATAAAGTAAACCTCATAGTGATTAATTCCTATAAAAGTTAAAAATCATTTTTAGTTACTTTATTTGCTCATAGATGTCATCCGGTCAACACACCGACCCAATGAGACATCTAACAGGCAACTAAGGTACTACAAGGACATTGATGTTGGTAAATTTTGCTTAGAGGCCTCTTTATTCAGGCTTATGGATCTTTTACGAGCCTGAAAATCTTCAGACTCAAGACCCACAACTTGAAGTCCTTCTCGGAGGACTTTCTCCTTGGATGTTTCCATCCTAAATAAATACATCTACCCCAGTCGAGTTTGAACCGGCGACCCTCGGAACTAGAGGCAAGAAGCATAACCACTAGGCCATAACAAAACAAATCACAACAACGAGCATGGAAGAGATAGACTTTTTCTAGTTTCGAACTTGAAAAATTGAAACAAATGAATGCATAGCATAAAATACACAAGTTTAATATGTAAACAAATGAAGGCTCAACATAATTCTTTTTTCGCCCACTCCTTCTAACATACCATATTTACGCATGTATAGGCCACAACCAAATTTTACGGGGGAAAAAATATTTATCTTATATTTTCACTAAGAAGCAGTGCAAAAGACAGAAGTAGCCCTATATCACTTATAAATCTGGCAATGTTGTGAATTCCAAAGCTTTTGTTCCTGGCTATTTAACGGTACATTCAGGCTGCGGCTCAGTCATTAACACAAGAGTAAAAGGGACAGTCAGTTGGTAGGTACGGTATTCATTGTCATTCCTGATCACTGTGTGTAAACATGGGTCAGTGCAGAGCAAGTTATATCTCCAAATTCAAGCTACAAGTGGTGCGCTATGCAACAGAACATGGAAATATGACAGCAGGAAAAAAGCTTGATGTGGATGAAAAAAATGTGCGACGGTGGATCCAAACAAAACATGCACTTGAAAACACATCACAACAGCGACAATCTTTCTGCAGAAAGAAAGCGAAATATCTACAGTTAGAAAGAGTTCTCCTGGATTACATATGGAAAACAAAGGTAGACAGATTTTCTATATCTGTTGAAATGATACAGTTTGAAGGCCTTAAGATAGCCAAGAATATGGAAATCCTGTGTAATGAATTTAAGGCAAGGCAATTTATGACACGTCACGACCTGGCATACATCAATAGCTCAGAAATATCCCGATATGTACCAGGAGAAATTGCTCGCTTTTTGGAGTATTTGTAAGATGTGTGGGCCTTATAATTAATTAGATAAAATTGTTCTAAAATGAAGAACTTTTTTAGTTATTTCATGTATAAGCCACATCCTAATTTTGAAGCTTATATTTTAGGTAAAAAAGTGGTGGTCTATACATGCGTAAATACAGTATTTAATTTCATAAAATCAAAGGAAAATAAAAATGAGATTAGGAAATAAAAATATTTAATACACTCAATACTTTATAAGAATCAAATGAATTGTGAATTCTTCTTACCTCATACATCTATGTTTTTGTAACACAGAACGTCAGTATCGGGAAATACATCATTTCCATCTTCAGCTGTTTTCACGACTCAATTTTTTATTATGTCAGTAATTTTCTAAACTGCCATCTGCTGTACCTTTGAAGAACTTTGTAATCAAATTTGATTCTATGATGATCTTGAAGAAGATTTCCGGGCTGTAGGCCATTGTCGTGAGGCTTGTAGTTCCCCGACACTTCGCCAGAGACTGCATCTGGCATCCTCACGGGTTGTCTTGAGACTGGCAATTCTGTCCACTCTCTGTCCTATTTATATGTTCACCGTGATGTGTTAATAAGTTATATCTGTCTTCTGATTGGTCAGCGGTAGGGACTTCCATTGCTCCAATGAGATTGCTGTCTCATTGGAGCAATGGAAGTCCCTACCACTGACCAATCAGAAGACAGATATAACTTATGAACACATCACGGTGAACATATAAATAGGACAGAGAGTGGACAGAATTGCCAGTCTCAAGACAACCCGTGAGTATGCCAGAAAAAAAAAACGGCAGTCTCCTAGCGAAACTGCGGGGAACTACAATCCTCACGACCATGGCCTACAGCCCGAAAATCTTCTTCAAGATCATCATAGCTACTCTGGCCGTGAAAGTCTACGTCAATACAAACTTGGTTTGTTTGGAACCTCGAACTTCATGGTTCTAGTATGGCTTTATTTAATGTAAAAACTAAAATACTAAAAAATATTCTGTGTTAAAAAAACATAGATGTATGAGGTAAGAAGAATTCATGATTCATTTGATTCTTATTAAGAAAACCTGATAAAGTAAAAAAATTACCAAATTTATTATATAAACAGTCAATACTCACTGTAAATATCAACAGGTCTTCCTAAATGATCCACGCTCAAACAGTATGTTTCATCAATAGCAATTTCCTTCTGTTCAATGTCACACACTGAAAAATCTGATATATTTTCTTTGCAGTAGATATTTGGTCTTGGAGCCAACGTCACACCACCCAATATACGTGTTTCAAATGGAACGTCACCTTTCTGAGAGAAATTGAATTTTCCAGCTATTGGGCATTGTACTGGTACAGGATTTTTTGCTGAAAAATAAAAAGTTATAGATAATAAAAAACTATTTTGACAATTGGATGATGTTATACATGAACTATCTAAGCGTCATTTTTTTTTTAAAAATTGAGATTTTGATGTTATCTGTTTGCATATGTAATTACATATGAATCCGGACTCTAGGTCTTTACCCCCAGAACAAGAGTCAGATACTCATTATGCAAATACAATAGGAAGTAACATTATGAGATTCTATTTAAATTAATATTGAGAAGTAAACATTATGAGGTTATATTTATATATTAAATTTGGGAATTTTTAACATTATGAGGTTCAATTAATAATAATTAAATGAATCGTGATTTTTTCTTACCTCATACATCTATGTTTCTTTAAACACAGCACTGCAGTATCGGCGACCCTTTGTCGTCATCATCAGCTGTTTTCACAACTGTCGATTTTTTTCTCCTTTTTGCCAGTAATTCTCTAGACTGCCATCTGGTGTTCTTTTGAAGGAATTACTCTTCAAACTGCCATCTGGTGTTATTTTGAATGAATCATTTCCTAAACTGCTATCTGTTGTATTTTTGAAGAACTTTGTAATCAAGCTCGGTTCGTCCGGAATCTCAAAGTTCATAGTTCTAGTATGGTTTTTTTGAATATATATATTTTTTCCCAAACTGTTAAATCCAAAGGTTTAGATAGATGTTTTAAAAGTTTTGCTTCTTTTTCAATCCTATGATGCTCTAATAAAACTATGTGCTGCTATAGCTGATTTTTCAATTTCTCCATTCTTTATGTTTCTGAAGTGCTCTTTTTTACGAGTTTCCAAGTTCCTTTTTGTTTTTCCTATATATATCCTGTTGCAATCTTTGCAATCAATTTGATAAATTCCAGATTTTTTGTTGTCTGGGGTATTACATTTATTATTAGTTAACAGAAGATTACCCAGGCTGAATTTGTTAATTGGGGCTAATGTTATATTAAAATTTCTGAAAATTTTTTGAAACTTATTATGAACTTCAGGATGGTAAGTGAATTTCTTGAATTCTACATCTTTCTTGGGACCATGATGTAAGGTGGTGTATTCCTGTAACCTTTTTTGTTGTTTGAATTTCTTTAATTTATTCTTTATAATGTCTTCATCGAAACCATTTATTTTTGCAACATGAACAATATGATTATATTCCTTGTCAAAATCTTCTACATTAAGTGGAATATTTAACAATCTGTGTAATAGACTATTGAAAATTGCATGTTTGTGTGTCAAATGATTAAAACCTGAAGATTTTATGTAGTTGTCAGTATGTGTGTCTTTTCTGTAAATGTTAAATTCAATTTTTTGCTTGGGTTGTTCATTTCTTATTAAGTATAAGTCTAAAAAGGAATCTTGTTATTTTGTTCCATTTCAATAGTGAATTTCACTGACTCATCCTGAAGATTAAGCAATTTCAATGCATCTTGAATGTATTTTTTTATCAATCACAGCGATAATATCATCTACATATCTATACCAACACTTGAAAATCAAAGGATAAGCATTGGTGATATGTGATTCAAGATACCCCATAAATAAATTGGCTAAAAATGGAGAAAGTGGATTTCCCATTGCCAATCCTGAAATTTGTCTATAAAATTTTCCATTGAATGTGAAAAAGTTATTATCGATACAAATTTTAGTTAGTATTAGATACTCTTCTATGATTTCTGCCTTTAATTTTTGTGAATATAACCATTTTCTCAAAAATGCGAGCAATTTGTTAACAGGAATGCTAGGAAACAACGAGATCACATCAAAAGAAACAAGTCTATCATTCTGAGCCAAAGTGATGTTATTCAATTTTTCAACCAGTTTAATTGAATTTTCAATGGACTTATTTTCAAATTGTGGTAGTTCATTAAACTTTTTGGCCAGCCACTTAGCTAAATTGTAACATGGGGAGCCAATACTATTGATAATAGGCCTCATCTTTTTACCATCCTTGTGGACCTTAGGTAAACCATATAATTTTGGATTTGAAGGGTTTGAAACTTTTAATTTGAATTTTTCTTGTTCTTTCATTGTATGTTTTATATGTTTTAATGTGTTTCCCACAGTTCTGATTGTTTTTGGGAGAGGGTTAGATTTAATTTCTTCATATTCTTTGGAGTCTAACAGATGGGTCATTCTATCTACGTAATCCTCCTGATCTAAAATGACAATTTTGTTCCCTTTATCTGCTTTTGCAATTGTAATATTTCTATCTTTAATACCCTTCAAAATTTTCATATTTTTCAATGTGACTTATTTTTTGAATTGCTTTTCATATCTACTAACACTTTTTCACATTCTTTCCTGATTATAGTTTTATCTTCATTTTTTAGTTCCGAAATCGCTATTTCCACATCCGCGACATAATCTTCAACATTATTTGAAAAGTTTATGCATGTTTTTAAACCATTGTTAAGTAATTTGGTTTCTTCTTTGGTTAACACCTCTTTTGAACAATTAATTACATTGGTGTTATCTTGTGATTCTGATCTTTGGATTTTATTTACTCTTTTCCAATTTTGTGGTTGGTAATTTTTTCGAGAAGCCTCTTTTTTGTGAATAAGGTTATTGAATTTTTTTCTTTTGAGTTTTTATCTTTTTGCCTATTACGAAATTTATTTTTTCAAAACCATTATTCAAAAGATTTTCCAGCCAAATGTACCCTAAAATTTTTGAAAGTTTCAAATGCAGATGATAAATTTCCAAGTCTAAAATGTTTAATTTGGCATATCCTTTATTCCTTTCGTCTTCCAAAACTTTCTTTTTGGCTAATCTTTGCTGTTTACTATCATTATTAAATTTGACTATTCTTCTAACAAATTTTGGAATGATATTATTATTTAAACATTTCTTTATGAATCTGATGTCAGCTAGAGTTTTTTTCTTTTTCTCTTTTAATTTCAAAAATTCCTTAATGCTCTTCTTTTGCTCAAAAAAGTGTTTATTAAAGCTTTCAAAAGGATTTACATTTAACGAACTTTCGTCCGCCATTTTGTCTGCCATTTTGAATTTTGTCGTCCTTGAGCAATCGTTATTATTCCCGTGACTTGACTTGTCTGTTATATTTATATATTAAATTTGGGAATTTTTAACATTATGAGGTTCAATTAATGATAATTAAATGAATCGTGATTTTTTCTTACCTCATACATCTATGTTTCTTTAAACACAGCACTGCAGTTATCGGCGACACTTTGTCGTCATCGTCAGCTGTTTTCACGACTGTCAATTTTTTCTCCTTTTTGCCGGTAATTATCTAGACTGCCATCTGGTGTTCTTTTGAAGGAATTCCTCTTCAAACTGCCATCTGGTGTTGTTTTGAATGAATCATTTCCTAAACTGCTATCTGTTGTATTTTGAAAAACTTTGTAATCAAGCTTGGTTCTTCCGGAATCTCGAAGTTCATAGTTCTAGTATGGTTTTTTTGAATATATATTTTTTCCCAAACTGTTAAATCCAAAGGTTTTGATAGATGTTTTAAAAGTTTTGCTTCTTTTTCAATCCTATGATGCTCTAATAAACTATGTGCTGCTATAGCTGATTTTTCAATTTCTCCATTCTTCATGTTTCTGAAGTGCTCTTTTTTACGAGTTTGATAAAAAATACATTCAAGATGCATTGAAATTGCTTAATCTTCAGGATGAGTCAGTGAAATTCACTATTGAAATGGAACAAAATAACAAGATTTCTTTTTTAGACTTATACTTAATAAGAAATGAACAACAGCAAAAAATTGAATTTAACATTTACAGAAAAGACACACATACTGACAACTACATAAAATCTTCAGGTTTTAATCATTTGACACACAAACATGCAATTTTCAATAGTCTATTACACAGATTGTTAAATATTCCACTTAATGTAGAAGATTTTGACAAGGAATATAATCATATTGTTCATGTTGCTAAAATAAATGGTTTCGATGAAGACATTATAAAGAATAATTAAAGAAATTCAAACAACAAAAAGGTTACAAGAATACACCACCTTACATCATGGTCCCAAGAAAGATGTAAAATTCAAGAAATTCACTTACCATCCTGAAGTTCATAATAAGTTTCAAAAAATTTTCAGAAATTTTAATATAACATTAGCTCCAATTAACAAATTCAGCCTGGGTAATCTGCTGTTAACTAATAATAAATGTAATACCCCAGACGACAAAAAAATCTGGGATTTATCAAATTGATTGCAAGGATTGCAACAAGATATATATAGGAAAAACAAAAAGGAACTTGGAAACTCGTAAAAAAGAGCACTTCAGAAACATGAAGAATGGAGAAATTGAAAAATCAGCTATAGCAGCACATAGTTTATTAGAGCATCATAGGATTGAAAAAGAAGCAAAACTTTTAAAACATCTATCAAAACCTTTGGATTTAACAGTTTGGGAAAAAATATATATTCAAAAAAACCATACTAGAACTATGAACTTCGAGATTCCGGAAGAACCAAGCTTGATTACAAAGTTTTTCAAAAATACAACAGATAGCAGTTTAGGAAATGATTCATTCAAAACAACACCAGATGGCAGTTTGAAGAGGAATTCCTTCAAAAGAACACCAGATGGCAGTCTAGATAATTACCGGCAAAAAGGAGAAAAAATTGACAGTCGTGAAAACAGCTGACGATGACGACAAAGGGTCGCCGATACTGCAGTGCTGTGTTTAAAGAAACATAGATGTATGAGGTAAGAAAAAATCACGATTCATTTAATTATTATTATGAGGTTATATCATTAATAGTGAGTGGAGAACATATTTTTATCGACTCACCTCATATGATTTAAAATTTCTTTGATATTGACGGTTTCAGACAATATCATGTCCCTCTTCAGCCATGACTGAAGAGGTTCATTCTGTGATTGTTGATTTCTCTAATAATGTCATCACATCACAGTGGAAGCCATGACTGAAGAGGTTCATTCTGTGATTGTTGATTTCTCTAATAATGTCATCACATCACAGTGGAAGCCATGACTGAAGAGGTTCATTCTGTGATTGTTGATTTCTCTAATAATGTCATCACATCACAATCACAGAATTTCGTCAGTGGAAGCCATGACTGAAGAGGGACATGATATTATCTGAAACCATCGGTATCAAAGAAATTTGAAATCATATGAGGTGAGTCGATAAAAATATGTTCTCCACTCACTATTATGAGATTCTACTTAATAAATAAGTAGGGTCTGCATTCATCTTACCTCATATTTTGTTGTTTCTTGTAAGACATGTTTCAAAGCAATTTTTCTCCTTCTTCAGTCTGCACCAACTGAAGAAGAAGCAAAGATACTTTTAAACATGTCTTATAAGATGTAAGTTAAAAATTAAATTGTACCTGTTGGTAGGTGACGTCATCCTCAATACTCAACTTTGTTGAGGACGACGGCACCTACCAACAGGTACAATTTAATTTTTAACTTACATCATATGATTTCACCTCAATGGAATTTTATATGAATTTCACTAGTATTGATGTCTTATAAGAAACAATGGATCATGAAGTAACATGAATGCAGACACTACTTATTTTCTGGTATTCATTTCCATAAGAAGCTGAGTCGACCCAAGGGCCATGGTGTCACCAGAAGGTTTGGGAGAATTTAAAAATCCTTACCCCCCCCCCAGGACTTGAAACCCAATCTTGTAATGTAGAGGAACATTTGTATAGTATTACCCCGCTTTTACGTTCCTGCATTTTACGTTTTCCCGCCTTTTACAACAATTTTTAAAGGTCTCTTCAGTTTCCCTATATACACAATGTATTAAAAACCTGCTTTTACATTTCTGAAATTTTGTTTTCCCACAATTTACAACACATCATGTCAATCTTCAGCGTTAAACATCCAAGATATTCAATTTATTTGTTTATCTCGCTTCTGTGCAATCGATATATAGCAGAGCAAGTTCATTGAGCCAACGTAGTCGGCTGCTTTACAATCAATAAGGAGTCAAGCAAGTTTAATGAGCCAACGAAGCTGGCTTTTGTACAATCAATAAAGAGCAGAGCATGTTCATCGAGCCAACGAAGTTGGTTCAGAACTTTAAAACATTTCTGAAATTCAAACCCATGTACTTCTATGGCAAAACAATTTTTTTAAATCTCTCAATAAAGATTCATAGTGCTGCTTGCTGAACCTCTCCTTGTTATTTATTTTTTAAATGGTGAAAGTAAAAGAAATAAAGTAATTTTATGTTTACAGCAGTTCAAAACACACATTACATTGAACTATTATAGGAATATCACTATGAGGTTTAATTTAAAATAAAATTCTTTACACCTCACCTGATATTGGCTTCTAAATAAATAAAAGACAGGATATGAGATGAGGTGTAAAGAATTTTATTTTAAATTAAAAGAAACATTATATTATTTAGCCAATATTGTATATTATCCCAGTCAGTGCTTTTTTGCATGTTCTAGAATGGTTGCTGAATGTGAGGGTAAACATTTTTTAGCTCCTCCTAGTTTTCCATAATTTACACTTTCCCAAAATTTGCACCACCCCTCGTGTAAAGTGTAAAAGAGGGGTAATACTGTAGTATATTATCCCCATCTGTTTTTTTCATGTTCTGAAATGGATGCAGAGTATTGGGGGTCAACATTTTTGAGTTCATCTTCATTTCCCTCAATTTACACTTCCCCCTATTTTACACCATTTTTCCCGTGGTCCCATGAAAATGTAAAAGAGGAGTAATACTGTACATTATTCCTAACAGCAATATAATATATTCTTCTTCTTCTTCCTTTCAAGTATTAGGCCAAGGCCTGTTACGATCCTATAGAAAATTTTCCCTTATGGGAAATTCTCATATAAGACTTGAAAGCATAATAATAGTCCCTTCGATTGGTTGCTGGCCAAAGGAAGGTAAGACCAGTGATGGGGCTGCCATCTTATAGCCTCTGGTCAGGCTTTCTGGAGAAGAAAAGAAAATAAAGGAAAGAAGAAATGGAAGAAAGGAAGGACTCCCTAGCCCTCGGATGCCCTAATAGCGTCGGGGTCGAAAAAACAAGAGTTAACCAAGAGAGGTTAGATAGTAAAGTTAAAAGAGTGCAAAACACAAGTAAGTGGAAGAAATGTTTTGCACAGCTTGGGCACCTTGTGGTCGCCATCCACATATCCCCTAGATGAGGACCCCTATTTTTAGATATAACTTAACCAATTACACTACAAAGTGCCTCCTATTTATATAGATATTAGGTGTAAATGATGACTTACCTAAGAAAAGGTCATATTTCCAATCTTCCTTATTTTTGAATTGTACCCATGAGCATACAGTGTGAAAATCATCATTTATCACAGCAACTCCACGACGATAACGAATAACATTATGATGTTGTGGCACGAAGTCAAAGCATACATAATCCTTTTGACTGAAATAAAAGCAAATTTAATTGTACACAATTAATTTCTCCACAGGATTATTTAATTTTTGCCAGTTCTAAAATATATTCATCTAGTGTATCTATATTCTGCCTCTTCATTCATCGACACAGCCTCCACAAATTTGGAATTATTGACAATTTGTAAATTAATGAGTCATTTTTAACATTTTACCTCATATTTTATGTTTCTTTAACCCGTCAGCGCCGACATCCATACGTGGTATAGACCCTCTCTTCTTCACTTATTGCCGACATCTATACGTGGTATAGACCTATGCAGGCATGTTTTCTTTTTGTTCTGGATCGTACATTTTTGAAGCTACAAATATGTAATTTATTTGTGTTTAACGTAGAAATTATGAGCTTTCAGGACATATGAATAAAAATAATATTTGTTTAAAATTTAATTTCATATTACTTTTTTAAAAAATCAGATGAGATTGAAGTAATCGTAATTTTCTCTAAATACGCACGACCTTTTCATTTGCTTTTTTACTGCTGTATATTCTTATATTTGCATATGAACAATATAGTTTTGAAGCTTAAGATCTTAGCTTTCTTTCTAAGTGTATGAATCAGCTGTGATCACATTTTGTGCATGTGGCATTGAGGTTGAAGTAGTTTCTTACTTCAACACTCAATGGCACACAGACCTAGCTTTGTGCTGCTTTCTGTAGGGCTTCTAATAAACTTATACACAATCTAATTTTTCAGGTCGATAAAATGATATACAAGCTATCGATTGATATATAAATCAACCTGTTTAGGGGAATACCTGATTTATTTTGCCTCTTTCAAATAGATGTTATTTACAAGGAATCAGTCTGAGGCGCGGTGTCGTGCGTTATATACGTAATTATGGCCAGTCGTAACCTAAAAGACACTTCATCAGAAAAATTACCCCTAAAAGTGATAAATTGAAACCTCAAAGGAGGTGTGTTATTTGTACTAAACATGGGAGAAGAAAGACATCTGTTTATTGCTGCCAGGAATGTGATGTAGGTCTGTGTATTGAAGAGTGTTTCGAGCTGTATCACACCAAGCTCAACTACTAAGGTGATGTGATTTTTTATTTCTAAAATTAGTAGTACTAAAATAAGAGAAAATTATTTTTATGGTCTGTGTAGTTGTAAATAACTGCTGTAGAATTTTTATACGAATCCAAGCAATAATTCAGATTCTAAGTATAAACATTGCTAGTGCTTTGACACAAGATTGAGCTTGAGTTCACTCTTCTAAATATTCATTCTGATTTTGGTTATGTCAGCTGCTTTTGTATATACAAGTTACAGATGAATCAGCACTATGCCACACAATATATTTAGTGCCTCACAGAAAGAAACAGGGGTGTCCAATGTGAGCAAATCAAATTATTTAGTAAAAATGTGTATCATGAGAGAGAAACTCAGATTTCAAATTTTTTTAATAGTTTATAAAGGCTACTGAACTCCATACGGTATGTATTAAATTTCTCATTTATTTCTGAGCTAACAAGTAAAAATTTCGTTCAAATCCATCGATATTTAAAAAAGTTATGATCGTTTATACAAATCAGTGTTCTAGGAATACTAAAATGTTAAAATGGCCTCCGTCCATGCAGTAGGAAAGCAAGTAAAAGGGTGCGTCACTGACGGGTTAAACATAGGGAACTAGTTTTCAAGAGAAACATTTCTCTCATTTTCAACAAGCATAATGTTGGTTGAAAATGAGAGAGATGGTTCTCTTGAAAACTAGTTCCCGTGTTTAAAGAAACATAAAATATGAGGTAAGATGTTAAAAATGACTCATTAATTTACAAATTAAGAACCTCATAATGTTATTTCCCATATTTAACTATTAATTATTGAGAATGTCAAATCCTTCAACACTTTTGAAATTCATATCAAAGAACCGTTGAGGTTATGTAAATAAGATGTTAATTATAAAATTGGTCTGGACATCTTACCTCAATATTAATAATTAAAATAACCTCAAAATATAACTTCCTAAAATTAAATATTTATAAAATTGGTACCTGGTAAGTCAGTAGTCCTCAACTAAATTATCTTATTAATAATGAAGAAAAATCAAGTTTTGCCAAACACATGCTTAGAAACAGATCATCGATTTGAAAAAATTGATAATTCTATGTCAGTACTACACAGAGAATATAATAACAGGATCAGCATCCTTGAAGACATAGAGATTCTAAAAGAAGCAAAGAATAAAGATCTACTCAACGAGAACATACCCGCAGACATAAATCGGTTATATAACACCATCAGTACCAGTTAAATGCAGAAAATAAAACATTATATTTAATTAATGTTGGGAAGTAAACATTATGAGGTATAATCATTAAAAATCATCGGAGAACATATTGTTTAAACAACTCACCTCATAGGATTCATGCTTCCATGATATCGCGATTTCAAACATAATCATGTTCATCGTCAGCCATAACTCCGACTGTTGAAATTCTTCGGCCGTCAACTATTCTATTGTCGCAATTGCTGCACATAGTTTATTAGAACATCATAAAATTGGAAGAGAAGCTAAACTTTTAAAACAAGTAGAGAAACCTTTGGAATTGACAGTTTGGGAAAAAATATACATTCAGAAAAACAAAAATAGATCAATGAATTTTGATATCCCTAACGAAATTACATTGATTTCGAAGTTCATAAATTCAACCATAGATAGCAGCACTGAAGATGGCGACAATAGAATAGTTGACGGCCGAAGAATTTCAACAGTCGGAGTTATGGCTGACGATGAACATGATTATGTTTGAAATCGCGATATCATGGAAGCATGAATCCTATGAGGTGAGTTATTTAAACAATATGTTCTCCGATGATTTTTAAATAAAACATTGTTTTTGAAAGGCCTCCAAATTGGAATAACTTGATGTAGGGTCGTATCTATGAACGCATTAGACCATAAAAGTCGTTCTCAGGTGGTACTGTGCTGAGAAAGTTGCATCCAAAGACGTTTTTGCATACTCAAAAATCTGTTCATGCGATAATAATTATCGAAATTCCTAAGCTACCTGGCGGGGTGACCTTGCAGAGAACGAATCGTGAGCAACCCGATGGGAACCAATGTACTTTGAAACCTTGCTGCTTACCTTGCTGTTTATCCAAGATGTTGGACCTTGAAGACTTCGATCATGTTTTTGGTATATGCAGAAAAGAGGAATTTGATAGAGTCAACCAAAGAATTCAACTGGAAGAACAGGAGAATCGGTGTAATATCGCGTGATGCATATGTCGTATACGGTTTTATTTGCGGGACGCAAGCATAAATGCATTCCTCTAGCAGACGAAAATAATGGAAGTGGTTTTATCGCTGAGAATTCTGGGTAATTTCTTGCCAATATTATGAAAAAAGCTACTTTCATGCATGACCAGTCAGTGACTTGCTAATTCGAACTTTGCACGGAAAACTAGCTCACCAGAGACTAACGTATTTGCATGCAGCACGTAGTTAATAATGTCAAATCCACAATGTGCAAGGAAACAGGACATTAACTTCACAATGAACACCTCTTGACATGTAAACAGCTGTCAAGAACAAGAAACTCAAAAAGGAAATTCAAGGTCACCACTGGGAAGTAACAAAAATACAGGAAATAAAGTTAATAGTTTTGAGAGAAAAATTATGATAAAAATACTACAGTAAAACCTGTCTATGAAGGAACATTATGTTAAGTTATGTAGATAGGAACATTATGTTCCTTAAATATATTTCCATCTTGGCAGTTTTCCTTCTTATAAAGGGTTCCCAAATTACAAGCTTGAATTTTGTCACGCAGTTTAAGGGTTTTACATGCACGCTTTAAAGACATAACGTATTGACTGAAATACAGACAAAATAGTGTATGTAACACAGCTCAGTTTGCACGGCAATACAAAACAAATTTATTACACAAAAGCGAGAAGGAACTCAACTACAGGAAGACCGAAGAGTTTCCCAATTCCCTCGCAGGTAACGTAAGCAGGCAAGGAAAAGCGAGGGATTCCCCGCAGTCACACATAAGCAAGGGTATCCCCGCAATACAATGGCAACACAAGAAGATAAAACGATATAATGCAGAAAGCGTCATATCCAGAATTTTCACGTGTTGTCATTAATACTGTAACTAGAGCATGCTTAAGAATAATTTTCCATCTTACTGAGGTAAAAATGAACTATTGGTACTTTAAAAAACCATTCTGTTTCCACATTATGAAGGTTTCTGGCTTATAAGGACAATTTTATATATAAAATCGTACTGTTCTGGAGATTTTTTTCCCTCTACAGGTTTCCTTCTTATAAAGGTTCTGGCTAAGACAGGTTTTACTGTATAATTGAATTTGAATTGCATTTTGACTCACCTTATATTTTCTTCATTTTAAGAATATTATATCCTATTAATTGATAGAATGTGGAGACTGAGGAAGAACGAAGACAGTAGTAGCAGATACATTAGCAGTAGTATTTTTAACTTATAACCAAAGCAATGATTAAGGAAAATTTCCAATTCAATCTCTAAACACAAAATTGTTGGTTACACACATATTCAAGGGAGGTAGAAATATCCATTCTGTTTTATACATACCATCCATCTACAGTGAGCCGTGCCATCATGTACCTAGTGTCTCTCTGTTCACGACATACGTATATGGTTCTTCTGTAACGACCTTCATCTGGATACCAAGTCTCTATGATATGGGTTTCATTGATAAATATATCAGCATCAATGTTTGCAGTATTAATCCAATCTCCAGAAAAGTTCTGAGGGAGTCGACAGCCAGCTTCAACCACCTCTGACTTTACTGTAAGTAAAGAACATCAAATATTTATTAGAGAATTTTGACTTTTTTTTGTACTGGAGCATCCCATCAAATCTTTAGAGAATGAGGAAGGCTTACAACTGAATGGTATTAATAAGCTGTTAGTTTATGCTGATGATGTAGTACTACTGGCCGACAGCGAGGAGATACTGAAGGCCAACACGCACACACTACTGAGTAACACTACGAAATTGGGACTGGAAGTAAATATCAATAAAACTAAATATATGGTCACACATAAAAATACATTATATAATGGAAATGGACAGCTAATGACAAATGAGGGAATTTTTGAGGAAGTGCCTGAATTCAAATACCTAGGAACAATAATCACAAACATGAATGAGATGCACAAGGAAATTAAACATAGGCTCAATTCTGGAAATGCATGCTATTATGCATTATAGAGACTCTTGATGTCCCAACTCCTTTCAAAAAACATTAAACTGAAAATATATAAAACCATTATTCTACCAGTTATATTATATGGATGCGAAACAAGGACTCTTACTTTAAGGGAGGAAAGGAGATTACGAGTATTTGAGAATAAAGTTCTTAGGAAAATTTTTGGACCAAAGAGAGATGAACAGACAGGTGAATGGAGAAGACTGCATAACAGTGAATTATATGGTCTTTATAGGAAGCCAGATATAATGAGAACAGTTAGGTCTCGTAGATTGCGATGGGCAGGACATGTGGCACGAATGGGGAATGAAAGATGTGCATGGAAGATTCTTGTAGGAAAACCAGAGGGAAAACACCCTGTTGGTAGACCAAGAATGAGGTGGGAGAATAACATTAACTATGATTTGAGGGAAGTAGATTATACAGGGGATGATTGGAAAACATTGGCTCAGGATAGGGATATATGGAGAGCTTATGTCCGTGCGGCCATAAGCCTACGGGTTCGATAGTGCCAGTGAGTTGGGTTTATAAGAATTAAATGAATCGTGATTTATTCTTACCTCATACTTCTATGTTTTTTAAACATAGCACTGCAGTATCAGCGACGATTGATGACAATAGGTCACTGATACTGCAGTGCTGTATTTAAAACAACATAGAAGTATGAGGTAAGAAGAAATCACGATTCATTTAATTCTTAAGAATTGAACCTCATAATGTTAAAAATTCCCAAATTTGATATATAAATTTTGACTTTAATCAAAATTACAGTGGGAAGTAACACTATGAGATAATTTTCAATTTATAAATGAGTTTTTATTATTCATTTCATAGATCTCAATGAATCGAAAGAAGCCGTACTGGCTTTATAACGTAATGTAAAATTCCCAAATGTCTTCTTAATAAAGAAGCCACCTTTGCAAGATATAAGCAAAGGTTTCATAGCATTTGGTGCACAGGAATTAACAATGTATATAAGAGAAAGATTTGCATTTAGATTGGAACTTGTTCAGGTAGCTCAGTCGGTAGAGTATTGGCCTAGAAAGCCAAAGGTCCTGGGTTCAAGCCCCAGTCTGAGCATATAATTTTTCTCTTCATATATGATTTATCCATCATTGAGATGTATAATAAAACATTGAAAAAAGCCATACTGGCTTTATACTGTAATGTAAAATTTCCAAATAAATGTCTTCTTAATAAAGAAGCCACCATTTGCAAGACAGAAGTAAAGGTTTCATAGCATTTGGTGTGCGGGAATTATCAACGTATATAAGAGAAAGACTTGCGTTTAGATTGGAACTTACTCAGGTAGCTCAGTCGGTAGAGTTTTGGTCTAGAAAGCCAAAGGTCGTGGGTTCAAGCCCCAGTCTGAGTTTATAATTTTTCTCTTCAAATTTGATATAAATGAGTTCTGTTTTTTAGTTTTTTTTTGTGAAAACATAGAATTTTATGAGGTGAGATCTAAAAACATTTTATCCAACTCATTTAAAAATTTTGATTTTGTCAATTTAAATAAAATCGTAATCATCACACCTTGTATTCTTCTTTTTCTTAGACCGGTTTCAGAACCTTATTTGGTTCCATCCTCAGTACTTTCATGACCGTTGTTATGTCGTGTAAGTTCTGAGTATGGAACCAAATAAGGTCCCGAAACCGGTCTAAGAAAAAGAAGAAGAATATGAGGCAATGTGATACAATTTTACTTAAATAAATAATGCCGCCATTTGCAAGATAGAAGCAAAGGTTTCATACCACTTGGTGCACGGAGATTAACAGCGTATATAAGAGAAAGATTTGCATTTAGATTGGAACTTGCTCAGGTAGCTCAGTTGGTAGAGAATTGGCCTAGAAAGCCAATTGGCCTAGAAAGCCAATGTCCTGGGTTCAAGCCCCAGTCTGAGCATATAATTTTTCTCTTCAAATATGAATAACCTCATAGTGCTAATTGATCAACTGAAGATGAAACAGAGATGCTTTGAAACATGTCTTAGAAGAAACAACGAAATGTGAGGTAAGATGAAGGCAGACCAAACTTATTTATAAAGTAGAACCTCATAATGTTACTTCCTAATGTATTTTCATAATAAACAAATTATTTTTATTATTCATCCAATTATTGCAACCCTTTAAAATTTATATAAAAAAAGTAAGAGTTTTAGTTTAAACTGAAAGACAAAATAAATGAACATGAATCTTGAGAAAATATATTTAATAAATCTTCTTAAAATTTTTAATATAGAAGTAATTTACTTACCAGGTGTAATGCGCAATCTTTCTGGACTTTTTTCAACAGTTTTAAGCATATTGCATTCAGCAGTTATTGAAACACCAATATATAGATCATCATCACGATTCTTTAAGAAACATCTGTACTTCTCATCTTTACGTGATTCTTTTGTATTTGCAACAGCAAAAAAATGATTCTTATCTACAAACCAATCACCCAGGCAACTGTATTCCACCACTGTAAATAAAACACATACATTTCATAATTATTATTTGCAACTTGTAAAACTTACAAAAAGTTTCAATGCCACCCACTGTACTTTTTGTCTTTTGGGTCCTAGATTAGGCAGATAGATGACATTAAATCAAATTGAAAAAGAGGCCAAACTTCTAAAACATTTGGAAAAACCTTTAGAATTGACAGTTTGGGAGAAGATATATATATATATATATATTGGAATTCTTGGGTAGCTCAGTTGGTTAGAGCGCTAAACTTACAGAGTTTAGAGACTTGGGTTCAAATCCCGACTCAAGCATTCATTTTTCTTTTCATATCATATATATATATATATATATATATATATATATTCAGAATTCAGAAGAACAAATTTAGATCCATGAATTTTGAAATTCCCAATGAACGGGACCTGATTTCGAAGTTCATCAAATCAACACCAGATGGCAACGTTATAGATGGAGATTCCAACAATAATCAGTAGTCATAATATCGGTTGAAAATGGGAGGGATGTCCCTCTTGAAAACTGCAGTTCCCACATTTAAGGAAACAAATTATGAGGTAAGATAAGAAATGACTCATTCATTCATTGAATTAAGAACCTTATAATGTTTTTTTAATGCCCCAGGTCTGTCTTTCGACATTCCTGGTTTCTCTCCTGGCATGGTGTACTTGTAATCCACTTCTGAGGTTGGGGCGCCTGGAAGGCAGGGTTACGTTGCCCCGATGATATGATGGGTGATAATAATGGTGCGCCAGGAGAGTCCCTAATCCTAAGATGAATGTGAATAATGATGATTGCGATGGCCATATGATTTCGGGGACCGTTTGGGCCTTAAAGTTTTCATGACATTTGTCTTACAGGTGAGGAAAAACCCCGATAGAAACCTCACCCACAAAAACTGTCCCGACCGGGGATCAAACCTGGGCCCGCTGCGTGACAAGGCACCCGGAGACCACAGCGGTGGACGAACCTTATAATGTTATTTTCCATATTTAACTACGAATAAATTTATTATTTACAATTAAAAAACATCCTCTTTCAAAAAATTGTTTTCTTTTATTCATTTCAGAAATCCTGCATCAATTCTGATGTTAAATATTGTGTTATACATTAAATTTGACTGTCTGGCCTCTCGTCTTCATAGAATCAATATATATCCCTCACCACATTTGTAAAGATGATGCTTCCATCATGAATGAAGAACATTTGTTGAAATGTCCAGCAATTAAGAAGATTGATGCTGACCTACCATCTCAGCTCACACGTTATTATTGGAGTGCCCGTAGAAGAATGGAGGAAGTCCAAGCTCCTTAATTTGAAAAGAAAAATATATGCCTAAATCAGGATTTGAACCCAATATCTCTGGTTCTGTACACCAGTGCTCTAACAATTCTGATTTACTCATAGATTTTTCTCAATACCAATTTTTAAACATCTATGTAGTATTAAATTATTAATGAGCTGGTTATTTTGACTCAAATCATATTTCTTGATTTTTATGCAGACCAGGTTTTGTTGTTTTTGCGCGATATTGTCGATGTATTCCAACAACCAACTCAATAATTTAAAGAAACCTCATAGTGTTATTTCTTACATATTTTGCACCTACTATTTGTAGATCTAGAGAAAGCATACGACAATGTCCCTATAGAGAAACTATGGACAGCTTTAAGACGTATGGGAATTAAAACTATAATAATTAAAGCTATACAAAATTTATATGACAATTGCATGTCTAAAATTAAAATTGGCAGTAAATTGTCACATGGTTTTACGATAAATAAAGGTCTTCGTCAAGGTTGGTGTCTATCACCGACTCTGTTTAAAATATATGTACATGAAATATTAGAGAATTGGAGGAGAAAATGTTCAAGCATGGGAATTCGTATTTCAAACAACAAAACTTTATACAACTTATATTTTGCAGATGATCAATTGTTAATTGCACAAGATTATGAAGATTTAGAATATGTGACTAGAAAAGTAATACAAGAATATGAAAATGGGGTTTAAATTTAAACATGAAAAAAACAAAATATTTATCAATTGGTGAACCAGAACA
The DNA here is from genome assembly GCA_030220185.1 of Diploptera punctata. Classification (NCBI taxonomy): domain Eukaryota; kingdom Metazoa; phylum Arthropoda; class Insecta; order Blattodea; family Blaberidae; genus Diploptera; species Diploptera punctata. The sequence continues at coordinate 1,269,947 of JASPKZ010004543.1, forward strand.
AAATTTAATTTTGGAGACTGGAGAAACAATGAAATCTTGTAGTGAGATCACATATTTAGGAATTAAAATAAATATAAATGGGAGTTGTGAAGAGGAAATAAGAAATAGAAATAATAAAGGAAAATTTGCAATTGCTTGCCTGAATGGAATATTGTGGGATAAAATTATAAGTAATAAAAATAAAATTACTATATATCATACAATTGTTAAAGCGTCATTACTTATGGAGCAGAACTTTGGCCATTAACAACAAAAACAAATAAGTACCTTTTGGCAACGGAAATGGATTTTATACGAAGGGCTGCAAGAATTTCAAGAAGAGAAAAAATTAGGAACTCAGTTATAAGGGAGAAAATGAAGATTGAAGACACTATTTTAGATTATATTAAAACTCAGCAATTAAGATGGTACGGACATGTCCAGCGAATGGAAGAGGATCGACTACCAAAATCTGTTTGGAATGGAAACCTGAGGGAAGACCTAAAACCTCCTGGAGTCAGGGAATATGTTTATATATGAAGGAGAAACATCTACAACCAGGAGATTGGATGGACCGACAAAATTGGCTATTAGGAATCGGACAATGTCAAAGACATTAATCAACCGATGATCTATCTATCTATATTAAAAATCTATGTAGTATATTAAATTCTATTTTACAGTTTTAAAACCTATTTTAGGTACCTAAATCTACTATTTTAGAGTCTAAAAATCCACGAACTAGTTATAAGCACAAAAAATATACATTTTAGAGACTATGAAAAAAGAGGTTTGTTATGGATGAAGACACAAAGGACAGAGAACTATGGAGAATAAAATATTAATTTATTAATGGCCCGGAAAGTCAAAGGTCCCAGGTTTGAGTCTCGGTCTAGGTGAAAATTTCTCTCTTCAAATATAATTTATCCATCAGTGAGAAATGTTAAATTAATAATAAAAACATAAATTGAAGCTCTACCGGCTTTATAAAGTAGTGATTAAATTCCCAATAAAAATATCTTCTTAACTAAGAAGCCACCATTTGCAAAAGATAGAAGTAAAGGCTTCATAGCATTTGGTGCGAGGGAATTACAATGTATATAAGAGGAAAATTTGCATCTAGATCGCAACTCACCTCGGTAGCTCAGTTGATAGAGCATTTGGCCCGGAAAGCCAAAGGTCCGGGTTCGAGTCTGGTCTAGACAAAAATTTTTCTCTTCAAATATAATTATTTATCCTTCAGTGAGAAGTGTTAAATTAATAATAAAAACATAACTATCCATCCATCCACAGTAATTCTGCCTGAGGGCAGGTCCTTCACTGCAATCATAGCATTTTCATGCTATGCTTTGCAGCTTTACTGGGGAATTATAAGTGTGGTAGCTTCCTGTTGCTTTCCACACCGATGAAGGATGATAAGATGATAATGATGGCCGGATGATTTTCGGGGATCGTTGGGTCCTAAGCTACCTGACATTTGTCTTACAGTTGAGGAAAAACGCAAAAAAAAAAAAAAGAACCTCGCCCAGGAGCCTATCCTGACCAGGAATCGAACCCAGGCCCGCTGCGTGACAAGGCAGCAGGCTACCTTGAGGTCACAGCGGTGGACATAACATAACTATGGAGAACTTTAATTAATGGAAATTTGTGAAGGTGTATTACAAACTGATAGTCTATAAGTCCCTAGTCATTTATGTATTTTTAAAACCAATGTTAATTATTAAGATTGGTTGGAGAAAATCCTCAATGATGAGGAAAAAATATCTCAAAATGAACGAATGAATGAAAAAAGAGGATGTAAGGAAGACCACAGCTTTACTTTGGAAGGATGATATGTGGATGGACAGTCTTACTAAAGATGGAGATTGGATAGATTAGGAGATCTGGAAGACCAGACCATCTCTTGGTTTGAGAAATTTTGTGTCATCACAGTAACATTCTCGATGAAGAAAAATATGTAGTGTGATACAGGAATAAAAGAAAAATGTAAGTTATAAACCCACCTCCATCAAATGTTCCAGTCATTCCTGGGCACTTCTTATAAGTGATGTTAAATTTCTGATTTGTTATAAGAAACTGTGTTCCTGCAGTCTGACAAGAACGAATCTGTGCATCTGGATTATTACATTCTCCAGTAAATCTGAAACGATTCTGAAAGAATACAATTTTCATTAATTTAAATTTAATACTGCTTCAAGAAATTTAATTGCTAAAACACACCTCTTATTGTTCTGTTTTTTTTTTTTTACCTGGAATATGTTTCTGCAAACATTTGCTACTCTCAGCCAACGAGAAAAACTTTGAGCCTAATTTTGTAGTAATACAAAAATAAAATAAAATGGCCAATGGCAGTTCCTAATATTACTTATGGTTCCAAAACATGGATGGTGACAACTCAATCTGCCAGAATCCAAACTGCTGAAATGAAATTCCTCAGACTAATAGTAGGACATCAAAGAACAGACAAAAAAAATAGTGAAATATAGAACAAACTGGAAAGAACACTTAGCAAGGATGACAGAGAACAGAATACCAAAAGCAGCATACAACTTGTGGCAAGAAGTAATTGACTAAGTACTAAAATATAGATTAAAGTAATAACTGGAAGGCGCACAAATGTGCACATGAGTCTATTACCAACATAGGAACCACAAACGAATGGTACGTACCCCTCTAAGGTGTAATGAATAATGAATAACATGTGCATTTGGAGTGGGGATGGTGACTTTATGGGAGGAGTCATCACCCTTATAAGGCGAGGACGCATATGAAATCTCTCTCATGCTCACACGTTCCATAATAGTCAAGTTCTTCAGTAACTGTTCGCGACCTTTAGTAAAAGTGATATTAAAAACATGTGGGCTTAAGTAAATTCATCAACTCCATTCCAAGTTAGTGAGGTATAAAACATTGTAATTCTATAATTGTATATGCAAAATTATTCAATAAACTGAAGTAATGAGTTTCTAATATATCCCTGAGTGACCATATTCTACCCTGAGCGAACTGGCACAAACTATTCACCGAGAGGTAGAAATTTGGGAAGGCCAAAGAAAAGATGGAAAGAGCAGCAATTTGGAGCCTGAACAGGCTAACAAACAGCCTAAACTGTGACGAAGAACAAGAAGAAAATAACATGGAATGAGGTGGGGCACAATGCAGACAGCAGGTTGTGACGATTATCCAATCCAAATCAGGAGTTCTATTACTTCCCTGAAGTTTAAATTAGAGATTCGGCACTTATTTTTAGAGCCTTGCAGTTAAAAACTGCACAATTTTTTAGAAAGCCTTGGTATACCGTAACACTCCTCTGGGAGAAATTTCAAGATACGTTCTGGCATACAAGGTTGTAAGTTCCCTTGTTGGATAAGAAAGGCTGATTACATTTTGCTGAGAAACTCTAATTTAGGCTTTGGGTTCAATTACGAATCCGACAATCTTCAAACTCAGGACCCACAGCCTAAAATCCCTCCTGGAGGAGTTGTTCTTGGATTTTTCCATCCTAAAAAATCCATCAATCTCACCCAGGTTCGAACCTGCAACCCTCAGGACCAGACGCAAGCAACTTAAAAGCCCTAGACCACTGAAACCTATTCTCATAGGGCTGTAGAGTCAAGTGAGATGGTGAATAAAATGCAAACAAGTGATAGTGAATAAATGCAAACAAATGTCAATTTTAACAGTCAACATATGTAACATATAAGAATTAAATCAATGTTTTTATTACCTCACCTCATATCCTTTTTCTTCTAGATTGCAGTTTCGGAGCTTATCTACATTATCAGTAGCCTCTGGTCGACTGGTGTTACATCGTTTCTTGGCGGTTTTCATCTTCCTTCTATCAGTGGACCGATGAACCTCTGGATCAGGTCAAAATTTGCGGGAGTTTCGAAATTCATGAGTTTATCTTTCTTGTTTTTTTTGGATGTGGATTTTTTCCCAGACCGTGAGTTCTTTCTGTTTATCTGTGTGTATGATTAGGCTAGCTTTTGTATCGATTAAATGCCTAACCAAACACACAGATAAACAGAAAGAACTCACGGTCCGGGAAAAAATCCACATCCAAAAAAAACAAGAAAGATAAACTCATGAATTTCGAAACTCCCGCAAATTTTGACCTGATCCAGAGGTTCATCGTCCACCGATAGAAGGAAGAAGAAAACCGCCAAGAAACGACGTACACCGGTCGACCAGAGGCTACTGATGATGGAGATAAGCTCCGAAACTGCAGTCTAGAAGAAAAAGGATATGAGATGAGGTAATAAAAACATTAATTTAATTCTTAAATTAAACCTCAAAGTGTTTTTTCCCTGTGAAAGTAAATAAGTATGTAACATACATTTGAAGAGAAAAATTATATGCTCAGACTGGGGTTTGAACCCAGGACCATTGGCTTTCTAGGCCAATGCTCTCTCCCTGAGCTTTCTTTTCAAATATAATTTATCCATCATTAAGATGTATGAAATGAATAATAAAAACATGTGTAACATACCTGATAAGCAAATTGCCAGACACCTTCCAAACTGGACCGACAGTTTACTGGGACATAATTTTCTGAAAATAATGTTATAAGCTGCTGATCTGGATTTAACTTCTTACAAACCCTTTCTACTGTAGGCTCTTCATTATTGGCCAAGTTCACACATCCAGCTTAAAAAAAAACAAAAAAGATTAAACAAATAAATCACAGACATACACAGCCCTTATCTTCAATAAAATTTGTTTTTAACTTTATAGGAAGTAATAAATGTATATAAGAGAAAAATTTGCATCTAGGTAGCAACTTGCCTCAGTAGCTCATTGGTAGAGCATTGGCCCAGAAAACCAAAGGTCCCGGGTTCAAATCTCGGTTTAGGCGAAAGTTTTCTCTTCAAATATAATTTATCCTTCAGTGAGAAGTGTTAAATTAACAACAAAAAAATCAATAGACGCCCTACTGGTTTTATAAAGTAGTGTTTAAATTCCCAATAAAAGACTTCTTAATAAAGAAGCCGCCATTTGCAAAGACACAAGCATAGGTTTCATAGCATTTGGCATGAGGGAATTACAACATATATTAGAGAAAAAGTTTGCATCTAGATAGTTGGTAGAGCATTGGCTCATAAAGCCAAAGATCCCAGGTTCGAGTCTCGGCCTAGGCAAAAATTTTTCTCTTCAAATATAACACTATTAGGTTTATGATTAAATATTAAAAAAACTTTTATCATCTCACTTCATTGTTTGCCTTATTTTTTTAGACCAGTTTTGGAATGATAGTTATTTCTATCTTCAGTATTTTCACGACTGTTCTGTAGTCGTGATTCACTGCTTCTCTGACTGAAGATGGAGTAATTATCCCAAAACTGATCTAAAAAGAAGACAAAGCATGGGGTGAAGTGATAAAAGTTTTTTTAATATTTAAACTTTTAATTGTTTGGGTTCTCCACATTTAAGAGATTTTTAACCAATGTTTCTGCTATCATGTTGTGGCCTGCTTCAGAGCTCAAAGTAGATAAAGTTCAAAAACTGTGTGCTAAGCTATTTAATCAAAGAATAGTATATTATGATGTGAAGTTAGGAAGTGGTTTTTACAGAATCGAGGAAAATGCAGTGGCTGCCCATGCATGGTCTGAAAAACATCTTATCGAGAAAGAAGCTAAATTATTAAAACAAATAGAAATACCAAAAGAACTTACTGTTCGGGAAAAGATCTACATTCAAAAGAGCAAAAAGAAGGAATTGATGAACTTTGAAATTCCCGGTGAGAATGGCTTGGTTTCGAGGTTTTTCAGTCAGCCAATTGAAGGAGAGAAGGACAGCTCTTCAAGACGACAGAACAACAGTCGTGACGATACTGAGGATGGAACAAAACTATGTTCCGAAACTAGTTTATAGTCAAATAAGAACAATATGAGGTGAGCGATAAAAAAATTCTACCTTAATAGCTATATTTAATTTAAGTTACGAAATTTATTAAAAATTTTATAGATTTCTTCTTCTTCTTCTTTAGATAGTTTGGATAAACTTTATGCCAACAGATTGCATCTCAGGTGAATAATATATAGCTCGGGTCACTAATTACAATCTACAACGGTAATTTATAAATTTATTTTCTTAATTAATGATAGTCCATGAATTTCCCTAAAAATCTCCAGATAAATTACAGTAAGTCCAGATTATATTATTAATTACATTATTTTTAGTCTGTTCATCTTACCTCAATATTAATGTTGATTTGTTCTTGAACAACGTACATCTAACCAGTCTGGGCAAGACACTGACAATGAATATGATATAATTAAAACATGTCCAAGAACAAATCAACATTAATATTGAAGTAAGATGAACAAACTAAAAATAATTTAATTAAAATAACCTCAAAATATCACTTCCAAAAATAAAATATCTATTATTGTTTATTTTTTATTATTTCACTCACCTCATACTTCATAATTCATAGCAGACCCAGGGTTTCTTCACATCTTTTGTGACATTCTCAATGCTGTGTCACGTTCATAACTGACGTCCAACGGCCTTCTATCCTACAGACTGACCTCCGCGCCATCTGGTGGCCGACCGAAGAATTTCCAAATCAGTCCTCTCTCCTTATAACCGGGTATTTCAAAATTCATAGTTGTATTTTCATTCTTGCATATATAAATTTTTTCCCAAATTGTGAGTTCCTTCGGTTTTTCCAATTGTTTAAGTAATTTTGTTTTGGTTTCTATTGTATGTTTTTCTGACCAGGCATGTGCAGCTATTGCAGGTTTTTCAGTTTTCTCCATTTTTAAACATTTCTGAGGTGTTCTTTTAATCTTGTATTTAGATTCCTTTTTGTTTTTCCTCAGAAATGTTAAAAATGGAGAAACTGAAAAATCTGCAATAGCTGCACATGCCTGGTCAGAAAAACATACAATAGAAACCAAAACAAAATTACTTAAGCAATTGGAAAAACCGAAGGAACTCACAATTTGGGAAAAAATTTACATATGCAAGAATGAAAATACAACTATGAATTTTGAAATACCCGGTTATAAGGAGAGGACTGATTTGGAAATTCTTCGGTCGGCCACCAGATGGCGCGGAGGTCAGTCTGCAGGATAGAAGGCCATTGGACGTCAGTTGTGAACGTGACACAGCATTGAGAATGTCACAAAAGATGTGAAGAAACCCTGGGTCTGCTATGAATTATGAAGTATGAGGTGAGTGAAATAATAAAAAATAAACAATAAATATTAAAAAACCTCATAGTGTTATTTCCTATCTACATAACTTAAAATACCTATTATTAAGTTTATTTAAGAAGTGCCATAATTGTAACAAAAAAATATCTAAAATAAAGTTTTACTAGAAACGTACTTTCAGTTTTTTCCAGTACATTCACAGTTCTCACCAATAGCTTCACACAGTAATAGCATTTAGGATCTTGGAAAACAAATGTATAATTAACATGATTTTCCTCTTCAACATTTATACATCGACCTCTGCGTGTCATTGTTTCTGCATTTAACTCTGTCAATGTATTGCGTCCATTTTCCCATGAAAACCACGATCCTCTTATGATGACTGGAATGCTGCAATCAGCATTTGTGACTGAAATAAGAACATTATAACATTATCACCACTATTCTAACAATTTTATCATACAGTAAAAGCTCCTTTAAACTGAAAATATATAAAACTATTATTCTACCAGTTATATTATATGGATGCGAAACATAGACTCTTACTTTAAGGGAGGAAAGGAGATTACAAGTATTTGAGAATAAAGTTATTAGGAAAATTTTTGGACCAAAGAAGAGATGAACAGACAAGTGAATGGAGAAGACTACTTAACAGTGAACTAAATGATCTTTATAGGAAGCCAGATATAATTAAAACAGTTAAGTCTCATAGACTGCGATGGGCAGGAAATGTAGTACAAATGGGGAATAAAAGAGGTACATGGAAGCTTCTTGTAGGAAAACCAGAGCTGATAGACCAAGAGATAGAGAGAGTGAGAGAATAACAATAACTATGATTTGAGGGAAGTAGATTATACAGGGGATGATTGGAAAACATTAGCTCAGAATAGGGATGTATGGAGAGCTTATGTTCGCGCGGTAATGAACCTCTGGGTTCGACAGTGCCAGTGAGTTAGTAAAATCTCCTTATTCGCATTTTCATTATTCGTGGGTTAAAAAATTGCGACAGTTCCTGTATTCGTGGCTAAAAAGTCTTTATTTGCGGATCCAGTCGGTATATTAGAATGTCTAGTATCGGCAATTTTTTTACTGCAGACACGTGCCACGGCGGCTTTTACATAGAGTGATTCAAACAAATGGACAAATAATTATTAACAAAGTAAAGCAAACCTTATTGTCACTAAGCCTAAAGTTCATTGTTAAAAGCCACCGTCGCAGTATTTCACTTGCTGCTATGTCCGTTGATAAATGCCACCCTCGCTACGATCGGTCTTTTACCGTTTCAACTTGTATTCTTTGCAATAATTTTGATTGAATAGCATGTGTCTCTTCTGCTTTGTTGCCAATTTATACTGTCGAGTAAAAGGTTTGAAAATTAGTTCCAAAGAAGAAAAAAGTAGTGTTGCCGCTTAAAGTAAAAATAGAAATGCTTGACCGTTTACACGTTGATGCGTCATTTTTGTCTATATCGTGCTGTTTCAATGTTATTGAATCAAGAAATCCGAAGACAAATTTAGGAATTCTATCACAGATTTCACAGCTGAATATCAACCTTAATTGAAAGACCTTTTAAAAGCGGCAAAACAAGAAAAAATTACCAAGTTCTTTAAGTCTTTGCCTAAGCCTATCAGTAATAATTATTAAAAATTGTTCAAAATTACTCATTAACTGATTTTAGTTTAATAATTTTTATTTTATTTTGTAACCTTGGGACGTATCCCCCATATACCCATACAAAATTACCATTCCATATTCACAGTTTCTGTATTTGCAGAAAACATATCCTCCGCAAATAAGGAGCTTTTACTTTATATTTTTTGGTACAGAAGGAAATATTCCACCAGAATCTTAAAGCTGCTGATGTTAGAAATAAGCAGCATAAGTGTGGAAGTCTGATATTTATATACAGTATTTTGCTCAAATGGAAGTGAGGTATGGACAATCAATAAGTACTACAAGAATAGACTAATAGCTCTAGAAATGGATTATTTACGCTGAAGTGCCAGAAAGTCAAAATTAAAACATGTGACAAATAAGGAAATTAGAAATATAATGGAAGCAGAAGAAAGCATAATTGAAAGAATTGAGGAGATGGAATTAAAGTGGTTAGGATATGTTTTAAGAATGGAAGATGAACAATGGCCAAAGCAACTATATCAATGGCATCCGACCAGAAAGAAGAAAAGAGAGAGACCAAAGTTAACATGGAAGGAAAACATGAAGACTTTAATGCAAGCAAGAGGGCTAAGCATTGAAGATGCCCAAGATTGTAGGCTTTGGAGGTTTGGCACGAGAAGACGGCAGCAGCTGTAAAAACCCGAAGATAGATATAGATTTTGCTCAAATCAAAGATAATTAACATTAACATAATTAATTAACCATTAACAACAAAAACAAATAAGTATCTTTTGACCACTGAAATGAATTTTATATGAAAGGCAGCAAGACTTTCTTCTTCTTCTTCTTCCTTCCAAGTATTAGGCCAAGGCCTGTTACGATCCTATAGAAAATTTTCCCTCCAGCGTTTGAGGGAAATTCTCGTATAAGACTTGAAAGCATAATAATAGTCCCTTCGATTGGTTGCTGGCCAAAGGAAGGTAAGACCAGTGATGGGGCTGCCATCTTATAGCCTCTGGTCAGGCTTTTCTGGAGAAGAAAAGAAAATAAAGGAAAGAAGAAATGGAAAAAAGGAAAGACTCCCTAGCCCTCGGATGCCCTAATAGCGTCGGCGTCAAAAAAACAAGAGTTAACCAAGAGAGGTTAGATAGTAAAGTTAAAAGAGTGCAAAACACAAGTAAGTGGAAGAAATGTTTTGCACAGCTTGGGCACCTTGTGGTCGCCATCCACATATCCCCTAGATGAGGACCCCTGAGGGGAGCAAGACTTTCAAGAAGAGAAAAAATTAAAACTCAGTTATAAGGAAGAAAATGGAGATTGAAGACACTATTTTAGATTATATTAAAACTCAACAATTAAGATGGTACAGACATGTCCAGCAAATGGAAAAGGATTGGGTACCAAAATGTGTTTTAGAATGGAAACCTGAGGAAAGACGAGGCAGAGGAAGACAACTTCCTGGGGTCAGGGAATATATTTATACATGAAGGAGAAACATCTACAACCAGGAGATTGGATGGACCGACATAATTGACTATTAGGAATTGGATGGTGTTAAAGACATTAAATGAGAGGTAATGTATTATCTTTGGTTTTGTCCAAAAGTGACATCATAATCTGACATAGGAACTGTCAACCATTATATGATTAAACCTACCTCGAAATTTCTCCCAGAAAAGCATTGTGATGTTCCAAGTTAACAAAAGATCACACTGAGCAACAAAAAATAAACTTTTTTATTGTCTCAGAAAGAAAAATATGTGATTCTGATAGTGTTTTTTCTCCTGAATTCAAATATATCAGTTTTTCTCCACCACGCTAGGTTTCTGAGAGACAGGAATTTATAATTTCAAACACTTCAATATTTATTATATTCGTAACTACACAATATTGGAACATTCGGACTCACCTAGAAAGTAAGAAATGACGATTTTCTGCTATATTTTGCCTGTGGAGCATCCCTCTTGATGGTCCAAGAATAATCAGCTTTTTACCTTTATCTTTAAATTATTTATTGTTTTTTACGGGTTTTAAGCTTTTTTTTATTTCCCTTATTATTTAGTGAACATATTTAAGTAGTCATAAAGTTAAAAGAGGAATTTAACCTCTAATTAGCCAGCATATTAGGACTCCATTTGCCTTGATATCTCTTTTCCATAGCTGAAACCATTTGAGTTAGCTCGTTTGGTTTTATTTTACAATGGACAAATGGACGAAAAAATGCTTATTAAAAAAATAATTATTTAAATCCATTAATTGAAACTGAAATAAAAAAAAAACTGTGGGTGATAGAGAAATTCCGAATACATATTTGAAAAGACGATAAAATACTGCATTAAATACAACTATTGGTACTCATGAGACAAAAATCATGTTGATCAGTGTTATCTGTCTCATTTTTAACTGCAAGGCACAGAAATTGAAGCCAGAATCCAGCAATGGCAACCCACTATATGGAGCAGATGGATTCCCTGCTTGAGTAAGCATGATGTGGAGTCAAGTGGGACATGGTGTAGACAGCAGGTAGTGAGTGTTATCCAAGCTACCAATTCAGGGGTTGTATTACTTCCCATAGTTTAAATGAGAATTTTGGTGTAGGATTTTAATGCCTTGCAGTTAAAAAGGCAAATAATTTTTGGACATGGTCTTGGTACATCACAACGCTTCTCTGGAAGAAATTTTAAGGTAGGTTTCGATATGAAATAGCTGACAGTTCCCTTGTGAGACAGGCGGCAAGGGGTTAGTCAACAGATTTACCAGTTAATAGGCGGTTCTTTGTTTTATAACAAACATTTAACACTTTGAATCCTGTGGTTTTACTGGTACCATGGGATTTAAATGACACTGAAGCCAGAGAAAATTAAATCCCTCGGCATGCCTGTGCTGGCAGATTTACAGGGGTGTTTGTCTGAACCAGAAAAGCACCCCCTGTAAATCTGCCAGCACAAGCATGCTGGAGGATTTAATTTTCTCCGGCTTCAGTATCATTTAAATGATGTGGTACTAGTACCACCGCCGAACTCAAAGTGTTAACACACTATAAATATCCTGCCTTACAAATTCCATATCAAGTCATTCAGACCATGTCACCCACCACTTCCGATTTTGATGGAACTTTATATTTTTTTATCTTCTTACACAGTTATGAAAGTATACCAAATTTTATTTACATTATTTTTAGTCTAAACATCTTACCTCAATATTAACATTGATTTGTTCTTGAACATGTTTCAAAACAATTCTGTTTTATCTTCAGCTTTCCCAGACTAGTTTTATTTATGTTGCATTATGTTGCACAACCTGGATGTCGATTTCAGCTCCATCCTGTGGTTGGCCAAAGAACCTCCAAACAAGGTCACGCTCCATCGGTATATCAAAATTCATAACTCTGTTTCTGTTCTTCTGAATATAATTTTTTTCCCAAATAGTCAACTCTTTTGTATTTTCTAACTGTTTTAATAATTTAGTGTCTGAATTTATATTATGTTTTTCAGACCAAACATAATATAAATTCAGACACTAAATTATTAAAACAGTTAGAAAATACAAAATAGTTGACTATTTGAAAAAAAAATATATATATATATATATTCAGAAGAACAAAAACAGAGTTATGAATTTTGATATACCGATGGAGCGTGACCTTGTTTGGAGGTTCTTTGGCCAACCACAGGATGGAGCTGACATCGACATCCAGGTTGTGCAACATAATGCAACATAAATAAAACCAGTCTGGGAAAGCTGAAGATAAAACAGAATTGCTTTCAAACATGTTCAAGAACAAATCAACATTAATATTGAGGTAAGATGTTCAGACTAAAAATAATATAATTAAAATAACCTAAAAATATAACTTTCTAAAATTAAATACCAAATTTTATCTCTTTATTTCAACTGATTTTTGTTGTATAGGACTTTGAAATTTTGAAATTAGTAAAATAGCCAGTTTTGCTATTTCATGCACATGTGCCAACAGACATGAAGTGATTTACACTATGAAATCACAGGATGCAGCCAACATATGCACGATATTTGAACTCGCATAGCCAACGAACCTATAAAGATAATTTAATGCAATTTAAGTATTGTAATCTGTGAAAGAATGCATGCTGATTTTATTTAGTTTAAGTTAATTAGTATAGACTCTATGTTGGCTGCACTGGAACACAGAATATTCATTAAAATCAATATTGCTGCTGTCTTCATGTAGTTCAATATCATGAAAAATTATATTCAAATAATTGTTAGAAAACGTTGTAAAAATCATTGCAAATGGTGGGAAATAATTTGAAAAAAGAAACCCTAAGAATAAAATTTGACAGGGGTTTATGAAGTAATTTAAAAGGTCATGTCACGTTTAGCCAAAATGTCAAGAGTGTAATTGATATCCTAACTTTTACAGCAATCAGGCAGTAACAAAAGTAATCTACACAATCACCTATAGAAAAAGCATGTAGGTGTAAATAGGAAAAAAAAATCTAATTTTTTTATCTTTACTATCTTCAATAAAAACAATTTTATTGCATAATGTAAAATATTTAGTTACAAGGATTTTAATTAAGGTAACTATCCAGAATATGGTCACTTAAAATGCATATTTATTTTTAGCTTGTATGACTTAGATAAACTTAATATTGCTTAAAAGTGGTTTCATTTTACAATGGACATTTTTTTTTCAGTTAATGAAAAAACTCCTCTATCCATTGTTATGGAAAATCATTAAGCACTGCTTAGCAAAGCTTAAACTACAATCACAGTTTCCTTTTAAACATACAAAACCTGTAACACTCACGTATTATAAAATTGAACATAAACAATAAAGTATTCATGTAGCAAACAGTAATAAAACAACACAGCCCATTTGATAGATCTATCATCATCATCATCATCATCATCATCAACAACAAGAACAAGGAATAAGCCCAATGGCCTGTTCCGATCTCATTATAGGTCGAATTGGTCCTTCCATCTCTTCAATGGTCTTCCCAACAATCTTCTCCCTTTTGGTTTATAATTATACATTCTTTTTGGTATGCACTGTTCATTCATTTGTAATACGTGCTGAAGGTAAGCATTTTGATAGTATTTTATTCTTTCACAGAGATTAAATATATTAAGTTCTATTCTTATATCTTCATTTTTCTTTTTATCGGTCCTTTGGTATCCTGCTATTGCTACATCTTCATTTCTGCAGCCTCTATTTGTTTACTATCTGCCTTTGTTAATGTCCAGGTTTCACATCCATAGATAAGAGATGGAACTGCCAATACTTTGTAAAATTTAAAAGTTTCTTTTCTAGTTTTAATCAATAAAGTATGTTTAATTGTGCCACATAGTTAATTGAATTGTATTTTAGCGTGTTTATCTAAATTTCTGTTATTACCTAAATTACATCCCAAATAATAAAAATTCTGAACTTGGTCTATAATTACATTGTTTATCACTATTTTTGTTCTTATTGCACATTTTCCTTTTAGAACTAATATTTTTGTCTTAGATGTAGATATTCTTATATTGTATTTTAGAGAGATATTATATAAAGTATAAAGGAATTGTTGTAAAGCATTTTCTGATGCTGTCATTATTACTTGATCGTCTGCAAAAAGCAGAGTTGTCAATACACTATTTATATTAATTTGTTCTTGCCATTCATTTATGACATGGTCCAAGTATAAATTAAATAATACTGGTGACAACGGACACTCCTGTCTTACTCCCTGATTTATTTCTATTTTTTATTTACTAATTTTATCTCCGCAGTCTATTTTAAAATTTGTTTCTATATATAAACTCTGAATGGCTCTTATAAGGTATTGAGGAATTCCTTTCATTTCTAGTATGTTCCATAATTTATTTCTACTTACACTATCAAATGCTTTAGTATAATCAACAAAAGCTATATACGTGGGTAAATTAAATTCTTTTCTTCTTTTCTATCAATTGGGCCATTGTAAAAGCGCAATCTATAGTTGACCTACCCTTTCTAAATCCATTTTGTTCCTCACATAATATTGTTTCAGCTATTTTATTTATTCTATATGATAAAATTTTTGCATATATCTTATAAGCTGAATTTAATAAACTTATTCCTCTATAATCTATACATTCTCTTCTGTTTCCTTTTTAAATATCGGAACAGTTATTGCATCCTTCCATTCATCCGGAACAGAACCCGTTTTCCAGCAAAGGTTTATAAATTCAAGAAACTTAACAATAAATGTAATCGATGCACATTTAAATAATTCTATGTTTAAATTATCTGCTCCAGGCAATATCTTGTTTTTAAAATTTTGCATTGTTAACATTAGCTCTTCAAACCTAATTTGGGTCATTTTCTCTTATGGCTATTGTTTGTTCTTCTAAGTTTGTCCACAACGATGTACATCTATAAATAGTCAAATACTATACCAATTCTGAGCTAATTTCAAGTTGTACTGTAAACAAACTAGCATAAGATATTACTTTGCCAATACCATATATTGAGGGAACCACCGTGATACTTTTTGATTGAATTGTGGATGGAACTGTCGTCGAAAGAAACATTGCTCTTAGACAACATAGTATGTTATGACCCAAAGTTTATGGGCTTTATTAAAAATTAATTATGCCCCTGTAAATATTTGGTTATTATAATTATTAAGTTTTTTTAGACAGTTTATTTAATATAAATGCGTGTACCAATCACGTATCGGCACAATAAGTTAGTCTTAACGCTTCCATGTCAGGTGAAAGCGTCCCACTTAGAAATATATAAAAACTCGGGGATCCAACCCCGAGATGAGACTCGTCGGGGGTTGGAGAGATGGTTCTGACCCCCATGTGGCTGATTGCAGCAAGCCTCCTCGACTCCGAGGTCACCTATCCTGGACAAACGTAAGCCTTCGTACTTGTTTATACTTAATCATAGAGTAGTATTTGTCTTAGATTTAGATATGCATACTAAACTCAGCATATAACTTCATATTATATTCAATAACAACTCTTAGTATAAATAACTTTGCATCAGCTCTCTTTATAACCTGTGTAAATGATTAACGTCTAAAGTTTATTATGTTTCATTTTTTTCTCGGGGCACGTCGTAGCGTAGTGGTTAAGGCACTGAGCTACAAGCCGGAGGGTCGAGGGTTCAAGTCCCGTTGAGGTCAGGATTTTTAAACTGACCCAAACACTCTGGCGGCACTATGGTCCTGGGGTCGACTCAGCCTCTAACGGAAATGAGTACCAGACGCTTGTTCTGGGGGTAAAGGCGGCCGTCACGCAGGGCTGACAACCCGGCTGACATAAAGTGCCGATTGTCTAGACAAAGTGGGAGCCTTAACCTCCTACTACCTCAAGGGCCTCCGGGTCTGTTGTGGGATCACTTTACTTTAGCCGAAACAGGTCAACAAATGGCCTAAATTCGTGAATGTACTATGATGATGATGATTTTTTTCTCTTATTTTTAATTTGTTAAATATATATTTTGGTTTTAGATTTACTATATTTATGTGACTGCCTTTGATTCCTTAGTTTTTGCTATCTTTTGCAAAGTTAGGTAAATCCTGACATTGTTTTAATGTTAAGCCCGTCTCATTGATTGTACTTGGCCTATAAACTAATATTGCTACCACTTGCCAGGAGATGGGCCATAACGTAGTACTTTACAGGAAATAAGACTGAATACAAAGTAAGATGGGACCAATAATTAGGAACTTCTATTTCTTATTTATTTATGACAAAAAATTATATTTGGCCCTATCTAATCAGACGTTTACGCTGTTTTCAATTGAAAAACCAACATATTCTGCACTGTGCATGCATAAGAATAAAACAATGCTTGTTTAATCTATTGAAATTTTAATTATATATTTTAAGATACTCACTATTATGTAACTCATATAGATATGTGCTAGGTAATACCCAGTTAGTGCATATCCATTTCTAATAAATGTTTGAGAATTTATTGCGAAGGTTGGTCATACTGATTTTACAACCATATTCTGCCATATAGCGACAGCTCTATAAACTTTCTGTAGGACTTCGAAGATATGTGGTTCCACCTAGCGACAACTCTGTAAACTTACGCACATGTGCACTGTTATTCTGTAGGACTTAGTAAATGTATTATGTAAGGTAAACTACAGTTCTTCCCATATTTTTATTTTCTCTATTTTGCTCAAAGGTAAAATCATTATTCGACCAATGAAAATGCAGTGATACATATGATCTGTTTACATTACAACTGGAACTTAGCTCAGAAGAGGTAGACATGCAATATATTAGATGTTAAAATATCTCTGCCAATAGTTCAGTTAGATGGTTTCTGTACATACAACACTTCATATACGTATACTTTGCCTGTTATTTAATAAGGCAAATATTAGAATCAAATTCTCCTAATGGCAATTAAACTTAAAAATCTAACAAAATTTTCAATGTTTTTATTTACATTTGTCACGGACAAATTAATACTATAAAAGAAAAGTTTTTGCCTGAACCTGGAGCTGAATTCAGGATGTCCATTCCAGGGCTTTTCCCAGATCCAGATATACTGGGATCAAATCATGGGTTTGACAAATTTCTCTTAAAATATTAATTTGTTCTATAATATAAGTGACAAATTTAAATACAAACATGGAATATAATATTCAGTAGTTTATGGTATGTTTCTGTCAATTTTTACTGGATCTAGATTCCCCTTTTTATGATTAAAGATGAAAATTAAATGTTCAGCTTTTTATTTAGGTACCACAATATGTAAGTCAACATGAGAGTATTAGTATTAAAAAATTGGGGAGTATTAATTTTAGCGAAACAAAGTTATAGTAATATTAATATATTACACAATCTAAAAGCTAACTATAATTCTGAATTTCAGAATACAAAACATGTTTATAACTTAATTCTAATACCCTACATTCTTACAGAGATTCAAGAAATAAAATTAAATAAAAGCAAAAAGATGGTAATGTTGAGTTTTATACAAATAATGCAATATCAAACAAATTAAAATGCTTTTTCTATAGCTTATATACTCTCAACAAATTTACATAAACTGCCAAGTCTACACTCAATACATTTTTAAATTATTAATCAACTTACGTGTGAAAGTACAACCACACAATAAAATAAACAATCCTAACGAACGAATCAACATTTTGATAAATAGTGTATACGAAAAATAAAAGTACAATTTTATAAAAATAACATAACCATACAAATACAACGAATAAAACTTGGGCGTTAGTCAGATTGGCATGCCAACGATTTATCGTTTAATAATATGAACACGATTATTACAAAGTCGATACTCGTAATCGATCCTTTTCAAATGTACAACATAGGAGTAGTTCAGCTCGCAAGCGGAATTTTCAAATTCATGTCACAGCCAACTTCATTTCTTCATCATCCCTTCACAACACATTCCTGGTATTATCAACAACATCTCCTTCGTGGAATTTTCCTTGGTATAAATGTACACTGATGTCCAAAAGTTTAGGATAATTTGTAAAACGGAAAATCAAAATGCTTAAAGAGGAGCAAGGAGTAAAATTATTATTTATCAAAACGTTTCTCAGTACATTTAGTTTAGTTTACTTACTAAATTATAATCTCTCTTCAACAATGAAAAAATTAATAGCAATTATAAATGAAAATTGCATTGTTGCAGTTAAGCCCTGTTCCATAAATCTTCATTTTTAAAGAGAGTTATGATATAATCAGATGTGTAAGAACAGATTGCAGTAAAATGGCACAAAGACACAACATCTGGACCCTCTGCTTCGGGGTAGAATTATTGGGCGGCTGAAGAAACAGGACAGACACAAACTGAGGTCTCCATAGCACTTAATGTGCCACAAAATGTTATATCTAGGTTATGGCGACGGTTCCAAGAGACCGGAGACGTTAGGCGAAGACCAGTGGGAGGTCGTCCAAGAGTTACAAATCCTCAGCAGGATCGATATCTTGCGTTAACTGCAAGAAGAAACCGAACAATGTCTGCCAGACAACTGAGTTCAGAACTTGCGGCCGCCTCAGGTATCAGAGTATCCAGACAAACTGTCTATAGAAGACTCAGAGCTGCTGGTCTGTATGCTAGACGGCCTGTAGTGTGCGTCCCACTCACCCTTGATAACAAGAGAGCACGTTTACGGTGGAGTCAGGAACATCGCGACTGGACTCTAAATCAGTGGAGCAGCGTGCTATTTACAGACGAGTCCAGATTCAGCTTGAACTGTGATTCGCATCGCGTGACTATCTGGAGGGAGCAAGGAACTCGTTACAACCCCATGAACATCATGGAAAGACATCCATTTTGTGGCGGTGGTCTCCTGGTATGGGGAGGTATTATAATGATGAATGCACGCACAGAGCTTCACATCTTCGCAGGTGGCACTGTTAATGCTCAGCGGTATAGAGAAGAGATCCTAGAACCTCATGTAAGACTTTTCAGGGGAGCTGTGGGTCCAGAATTCATATTCATGGATGACAATGCCCGACCTCACAGGTCACAACTGGTGGATGAGTTTCTTCAGGAGGAAGATATCCAGCGTATGGAGTGGCCAGCGAGGTCTCCGGATATGAATCCTATAGAGCATGCATGGGATGCCTTAGGGAGACAAATTGCATCTCGTCAGCCTCCTCCGAGGACACTTCAAGACCTTCACATTGCTCTTCATGAGGAGTGGAATTTGCTGAGCATCGAACTCCTGAACAACCTCATCACTAGCATGCCACGTCGATGTGAGTCTTGTGTAGCTGTCAGGGGTAATCACACCCCATACTAATCATTTGAACCATTGTTGTTCAACTTTTATGTTCGAATTCTGAAATGCAGTTTTCGTTTGTTGTGAAAATGACAAGTGAATGACGTATTCATGCCATTGTTTCTTTCGTGCCATGTTTCTAATTATCTGTGACATACCCTTACCAAATTTTGTATTATTCTGACAAATGCTTTATAATATGTCGGCAAATGAACTAATTATCCTTAACTTTTGGACATAAGTGTACTTCCAGTTTTCGCTATCTATTGACTCATCTCTCCCGGGCCTCTTTTCCCCGTGTTATATTTCCCTCTTCCCATAAAGGCTGCGAGTTTTCTCCTTTTCCGTAAGACTTATTCATTAATACACTTGATACTCACGTTATTAAAAATAATGCCAAATACATATTTAAATATAACTGAATTTTTATAGATGGATTCCAAAAACTTATGCTACCAATCATGGACGGGTTTGAAATTAAGAATATTTTTTGCGCGATAGTGCGTTTTGTCGTACTTACCAGCAATAACGACCATAATTGAAATTTCAACCATAGGTCCCTGGTTCAACTTCCTACATTTCGGGGTTGCCAACCTAAAAAGTTTAAATACTATTATATCGCTCATTTGCTGCAACTACGTCATAACTCGAAAATCACGATTTTTCAGGAGAAGCATTTGAAGTTTTAAATACTGCATAAGTTTTTAGAAACTATTATACAAAATAAAACAATGGCACGATTTGGTCCAGTAGCATCTAGTTATGACGTATACGTGCCTTAGTGGCTGAGATGTATCCTATACAGTTCCTCCTAACTTCGTAATTACCCCCAGGTTCCACTTATTACGTTCTTGCTGCAGAAATCAGTTTGTAAGGCGACAGAAGAAGAATTATGACGTTATAGATAACAAAATGGGCTATAACTCAACATTTATCATTAAACTTTCCACTTGTGACAGTATTATTTATTTCAGAAACTGATATTTATAAAATAGAACATTAAAACAAAGTCCATAGAATGAAATATTAATTATTACTGTCATTGCATATTTAATTTCTATATTTATCAAAATACAAAATGTGTTAAGTAACTACAAAGTCCAAAAAATAAGTACAAGGGATAAAGTACAAAAAACTGAAAAAAAATTACAATTGTTCGTAAAATGAGTTATAAAATTTAGGTACGTGGTTTTTCTTGATTAATTCAAGAAGGTCTTGATCCTTGTTATTCGGTAGTTTAGATTTTGTGTTAAATGCTCGTGTCTGTGTAATATTGTCCTTAATTATTTCTTTCTATTGATATTGTGAATCCTCATAAGACGTAAAAAAAAAAAAAAAGGAAAGAAGGAAGTTGTTGATTCGAGTTCCACGCGGAGAACCTGCAGCTATTTTTTATCTACGACATATTCTGGGGCTCCATTTCAGTTTCTAGAGCTTTAATATCCACTGAAATGAAATTTTTAAGATCCGTAAAAGGATGTACACGCATGGATAAATTACACAATGAATCAATAAAAAATGAACTGGAGATATTTTCAATAGTCAATAAACTAGAAGAACACAAATACTCGTACCAATGGTTAGAATGTTTACACAGAATGGACAATACAAGATTACCCAAAAAGATCAACACCTACAAACCACATGGAAAAATATATTTTGGACGGCCAAGGAAACGATGGACTTGAGACCGGAACAGGTCGCATTGACCTAATCCTGGAAAGGAAGGAGAAGAAGAAGAGGTTTAATATAGAAAAAATCTTCGAAGCACAGTTCCTTACCGCTAAATGACTTTCCAGTCTTTTTAGCGGCCCGGATTGCAGCAATGAATGACTCCGGCCTGTACCTTGGGCCACCTTCAGTTGTCGTTTCACTTGACACTCAATTAACGAGTGTGCGGAATCTCCCTAATTTTGAGCGCGTCCTCTGATCGGGTATTTATGGGTTATGTGGACATGAGATACAGCGTACAGGTAGAGAACGACCATGAACTTATTAACAATTATCACAAGTAATGCCACGAGTGATTTCCAAATTATAAATTCACGACTCAAGAAGTGAGGAGTGAATTTATCTAGAGAATTTGGAAATCAAGAGTGGCATTTGTTAGGACTATTTAACGAATAAAATTAAGCAGTTTACTCACAAATCATTATTTAACTATAGTTATTATAGAATATTTATATATTTAATGTAAACGGCGATGTTTCAAAACAAATGAGAAACGATTGATACGCTTATTTGCTTCTTTTGTTCGTCACTGCAACCAGATCATATTATTTATTGCCCAAGGATCGCAATATTGTAAGAATGCACACCTATGTGGAGAAATTTATAACCTAAATTATAGGTATTAATTAATTTCTGATATCCTATGATGTAAATATGCCAATTATATTTTTCTGCAACGTCATTTCCTGGAAAATAATTCGTTTCAGAAAGTGCAAACAGTGGTATCTTTTTTTGGTATAATCAATTGCTACAAATATTTTATATTATCTCCCGCATGCGCTATGTGCTGCCATTCATGCACTATGTATACAATCTGGTAGCCGTATTTCTTGGAGAGTCAGTCACTGCAAAGTAATGCAATGACCTATTCAGAATGTTGAAAAGCAGGAGCTTTTTTTAATATGATAAACTTCGGCTGATAAATTCGAGGCGAAACACGACTGTGATTGGTTGTAAATAAAAAATCATTAAAACGTGATTGGTAATTGACTCCCATTTGGGGCATGAGTTAAATAGTCGAAATAAAAAATGAAGTCTTTCACGTGAAGCAGCTCTTTTATTCAAAAAGCGAATAACTCAGAACTCTCCTCCAGTAGAACAGTTGCCAATCTTGTTTCGTTTCTCTTGCACAGTCCGATTTGGGCAATCATTTATATCTAATGTGTTCTTAAAAAACAATTAGCATACTCTGACTTTCTGATCGTTAAGACGGAAATAGAAGGCATTTTTATTGTCTCTTCTTTTTTTTTTTTTTTTTCCTGGTACCACCAACACGCACATGCTGATTTCACTGAGCAACAAAAAATATTTTTTTTTTGTCTCAGAAAGAAAAATATGTGATTCTGATAGTATTTTTTCTTCTGAATTCAAATATGATATCGGTTTTTCTTCATCACGCAAGGTTTCCGAGAGACAGGCATTTATTATAATTTCAAACACTTTAATATTTTCTACATTCATAACTACACAATATTCGAACATTCAGACTCACCTAGAAAGTAAGAAATGACGATTTTCTGCTATATTTCGCCTGTGGAACATTCCTCTTGATGGCCCAAAAATAATCGGCCAGCATATTACGATTCCATTTGTCTTGATATCTCTTTTCCATAGCTGAAATCTCCTGATGAAAGTGTTCCCTGTGCTCATCGCTCATTGCGCCAAGATTTTCCGGGAAGAAATCTAGGTTTATTAAAAAAAATATTTAAATCCATTAATTGAAATTCAAATAAAAAACTGTGAGTGATGGAAAAATTCCGAATACATATTTGAAAACACGATAAAAACTGCATTAAGTATAACTATTGTTACTCATGAGACAAAAATCATGTTGACCAGTGTATTTAGGTTGAATGGGTTCCATATTATTTGCAATAAATTGCCGTTCTTTTTCTAAATCACACAAGTCCCAATATGAGGTAAAAATATGCATCCGTTCCTCTTCGGTGAACTTAATGGAACATTTCATCTTGCACTTTTCCGTATATGGAGGTCTCATTTTTCTCTCTACTCGGACTCTTTTGCCTGTAGTGTGCATTTCGTATGCCTTTCCACTTTTTCTAAACTTCTTATTAAGGTTCCTTACCCCGACATTCTCATTTCTTTTATGTTTCACTCTTTTTTTAAGTGGACTCGTTAAGATAAACGGGGGAGTGTTGGAAAATCTGGAAGTAGTCGGTGTGGATCTAAGAGACGTACTTGCAATTGAAGGAGTTTCGATATCGGCGTTGGTGTCATTGCTGGCGTCACAATTACCTGCGTTCACATTAGCTTCGCCATCACTGCAGCTCTCACAGTTAACGTTGGGCGGTACATACGTGGTATCAAAAAGTAAATCGTCATTATCTTCGGAAGACGAACTTGCGCCTGATGAAGAACCTGAACTCGATTCAACAGATGAAGTATTACTCGTAATCTCCAAGCTCGTTTCTGCAGCAGCTAAAAATAACAATGCTGCATTAGACAAGGTATTAATACTGTCCGGGATGGCACAGGGTTTTCCTTTAACGTATTTTGACTTATATAAATACACAATTGTTATGTAAAAAAATTTCTTTTCACTTTATTTTCTTCTTACAATTATCGCTAAATCTTCAATCACAATTCTATTTTACAACTATTCTTCTTTGAAAGTTTATGAGACTATTCAACTCATGCCACAAATGCTAGTCAATGACCAATCACGTTACAATGATTTTTTATTTACAATCAATCACAGTCATGTTTTACCTCGCTCTTTATCGATTTATCTTTATCAGCTCCTGCTTTCGTGATAAAGAAAGCTCCTCCTTTTTAATGTTCTGAACAGGTCAAAGCATTATTTTTCTCCAACAAATACATTGAATATAGCAAATAATGAAAATATTTCTTGATTTTACTGAGTTGTTTACTAAAAAATTAATGAATAACCCATAATGTTGATAATGATATATAGTTTGATGTGTTTCATTATTTCTCCACTTGAGCGCACTCTTACAATATTCCGATCTTATTTGGCAATAAATAATATGATCAAGGTGCAGTGAATGAACATAACCTCACATTTCTGATTTGTTTTCAAACATCGCCGTTTACATTAAATATATAAATATTTTAAAATAATTATAGTTAAACAATGATTTGTGAGTAAACAGCTTAATTTTATTCGTTAAATAGTCCTAACAAATGCCACTCTTGATTTCCAAATGCTCTAGATAAATTCACTCCTCACTTCGTGAGTCGTGAATTTATCGATAATTTGGAAATCACTCGTGGCATTACTTATGACTATTTAACTCATGCCCCAAATGGGAGTCAATGACCAATCACGTTTCAATGATTTCTGTTTTACAACCAATCAGAGCCGTGTTTCACCAAATATTTATCAGTGTTATAATTACCATATTAAAGAAAGCTCCTCCTTACAATATTGCGTTCCTTTGGCAATAAATAGTATGATCTGGTTGCAGTGATAAACAAAAGAAGCAGTAGAAGCGTACCTATCGTTTCTCATTTGTTTTCAAACATCCCGTTTACATTAAATATATAAATATTTTAAAATAACTATAGTTAAATAATGATTTGTGAGTAAACAGCTTAATTTTATTCGTTAAATAGTCCTAACAAATGCCACTCTTGATTTCCAAATTCTCTAGATAAATTCACTCCTCACTTCGTGAGTCGTGAATTTGGAAATCACTCGTGGCATTACTTATGATAATCACCTATCACACAACTACAGACACGAGACTTCTTCACAGTTTTGCCTATAATTAATCTCTCGCCATCCAACACAGGCTATCGCAAAACTGACTGACTGGCCTTCTCCTCCGCTATTTTATATAAGTGGGAGGAAAGCTCTAGTAACAGATTCGAGCAACTTCGAAGCCCAGAAACCTCTGGCTTCCGATCTTTCTACAAGGGGGAGAGAGAGACCGGTAGAACCATCTGGCAACACACTCCAGACAATTCTGTCGGCTTGCAGGGGATCTAACTCACCAGGGGCGACTCGTCCGCGCAATTCAAACGCCGCTATGCGCGACACGTAACAATACAATAAATAAATATGATGTAAACGTATGTTACAAACCCGACAGCAAAATAAATCTGTAAGTAAGATATAACAATGAAAACAAAAATTAAATTATTACACTGGTCAACATGATTTTTGTCTCATGAGTACCAATAGTGTACTTAATGCAATTTTTTTATCGTGTTTTTAAATATGTATTCGGAATTTCTCCATCACCCACAGTTTTTTTAATTTCAATTTCAATTAATTGATTTAAATCATTATTTTTAATAAATATTTTTTCGTCCATTTGTACATTGTAAAATAAAACCAAATTAGCTAACTCAAATGGTTTCAGCTATGGAAAAGAGATATCAAGGCAAATTGAATCCTAATATGCTGGCCGACTATTGTTGGACCATCAAGAGGGATACTCCACAGGCGAAATATAGCAGGAAAATCGTCATGTTTTACTTTCTAGGTGAGTCCAAATGTTCGAATATTGTGTACTGTAGTTACGAATGTAGAAAGTATTAGTATTTGCAATTATACATTCCTGTCTCTCGGAAACCTTGCGTGATGGAGAAAACCCGATATCAAATTAGAATTCAGGAGAAAACATATTATCAGAATCACATATTTTTCTTTCTCAGACAAAAAATTTTCTTTTTTGTTGCTCAGTGTTATTAACGTACCACGTTCTACTGAAGAAACTTCCCTAGACGTTGAATTGGTGTGCAGTTCTGCAGGAAGTATGTTTTTCCTGTGATTCTTTTGTATTTCGTTCTTGATTTTTTTAAAGCGATTTCCAACATTTTTGCTCCTCGGCTATTTGATTGCATGATTCTATCACTGAAAATGAAAATATACTATGAAGTAAACAATTATTCATACAAACTGTCAAGTCCATTCAATGGTTATAACATAAGACATTATTGTAATTTATTAAAACAAGACTGACATAGCCTAATCGTAAATAATTCAGAGTAAAACATGAGTATTGAAGACTATTTAGCGCAAGACTGTAATAACAGCACATACTTCTGAAACTTATGTTTAAGAAATGGATGCTTTGTTTTGTAATAACGTCTTAAAATCAAATAGTACTGCAATAGACACAATACTTTTCTGCAAGAACGTCATATCACTAAATACGTCAAACATAATCATCAACTATACGTAGACTTCCAGAAGGCATACGATTCAATTAAGAGGGAGAAGTTATATAGTATCCTGCTAGATATCGGAATTCCTAAAAAAGTTAGACTTATACGAATGTGTCTAAATGGCACAAAGAGTAGGGTGCGAGTAGGCAAACAGTTGTCGGACACCTTTGAAATCCAGAATGGGTTGAAGCAAGGAGATGCACTATCTCCTCTACTATTTAATTTCGTACTAGAGCATGATGAAGAAGGCCTAAAACTCAATGGTATTAATAAGCTGTTAGTTTATGCTGATGATGTACTACTGGCCGATATCAAGGAAATACTAAAGGCCAACACACACACACTACTGAGTAACACTAAGAAATTGGGACTGGAAGTAAATATCAATAAAACAAAATATAAGGTCACACATAAAAATACGTTACATAATGGAAATGGACAGCTAATGACAAATGAGGGAAATTTTGAGGAAGTGGCTGAATTCAAATACCTAGGGACAATAATCACAAACAGGAATGAGATGCACAAGGAAATTAAACATAGGCTCAATTCTGGAAATGCGTGCTATTATGCATTACAGAGACTCTTGATGTCCCAACTCCTTTCAAAAAACGTTAAACTGAAAATATATAAAACTATTATTCTACCAGTTATATTATATGGATGCGAAACATGGACTCTTACTTTAAGGGAGGAAAGGAGATTACGAATATTTGAGAATAAAGTTCTTAGGAAAAATTTTGGACCAAAGAGAGATGAACAGACAGGTGAATGGAGAAGACTGCATAACAAGTGAATTACATGGTCTTTATAGGAAGCCAGGTATAATGAGAACAGTAAAGTCTCGTAGACTGCGATGGGCAGGACATGTTGCGCGTATGGGAAATGAAAGACGTGCATGGAAACTTCTTGTAGGAAAGCCAGAAGGAAAACGCCCAGTTGGTAGACCAAAAATGAGGTGGGAGAACAACATTAACTATGATTTGAAGGAAGTAGATTATACAGGGAATGATGATTGGAAAGCATTAGCTCAGGATAGGGATGTATGGAGAGCTTATGTCCGCGCGGCCATGAACCTACGGATTCGATAGTGCCAGTGAGTAAGTAAGTAAGTAAGTAAGATAGATGCAGCACATTAGACAACATGTTTTTTTTTTTTAGTATTAGCAAGTAGTAGATCACATCATTGTATTTTGTTTAGTCTGTATTTTAATAATATCTTAAAATTGTAATAAAATATGGATGTAATTTTTGTATAGTTTTACTATTCGCTGGTTGAGTGGAAGAGTAGGCCTTATGGCCTTAACTCCGCCAGCTAAAATAAAGCATTATTATTATTAGCATTATTATTATTATTATTATTATTATTATTATTATTATTATTATTATTATTATTATCATTAATTTATTATTATCATTAATTTACTATCATTATTATTATTAATTTTATTATCATTATTATTATTAATTTATTATCATTATTATTATTAATTTATTATCATTATTATTATTAATTTATTATCATTATTTATTATTAATTTAATATCATTATTATTATTATTATCATCATTAATTTATTATTTTATTATATCATGTTATTATCAATTTATTATTATTAATTTATTATCATTAATATTATTATCATTATTATCATTAATTTATTATCATTATTATCATTAATTTATTATCATTATTATCATAATTTATTATCATTATTACATTAATTTATTATCATTAATTTATTATTATTATTTATTCATTATCATTAATTTATTAATTTATTATTATTATTATTATTAGTATATTAATTAATTATTATTATTAATTTATTTATCATTATTATCATTAATTTATTATCATTATTATCATTAATTTATTATCATTATATAATTAATTTATTATCATTATTATTATTAATTTATTATCATTATTATTATAATTTATATATCATATTATATTATTAATTATTATCATTATTATTATTAACTTATAATATATTAATTATTTATTATTATTATTATATCATTAATTTACTATTATTATTATCATTAATTTATTATCATTATTAATCATTAATTTATTATCATTACTTATCATTAATTTATTATCATTATTATTATTATTAATTTATTATCATTATTATTATTATTATTTATTATTATTATCATTCAATTATTATTAATTATTATTTATTATTAATTTATTATCAAACTTTATTATTCATTATTATCATTAATTTATTATCATTATTATCATTATATTATTATCAATATTATCATTAATTTTATTATCATTATTAATCATTAATTTATTATCATTATTATTATTAATTTATTATCATTATTATCATTAATTATTTTATCATTATTATTATTTACTTATTATTATTATGATTATTAAATTTATTATCATTAATTTATTATCATTATTATCATAAATTTATTATCATTATTATCATTAATTTATTCATCATTAGTCTGAATTATTAATCAATTTAACATTAATTTATTATCATTATTATCATTAATTTATTATCATTATTATCATTAATTTATTATCATTAATGTATTACATATCGATATTATCATTAAATTATTATCATAATTATCACATAATTTATTAATCATTATTATATTCAATTTATTATCATTAATTATTATCATTATTATCATTAAAATTTATTAATCATTATTCATTAATTTATTATCATTATTTCATTAATTTATTACCATTAAATTATCACTCATTATTTCATTAATTTATTATCATTATTATCATTAATTTTTATCTTATATTATCATTATTTATTAATTTATTATCATTCTTATCCTTAATGTATTATCTTTATATTAAATTTATTATCATTATTATATTAATTTATTATCATTATTAATTATTGATATCATTATGATTATCATTATGATCATTATTATTATAATTATTATCAGTATTATTATTAATTTATATCATTATAATTAAATTATCATTATTAATTTTTCTCATTATTATTAGTATTTTTATCATTATTATTATGTTATAATTATGATTACTTTATTATAATAGTAATTTAATATCATATGAATTATTATCATTATTATTATTAATCGTATCATTTATTATTATTAATTTAATTATCATTATATAATAGTAATTTAAATTTAAATTATTGTATTATCATGAATTATTAATTTCTATATTATATCATTTTTATATTATTATTAATGTATGATCATTATTATACATTATATCTCATAATCATTAATAATCATTAATTTATATCATTAATCCTTAATTTACTAATTATTACATCATTTATGATCATTATAATCATTAATTTATATCATTATTATCATTAATTTATTATATCATTAATTTATTATCATTAATTATCATTAATTTAGTATCATTATAATCATTAATTTATTATCTTATTATTAATTAATTATTATCATTATTATCATTATTTATTATCATTAATTTATTAACATTATATCATTAATTTATTACATTATTATTATTATTATCATCAATTAATTATTATTAATTTATTATCATTAATTTAATTTATTATCATTACTAATCATTAATTATTATCATTAATTCATTAAATTTATTATCATTAATTTATTATCATATTTATATTAATTTACTATCATTAATATTATTAATTTTTATTATCATTATTATCATTAATTATTAGCATTTTATCATAATTTATTATCATTATTATTATTAATTATATCATTTTAATTTATATTTATCATTATTATTATTATAAATTTATATTTATTATGATTAATTTATTATCATTATGAATTTATTATCATCAATTTATTATCATTATTATCATTAATTGATTATCATATTATCATTAATTTTTATCATAATTTAATTAATTATTATCATAATTATTCTTAATTATCATTATTTATTTTCATGATCATTATTAATTTATTATCATTTTATTATTAATTTTTATCATTATTTATTATTACATTATTATCATTATATTATTAAATTATTATCATATTTTATGAATTTATTCATATGATTATAATTTGTTATCATTATATATGAATTTATTACATTATGATTATAACTTATTTCATTATTATTATTAAATTTTTATTATCTTATTATTAATGAACTTATATTATTATTAATTTTATATCATTATTAATTATTAATTCATTTTAATTTAATTTACTATCATTATTAATTTATTAACAGTATCATTATTAATTTATTAGTATATATTTATTATCATTATTATTAATTAACTTATTAATTATTTATTATCATTATTATTATTAATTTATTATCATTATTTTATTAATTTATTTCTTATTAATTTATTATCATTATTTAAATTTATTATCATTATTAATTATTTATTATCATTATTAATTTATTATCATTATTAATTTATTATTTTATTCATTTATATCATTATTATTATTAATTTATTATCATTATAATTATTAATTATATATCATTATTAATTATCATCATTATTATTAATTAATTTATTATCATTATTAATTTAATTTCATTATTATTTATTATCATTATTAATTATTATATTATCATTATTAATTATTATCATTCTTATTATTCATTATTACATTATATTATTAATTTATTATCATTATTATTTATTAATTCATTAATATTATTAATTTATTATCATTATTGTTTTTAATTAATTTACTCATTATTAATTATATCATATTAATTTATTATTATTAATTTATTATCATTATTATTTTATTAATCATTATTATTATTCATGTAATTATCATTATTAATATTAATTTATGTATTAATAATTTATTATCATTATTAATTTATTATCATTATTAATTTATTATCATTACATTAAATTATTATCATTATTAATGTAATTATCATTATTATTATTAATTTATTATCATATTAATTTATTATCATTATTATTATTAATTTATTATCATTATAATTTATTATCATTATTAATTTATTATCATTTATTAATTATTAATTTATTATCATTATTATTATTAATTTATTATTATTATTAATTTTTTATCATTATTAATTTATTATCATTGTCATTATTAATTTATTATCATTATTATTATTAATTTATCATTATTATTATTAATTTATTATGATTATTATTTATTAATTTATTATGATTATTATTATTAATTTATTATGATTATTATTATTAATTTAATATCATTATTATTATTAATTTATTATTATTATTATTATTATTATTATTATTATATATGGGGGGATGAAATGAAGCGAAATGAACACAATTTGTTGCACCTTTCTGCACCTTTTTGTGAGATTACCACATTTTGCCCCTTTTTCCCTCTTTCTTATTCATCAGCACCTTTTCCTCCACTCTTCTCTGCACTTTTAAAAGACAGGGCAGAAAAATGTATATTAATTCTTCTTGAACGCCTTTTCAAAAAAATATTAAATATTAAAATACAATTTATGTAATTTATACCCCAGAAACAATGACCAATTTGCAGTGTGAAGTCAACAATAGGAAATAAATATTAAAATAGAATTTATTTAAACCACCAGTAATTTATATCCCAGGAACAATGGCCAATCCGCAGCTGTGAAGCCAAATTTGAATTTCAACAGTGTTGCTGTAACAGTTTAAAATAAGTTCAGTTATTACTGGCAATAATTTAACAGTTTCTTATCTATTGACTTGTTGGCTGTGTTTTACTAGTCTGAACCACAACGTATTTTTACACGCTTTATATTAGCTTGACCTGTATCTATCTATCTATCTATCTATCTATCTATCTATCTATCTATCTATCTATCTATCTATCTATCTATCTATCTATCTATCTATCTTATCTATATATATATATCTATCTATCTATGTAACTGAATCTTTCGACGCGTTTATCACCCACTTAAAATAATTGGATCGACTTGAAATTTTGTATACTTGTAAAGGACCCGTGACAATATAATAATTTCATATTTATTATTAGTATTACAACTGGGTTTCCACAGCAATGATATGGCGAATGTTAAGAAGGATAAGTTGTACGCACTTTCAGGATTCAAAACACAATTTATCGAAACTGATTGCATCATTCATCGAGGTTCCATCTGCGAAGTAAATAAAAGTGATCCCACAACAGGCCCGGAGGCCCTTGGGGTAGTAGGAGGTTAAGGCTCCCAATTTTTCTAGACAATCTGCACTTTATGTCAGCCGGATTGTCAGCCCTGCGTGACGGCCGCCTTTACCCCCAGAACAAGTGTCTGGTATTCATTCACGTTAGAGGCTGAGTCGACCCCAGGGCCATAGTGCCGCCAGAGGGTTTGGGTCAGTTTAAAAAACCTGACCCCAAACGGGACTTGAACCCTCGACCCTCCGGCTTGTAGCTCAGTGCCTTAACCACTACGCTACGGCGTGCCCCATCTGCGAAGTAAATATTGCAATAAATTAAATAACTATGAATTACCTCTTATGGACTCTATAATGAAGAAAAATTTCGTGCATAATTATATGCATATTATATAAACTTATTCAATTAACAGGTTTAAACCTTGATTCAATTGTTTCAGCAGCACCTATTTCTTGCAACTTTTTGTATGTATTTTCAAAACCTTTTTTCCTCCCTTTTACGATCAAAATTTGCACCTTAAAATTCTTTCCCTAGTTATGACGTTAAAGTTAATGCGAATAAGCCATTAAAATTGCTTTGTTTACACTGAAATTACTGCGGTTAGAAGCCTACCTCGGAAGTGGGTTACAGTTCCGCTAATGTCAGGAGAGATTCCCAGAAATGCCATGGGGAAAACCTGGTGGCACAGAGAATCATCGCTGGTGGTATTGGACAAAAAAATAATAACCCACTTCTGCTTGCAAACCAACTCTGATCATGGATTTCACAACTTGTGGCAACTAGCTGGGTGACAGTACCTCCACTTCATCAATCGATTTTAGCTCTGTTATAACTTCTAAAACAATAATATAACCAATTATATTTCAAGTCTATTTTTTATAGAATACTAGC
Organism: Diploptera punctata; assembly: GCA_030220185.1. Taxonomy (NCBI): domain Eukaryota; kingdom Metazoa; phylum Arthropoda; class Insecta; order Blattodea; family Blaberidae; genus Diploptera; species Diploptera punctata. The sequence goes on from JASPKZ010004543.1 coordinate 1,303,382, forward strand.
TAAAACCGGCTTTCGCTGCTACGCCTAAATAAATGAAAATTAATGTGCTTTTTCGTTGAATAAGTAGTAGGAAAAATAATTATAAATTTATATTTGTCAGATACCTCGTGCTAATTACCCGGCGTTGCCCGGGAATCTACTTATCCCGATCTTCTTGACATAAATGAGCTGAAATACGAAAATTAATGTGTTTTATGTTTAGTTAAATGAGTAGAGAGAAAAATTTGTATCGCAATTATTTTTAGATACCCCGTGCTGTTTACCTGGCGTTGTCCGGGAATCTACTCATCCCGATCTTCTTGGCATAAATTAACTGTAAGACGAAAATTAATGTACTTCGTAATATTAATTGAATAAGTAAAATGAAAAATAATTATAGATGTATATCGTAATAATTTTAAGATTCAGCGTGCTGAATACCCGGTGTTGCCCGGGAATCTACTTACCTCGATCTTCTTGGCATAAATGAGCTAAAAGACAAAATTCGTTATTGTGAGTTTTCCGTAAAAGAATACCCGCTATGCTTACACAGGAATTTACATACTTGTCTCGATCTTCTTGGCATCAATTAAAGATAAAAATGGTTATTGTGAGTTATCCGTAAGAGATAAACATATGCTGTCGTAGACTTTTTTTGTAGAGCGTTTTAAGATATTCCAATCTGTGTACATTACTTTCGTGTATTTATTATGGTTTAGGCAGCGTAAGCCATTTAAGCGTCCAAAAAGCTACTTTATTCACGTATTCACGTAGACTTTCACGGCCGGAGTTGCTATGATGATCTTAAAGAAGATTTTCGGGCTGTAGGCCGTGGTCGTGAGGCTTGTAGTTCCCCGACGTTTCGCCAGAGACTGCGTCTGGCATCCTCAAGGGTTATGGTGATCTTGAGTCTCAAGACACAACCTTGAGGATGCCAGACGCAGTCTCTGGCGAAACTTCGGGGAACTACAAGCCTCACGACCACGGCCTACAGCCCGAAAATCTTCTTCAAGATCATCATACTTTATTCACGTTTTTCACTACAAAGAGCACTTTTTAAAGGTGTAGGAGTTGAGTATCACAACTCTCTTATAGCCTATGTTCATCCCGGGAATCTCCTGAACATTTGCCAAAAAGCCCCATCACAATCGGATCAACTGTACGGCCGCGTATAAAGTACAAAACAAACCAACCAACAACACAAACAAACAAACATTCATTTTTATATAGGCCTATTAGATAAATAATATATATAATTTCTTCTTCAGTAGTTTTCAGATTGTGAAAAAAAGTGTTTAAAATGTGCACTAAAAATACAACAAAATATGCGAAAAATATGTCACTTGCAAAAAATTATAGTCTTCTTCTTCAACTTCAAGGTTAGGCTGTAAATCTGTACCGACTCAAAGCGTATCCCTCCATCTGGTCATGGGGCGTCCAACGGAACGTTTACCTCTTTTATTATATTGAAAAGCCTGTTTTGATAGATGAGTTACCTCCATTCGATTTATATGTTGAAACCATTTTAATTTATTGTCTGTCAATTTATTTGTTAATTCATATGACCTATTTGTAATTGTTCTCTAATATCGGTATTGCGAATATGATCTCTTAAAGTGTGTCCTGCTATCCTTCTTAAGAAACGCATTTCTTCCTTTTTCCAAATCTATTTCGTGTCCAGTTTTCACTTCCGTGTTTTAGGAGTGGGACTAACAAGACATTATAATATATCATTGCCTCTTTCCTGGTTTTATTAAGCAAGGTTTTTTATTAAATGTGCCACATATATGCTGGAATTTGATAATTTATTATCTAGATCTTTCTCTTTTACATATCCTAAATAATTGAAACATCTTACTTGTTCTATTGTTTTGTTTTGTAGAACTAACATCATTCATTAAATGACAATAATGAAATGAAAATCGTGCAGAAAAACTCGCAAGTAGATATAAAAAAATAAATGTGGTACGGCTTAGGCAACCTTCCCATGTATTAATAGAACATAATAATAATAATAATAATAATAATAATAATAATAATAATAATAATTTCAGTTGAAATGGATTTTTGGAGAAAAACTGCCAGAAAATCTCGACTGGAAAAAATTAAAAATACAGAAATTAGAAAATGAATGAATGCAGAAAGAAATATAATGGATGAGATTGAACACAGAAGGCTAAACTGGTATGGACACGTAAGAAGAATGCAGGATGGAAGACTACCAAAGACAATTTTTGCATGGAAAATTGAAAGAAGGAACAGAAAAGGGAGACCAAGAACAACCTGGAAGAACAACATTCAAAATTCAACGAGGAAATTTGGTGTAACAGATGAAGACACAGAGGACAGAGAACGATTGAGAACTTTACTTAAAGGAGATTTGTGAATGTTTGTTGGAAACTGATAGTCATAAGTCCGTAGTCATATATATATATATTTTTTTTTAAATCCATGTTAATGATTGGAGAAAACCCTCAATGATGAGGAATATTCTCAAAATGAATGAATGATAATAATAATAATAATAATAATAATAATAATAATAATAATATAATAATAATAATAATAATAATAATAATAATAATAATGATAATCATCATCACTCCAGGGATCAGGCAATTGCCTGTTCCGACCTCATAACGCATCAGCCCAACGTCTTCTAGGTCTTCCAACATCACGTCTTCCTCTTGCTTGATAATTTCTTGCTAACAATGGATATCTCTCCTTACTCATTCCATCCATATGATCAATCCATTTCTGTCTGTAATTCGGGAGCTTATCCAATAAAGACTGTAACTTACTTTCAATTCTTCTCTTATATCCTCATTTCTTATTCTATCAAGTCTTGTACATCGTTTTACTTGTCTTAGGAACCTCATCTCCGCCGTCTGTATTCTATCCTTCTGTTTTTTCACTGGAGCCCAAGTTTCACATCCATACAATATTGTGGGAACCGCCATAACATTATACATTTTTATCTTGGTTTCTTTTCTAATTATATTTTTTAATGTTCTCTGTATTAATAATAATAATAATAATAATAATAATAATAATAATAATAATAATAATAATAATAATAATAATAATAATAATAATAATAATATAGCGTAGTGGTTAAGGCATTGCGCTACAAGCCGGAAGGTCGAGGGTTCGAGTCCCGGTGGGGGCAGGATTTTTAAACTGACCCAAACCTTCTGGCGGCACTATGGCCCTGGAGTCGACTCAGTCCTCTAACTGAAATGAGTACCAGACGCTTGTTCTGGGGTAAAGGCGGCCGTCACGCAGGGCTGACAACCCGGCGCTGACATCAAGTGCCGATTGTCAAGAAAAAAGTGGGAGCCTTAACCTCCTACTAACCCCAAAAAAAGGGGGGCGCCTGAGGCCTTTGTAGTGGGATCACTTTAAACTAACAAGACATAATTAAAGATAGATTAGAAGCATCAAAGAAGAAGCAGAAGAATAAAAGAAGCAGAAGAAAAGAAAGAAAAGAAAGAAGAAGAAGAATGATGAAAAGAAGAATGAGGAAGAAGAAGGAAGAAGAGAAGGAAGAAGGAAGGAAGAAGAAGAGAAAGAGGAAGAAAGCAAAGAAGAAGCAGAAGAAGAGAAGAAGAATGAAGAAGAAGAAAAGAAGAAGAAAAGAAAAAGAAGAAAAGAAGAAGAAGAAGAAGTAATAGAAAAGAAGAAGAATAATAAAAACAATAATGAAGAAAAAGAAGAGGGAGAAATAAGAAGAAGAAAAAGTAAAAAGAATTGATATAAGGAAAAGTAATAAAAGGAAAGAATAATATAATAATAATAATAATAATAATAATAATAATAATAATGAATAATAATAAAAGAAGAATAATAATAATAACAAGAAGAATAATAAGAAGATAGTAGAAGATGAAAATAGGAATAATCATAAATTAATCATAATAATAAGAAAATAATAATAAAATAATAATAAATAAAAAATAATAATAAAATAATAATAAAAATAATAATAAAATAATAATAATAAATTAATAATAAAATAATAATAATAATAATAATAATGAGCTACAAGCCGGAGGGTCGAGGGTTCAAGTCCCGTTGGGGTCAGGATTTTAAAACTGACCCAAACCCTCTGGCGGCACTATGGCCCTGGGGTCGACTCAGCCTCTAACGGAAATGAGTACCAGACGCTTGTTCTGGGGATAAAGGCGGCCGTCACGCAGGGCTTGCACAACCCCGGCTGACATTAAAGTGCCGATGTGTAGAAAAGTGGGGAGCCTTACCTCCTTACTACCCCAAGGGCCTCCGGGGCGGGGGGGGGAGCACGGGAAAAGATGATGGAAGAAGATACAAGAAGAAGAATAAGGGAGGAGTAAGCAACGTAAGAAGAAGAAGAAGAAAGAAGAAGCAGAAGAAGAAGAAAAGAAGGGAAAAGAAGAAGAAGAAGAAGAAAAGAAGAAGAAAAGAAGAAGAAGAATGAACAAGAAGAAGAAAAGAGGAGTGAAGAAAAGAAGAAGCGAAGAAGTAAAAGAAGCAGAAGAAGAAGAAACGAAGAAGAAAAGAAGAAGAATGGAAGAAGAAGAGAAGAAGAAGAAGGAGAAGAAGAAGAAGAAAAGAAGAAGAAGAGAAGAAAATGAGAAGAGGAAAGAATGAAGAAAAGAGAAGAAGAGAAGAAGAAGAACAAGAAGAAGAAAGAGGAAGAAGCACAGAAGAAGCAGAGAAGAAGGAAAAGAAGAAGGAAGAAGAAAAAGAAGGAAAGGAGAAAAGAAGACGAAGAAGAAGAAGAACAAGAAGAAGAAAAGAGGAGGAAGCAAAGAATTTAAGCTAATAATAAAATAATCATAATAATAAGAAAAATAATAAGAAAAAGAATAATTAATTAAAATAATAAGAATAATACTATAATAATAAATAAAAAATAATAATAAGAAGAACAATGATTAATGAGAATGAGTAATAATCAAAAATGCAATGAATCATAATAATAAAATAATAATAATAATAAGAATAATAATAATAATAAAATAATAATAATAATAAAATATTAAGAATAATAACAATAATAATAAAATAGTATTAATCAAATAATAATCATAATAATAAAATAATCATAATAATAAGAAAATAATAAGAAAATAATAATAATAAAATAATAATAATATAATAATAATAATAATAGTAATAATAAAATAATAATAATAATAATAAAATAATAATAATAACAATAATAATAAAATAGTAATAATCAAATAATAATCATAATAATAAAATAATCATAATAATAAGAAAATAATAATAAAATAATAAAATAATAATAATAATAATAAGTATGGCTTAATCTAGTTCATATCAGGTTTCCGAAGAACCATAATATTACTATTTTACGTACACCTAAGCTCTTTATAATGCTATTTTCCTCAAGGGATTCCCAATAAAAAAAATGCAAATATTGCACCGTCACCAATACGAGTTAGGCAACATTTTATGGACTTCTTCGCTTAAAAAGGTTCCTCAATTTGCGAATATTTTAACTTCTTTTGTTCCCTTACTGTATGAGCCCATGGCAAAGATATAGGTCCATTTAGTCCACCGTTGTGGTCTCGAGGTAGTGTGCTGCCTTGTCACGCAGCGGGCCTGGGTTCGATTTCCGGTCGGGACAGGCTCCTGGATGAGGATTTTTTTTTAGGGTGTTTCCCCACCTGTAAGACAAATTTCAGGAAGCTTAGGGCCCGACGGTCCCCGAATATCATCCGGCCATCATCATCATCATCATTCACCGGTGTTGAAAGCAAAGAGAAGCTACCACACGTATAATTCCATAGTAAAGTTTCAAAGCATAGCATGGAACTGCTATGATTACAGTGAAAGACCTGCCCTCGGGCAAACGATATACATCATCATCATCATCATCATCACTCCAAGGATTAGGCAATTGCCCGTTCCGACTTCATATTGCATCAGCCCAACGTCTTCTAGGTCTTCCAACATCACGCCTTCCTCTTGCTTGATAATTTCTGGCTAACAATGGATATCTCTCCTTGCTCATTCCATCCATGTGATCAATCCATTTCTGTCTGTAATTCGTGACTTTATCCAATAAAGGCTGTACTTTCAATTCTTCTCTTATATCCTCATTTCTTATTCTATCAAGTCTTGTACATCCTTTTACTTGTCTTAGGAACCGCATCTCTGCCGTCTGTATTCTATCCTTCTGTCTTTTCACTGGAGCCCAAGTTTCACATCCATACAATATTGTGGGAACCGCCATAACATTATACATTTTTATCTTGGTTTCTTTTCTAATTTTATTTTTGAATGTTCTCTGTATTGTTCCACACACCGTCTGAAATTTATTTATTTTGGAGTCAATATCTCTTTCCACATTGTAGCCAACATCACAGCCCAAATATTTGAAACTAGACACCTGTTCTATACTTTGATTTTCTAAAATAATTTTGGTTCTCACTGGATCTCTTCCTCTAAAAGCCATGGTCTTCGTTTTCCTTACAGAAATTTTTAGATCGTATAATTTACATATTTCATTTAATGCATGCATTGATTTCTGTAAGTCGTCTTCATTTTTCTGTATTATGATTACATCGTCAGCAAATAAAAGATTATTTATGCACATTTTATTATCCATTCTTATTCCTGGATTTACTAAAACTTTCCATTTATTAAAAATATCGTCTATATATATATTAAACAAAGTGGGTGATAAACTACATCCTTGTCGTAATCCAGTATTTGTTTTGATTGCATCTGTTCTTTTGAATCCGGGTATCTATAATTATATTTGTGTCTTCATATAATGTCTTTATTGTTTCTACAAGGCACAGCGGGTATCCTTTCATTCGTAATATTTCCCATAATTTTTGTCTGTTTACTCGATCGAAGGCCTTATCCAAATCTATAAATCCTATGTGAGTTTCTAAGTTATGTTCTCTTCTCTTTTCTATGAGTTGTTTCAGTTGTAAAGACATTGTCTATACATGACCTTCCCTTTCTGAATCCACTTTGATTTTCACTTATTATTACTTCTGTTATGTTTCTCAATCTATTATTTATTATTTTCGTATATATTTTGTAGCCAGTATTCATTAAGCTAATCCCTCTGTAATTCTCGCAATTTCTCCGGTCTCCTCTTTTGAATATATTCTTGACAATTGCTGTTTTCCAAGTGGTTGGAATCCCATAGGTCTGCCAACATATATTAATTAGATGAAGTATTCGTAGTTTACACAATATTCCACTATATTTGATTAATTCCATATTTATATTATCTAATCCTGTTGCTTTCCTATTCTTAGTGGTTTTCAAAGCCATTTCTAATTCATTTATGTCTATTACATCAATATTTTCCACTTTATTTCTTCCTCATTGTTCTCTTTTCCTTCAATTTCCTCCTTTTTCCAAAGTTTTTCATAATGCTGGATCCATTCTTGTTCTGGGATTATATTCAATCTGGCAGAATCTTTCTCAGTCTGATTTAGATGTTTCACTAATTTATAACCTATTTCTTGTCTTCCATACATATCATGTTCTACTGAGCTTATAAATTTATCCCATGACTCCTGATGGGATTTTTCTTATAATGCTTTTAGCAATTCTCCTTTTCATTTTATATTCTTCATAAGATCTTCTGTTTTCAGTCGTAAGTATGTATGATATGCTTTTTGTTTTTCATTCACTGCATTTTGTATATTCGCATTCCAAGTTCTCAAGCCCTTCCTATTCCTTATTCTATTTTTCTTTCCTAATATCTCATTTGCTGTTTTATGTATTACATTTGATATATTTTCCCATTCAATATTTATATCTTCTGACGTCGCTATCTCTGATATATATTTATTCATTCTGCTTTCATAATGTTGTCTAATACTTTGATCTTGTAATAAATATATTTATATACTTCTTCTTGGTTTCTTTTGTTCTTTATGTTATTTTTCCGCCATTTAGCTATTATGTTTATTTTGCTTATCACGAGATAGTGATCAGAGTATATATCGCTGCCTCTATGTACTCTCACATCTTTTACCAAGGCTCCTAGCTTGTGTTTACGATTAAATAGTCAATTATTGATCTTGAGTTATATCCACTTCTTGTATATTTATGTATGTCCTTTTTTCGGAAATAGGTATTCATTATTTTTAATTGATTATAGGCTGAAAACTGTCTCAAATCCTGTCCATTATCATTTATTGTTATTTCTCCATTATTTCCTATTACATTAGGTATAGGGACATTGCCTACTCTGGCATTTAAGTCTCCACTTATTATTAAATGATGATCTTTTGTATATTTATCAACTAATGTTTGTAATGTTTTATAAAATTTTTTTGTTTCTTCTTTCTTGCCTTCCTCTGGGGCATACACAGCAATTATCATCATATATCCTCTTTCAATTTTAAATCTGGCTATCAGGATTCTTTCATTTATAAACTCATAGCTATTCAATTTGTTCTTCCATTTTTCATCTATTAAAATTGCTACTCCACACTGCGCTCTTGTTGTCTGTTCTACTCCGCTATACAACATAGTATAGTGTTGTAAGTCCTTTGTTCCTTTTAGTTTCTTTTTTGTTTCTGTTATTGTTGCTATATTTATTTCTTTTTTCTTTAATTCTCTTTCTAATTCTTCTTCTTTTGTATTTATTCCCCTTACGTTCCAATTTCCTAATTTCAAAATGTCCTTTATTCCAAATCGTATCCTTTTATCTTGCTTGGGTCGGTTCCTTTTATGACAATCCGGCTGATTTCCATGAAGCTTCTCAGTAAGATAAATGTCTCCTGGAAGCGTTACGAGCGCTTCGCAGGACAAGGATGGTGGAAGGGCTGCTTCCTCTGAGCCTCCAAACATGCTCCTCTGGGTATCCACCCCCCAAGAGAGGGCTGCTTCTTCCGCTCTTCAAGCCCTACAAGTTTAGCTGTGCTATTCCTTGTCGCCCTGTTGACCGTTGAAGACTTGACTTGACGAAGATGTGGCGCCGCCCAATATGGATACAGACGCCATTCCTTCGTTGTGAGCTATACTTAGTTCCCCTCGCCTCTTACCCACCAGCAAGATTAACCTAAGTCAATCTTCCCCAGTAGAGTCGTCTGGTTCATCGGGTACTAAGCCCCCCCACCACGTCAAGGTGATAGCTCCTGGGGGGGTACGATATACATATATATGTATAAACTAACTAACCAACTCAGTGGCACTATCGAACCCGTAGGTTCATGGCCTATCCTGAGCCAATGTTTTCCAATCATCCCCTGTATAATCTACTTTCCTCAAATCATAGTTAATGTTATTCTCCCACCTCATTCTTGGTCTACCAAATGGGTATATCGCCGATATTCAGATTATCCACATGCCTATACAGCATGAAATGTTGTATCATCTATTGGATCAATAATTTCGTTTGTAGGGTTTTCCCTCTGATTTTCCTACAAGAAGCTTCCATGCATCTCTTTGATTCCCCATTCGTGCCACATGTCCTGCCCATTGGAGTCTACGAGACTTAACTATGCCGGACTGGTCGAAGGTGATAAGCCAGACGAAGAAAGTTCTATATTTCACAGTAAAAATACAACCGTCAAGAAATGCGGACATGGATTCAACTGGGATACAATTTTCCGAAGGTCAAAAGTAGTCCCCCCATTCGGTTCTCCGGGCGGAGACTACTTCAGGGAACCCATGCCAAAGGCTCAAACATATATATATAGTAAAGTAAAGTAAAGTGATCCCACAACAGGCCTCAGGAAGCCCTTGGGGTAGTAGGAGGTTAAGGCTCCCACTTTTTTCTAGACAATCGGCACTTTGTCAGCCGGGTTGTCATCCCTGCGTGACGGCCGCCTTTACCCCCAGAACTAGCGTCTGGTACTCATTTCCGTTAGAGGCTGAGTCGACACCAGGGCCATAGTGCCGCCAGAGGGTTTGGGTCAGTTTAAAAATCCTGACCCCAACGGGACTTGAACCCTCGACCGTCCGGCTTGTAGCTCAGTGCCTTAACCACTACGCTACGGCGTGCCCATTAATTCTAATTAAAAATAACTCTAACTCACTGGCACATAGAACCTAGAGTTTCATGGCTGCGCGGACATAAACTCTCCATATATCCCAATCCTGGGCTAACGTTTCTCAATTAATCCCTTTAATCATGGTTAATAATACTTTTTTAAGGAATTAACACTATGAGGTATTATTTTTGTAAAATTTTATCACCTCACCTCACATTCTTCTTCTTATACCGATTTCGGAAATTTCTTCTTCAGTTCCATCCTCAGTATTTTCACGATTATTGTTTTGTGTCTTGAAGAGCCGCCTCATACTCCCTCTGTTGGTAGACTGAAGAACTTCGAAATCAAATCATTTTTCCCGGAATTCCAAAGTTAATTATTTTCTCCTTTTCATTTTTTTTAATGTAGATTTTTTCCCAAACAGTGTTTCCACTCATTCTTGGACTACATACTGCTGTTTATTTATTTATTGTGTTATGTCCTTCCGGAGGTAAAATAGTCCTCCATTCGGTTCTCCAGGTGGGGACTACTTCAAGGAATTTAACACTTTCCAATACTGTTATTTTAACACAGTTCCAATAATGGATCATATATAATATTATAATGATATTGTGAAAAAAAATTAATATCTGAACCAGGAATCGAGCCGTGGACCTCTAGTTCTCCAGACTAGTGTGCAGCCCACTACACCATTCGAGACTTGGCACAAACATTAACAATTCGGAGTGGAAAGAATTGTTAATGTTTGTGCCAAGTCTCGAATGGTGTTTAGTGGGCTGCATACTAGTCTGGAAAACTAGAGGCCACAGTTCGATTCCTGGTTCAGACATTAATTTTTCTTTTCACAATATCATTATAATACTACTTCAAGAAATCCATGCCAAAGGCTCAAACACAGAAACATGTTCCTAGGAATATGGAATGTTAGGACGTTATATAATAATGGGGCACTAGAAAATATTAACGCGGGAATTAGAAAAAAAAATCACTCTTGAATATAGTCGCTTTACAAGAAGTTAGATGGCCAGGAGAAAGTAGTCAGGAATCAGGAAGTTTTGCATTATACTGTGGGGTGCAACGAGACCTGAATTCGGAACCGGGTTTTTTAGTCCGAAGGAGAATTCTCTCCGCTATCCGAGATGTTAAGTTTGTCAGCGATATGATGATATCACACATAATTGTAAAGGGTGCACGATATGATGTTGCAATAGTGAATGTAATTAAGTCTCGTAGGTTTCAATGGGCAGGACATGTGACACGAATTGGGAATGCAAGAGGGGTATATCTTAAAGTCTCTCCCGAAAGACTTGCTCCTTGGATTTTTTCATCCTAAAAAATCCTTCGACCTCGGCCGGGTTTGAACCCGCAACCCTAGAAACCAGAGGCAAGGAACACAACCACTAGTCCACCGCGGCCAACTTGTAGGAAAACCAGAGGAAAGCGAAAAATGAGGTAGAGAAGGTAAAGGAGGCCCTTGGGATAGCAGCAGGTTAAAGCTCCCACTTTTTTTGGACAATCGGCACTTAATGTCGGCCGGGTTGTCAAGCCCTGCATGACGGCCGCCTTTATCCCAGAACAAGAGTCTAGTACTCATTTCCGTTAGAGACTGATTCGACCCCAGGGCCACAGTGCCGCCAGAAGATTTGGGTCAGTTTAAAAATTCTGACCCCATCGGGACTCGAACCCTTGACCCTCCGGTTTGTAGAATACTGCCTTAACCATAACGCTATGGCGAGGTTGAGAATAGTATTAACAATGATATGAGGTAATTAACCCTTAAATTCGCATTGTATGCTACAGGATACAGCAATTACTTTATTCTATTTAAAGTAAAGTAAAGTAATCCCACTTCAGGCCTCGGGAGGCCCTTGGGGTAGTAGGAGGTTAAGGCTCCCACTTTTTCTAGACAATCGGCACTTGATGTCAGCCGGGTTGTCAGCTCTGCGTGACGGCAGTCTTTACCCCCAGAACAAGCGTCTGGTACTCATTTCCGTTAGAGGCTGAGTCGACCCCAGGGTCATAGTGCCGCCAGAAGGTTTTGGTCAGTTTAAAATCCTGACCTCACCGGGACTTGAGCCCTCGACCTTCCGACTTTTAGCGCAGTGCCTTAATCACTACGCTAAGGCGTGCTCCTAATATCTAATATATAAAAATTAATGTTTGTTTGTACTTTATGCGCGGCCATACCGTTGATCCGATTGTGATGGGGCTTTTTGCAAAATGTTCAGGAGATTCCTGGGATGAACATAGGCTATAAGAGAGTTGTGATACTCAACTCCTACACCCTTTAAAACTAGCTCTTTGTAGTGGAAAACGTGAAAAAAGTAGCTCTTTGGACGCTTTAAATGGCTTACGCTGCCTAAACCATAACAAATACACAAATTAATGTACACAGAATTGAATATCCCAAAAAGCTCTACAAAAAAGTCCGCGACAGCATGTGTTTATTTCTTACGGATAACACACAATAACCATTTTTGTCTTTCATTGATGCTAAGAAGATAGAGACAAGTACGTAGATTCCTGTGCAAGCAAAGCAGAACATAACGGGTATTCTTTTACGGATAACTCACAATAACGAATGTTGTCTTTTAGCTCATTTATGCCAAGAAGATCGAGATAAGTAATCAGCACGGAGAATCCTAAAATAATTACGATATACATTTATAATTTGTTTCATTTTACTTATTCAACTAATCATAAGAAGTAAGCCTAACATTAATTTTTGTCTTTCATCTCATTTATGCCAAGAATATCGGGATGAGCAGATTCCCGAACAACTCCGGGTAAACAGTAGGGCGTATCTAAAAATAATTACAATATACATATTTCGTATTACTTATTTAACTGGACATAAAACACATTAATTTTCGTATTTCAGCTCATTTATGCCAAGAATCACGGAATATCTAAAATATTAATTTATAATTATTTTTCCTTTTACTTATTTAACTAAACACAAAAGCATATTAATTTTCATTTATTTAGGCGTAGCAGCGCATGCCGGGTATTAGATAGTCTTTAATAAAACAGAAGAAAACGAACGAGTAGAAATTTCGTAAGTGTGTGTAGAGTTACACAATATATGATATTTAATTTTAGGAAGTGATATTTTGAGGTTATTTTAATATTATTATTTTCAGTCTGATCATCTTACCTCAATATTAATGTTGATTTGTTCTTGGACATGTTTCAAAACAATTCTGTTTTATCGTCAGCTTGTCCATACTGGTTTGATTTATGTTGCATTATGTTGCACACCCTGGATGTCAATGTCAGCTCGATCCTGTGGTTGGCCAAAGAACCTCCAAACAAGGTCACGCCCCGTCGGTATTTCAAAATTCATAACTCTGTTTTTATTGGGAAAAATCTATATTCAGAAGAACAAAAACAGAGTTATGAGTTTTGAAATACCGACGGAGCGTGACCTTGTTTGGAGGTTCTTTGGCCAACCACAGGATGGAGCTGACATCGACATCCAGGGTGTGCAACATAAATCAAACCAGTCTGGGCAAGCTGACGATAAAACAGAATTGTTTTGAAACTGTCCAAGAACAAATCAACATTAATATTGAGGTAAGATGATCAGACTAAAAATAATATAATTAATATAATATGATACCCAATAATAACAGTTATGTATGATATCGTTTTCAGTGCGGTTCGCGTCATTCAAATAAATGACACGAGAAATTAGTACTTAGCCAATTTAAGGGTTAAATTATACAGGGGAAGATTGGAAAACATTAGCTGAGGATAGGGATGTACGGTTCGATAGTGCCAGTGAGTTAGTTGGTTAGTTAAATCGCGGGATTATATGGAAAATACAGGGTGCTGTATAAGTCAACCACTGCACATGGTCGCAAGAGAAACAATCTGATTGGTTGAAACAGGGGTATGAATTCGGGACCTTCAGAATATAATCTCGAACACTACTGGCTTGAAGTAATTTGCTAACTAGGGAACAATTTTGGTAGTTCTTTTTTTCATAGATGTTGTATAGCAGGATTTTAATATTATAGTATGAAAGTTAAAGTTAATAATTTTCTATTTTAAAATTCTTTTAATATTTAAATATGACTTAAATAAATAAAAAACATCTAAATAATTTATTGTTGGTTATTCTTGAATAAAAATGTCTCAGTAACAATTAAAGAAATTGCACTACAAAACGGTTTTTGTAAATAATGCTTTTAAAAATTGTTTTAAGTCATTGTTGTCAAAATTATAAATCCTTCTGTTATAACTGTAATAAAAACACCTGCATAACTTCATATTCTTAAATGAAAGTAAACTAAACTCTGATTGGATGTTAAAACAATTAACTTTTTTATTTAACAAATCAAATTAAACCTTATATCTAAAGAACTATTAACCAATAGAATTTAAAAATAACATAATGTGATGTAATAATGGTCTTAAAATTATAAAAGAATTACACTAGTCATTCTGCATACAATTTTCATCAATGATTGAAGCCAGAAGAGCTCTCAAGATAAAATGTAATATTTAAGACAAGAAGAATAATTTATTTAAGAAAAGAAAATAATTGATTTTTAATTGACCTACATTTACTTAATCTGCTGGAAATTTAAGAAGTGAATAAGTATGCAATTATTTCTACAAGAAACTTTTTTTTTTATTTTGAAGTGTTTTTCCTATCCAGTGTTCCAACTTCCGACCCTAAGAAGAGATTCCGGCTCAACCGAAAATTAAACCCAACCTAAACCTTTTTGGGACACAAATACATCTTCAAAACGTTACCATCACATTGAGAACTCACATGAAGAGAATTACTTCTTCAAAATGTCACCACAACCTGGAGCATAAAGCAATCTACTTCTTCAGTCGTAAGCTAAAGAAAATAATATATTTGCATTTTCGGTTAACTGACTTGCACCCTGTATATTAGGTCCAAAAACGAGTTTTATTGGTAAGCCTAATAAGTAGATGATGTAGTACTACTGGCCGATAGCGAGGAGATACTAAAGGCCAACACGCACACACTATTGAGTAACACTAAGAAATTAGGACTGGAAGTAAATATCACTAAAACTAAATATATGGTCACACGTAGAAATTCAGTATATAATGGAAATGGACAGCTAATGACAAATGAGGGAAATTTTGAGGAAGTGGCTGAATTCAAATACCTAGGAACAATAATCACAAATAGGAATGAGATGCACAAAGAAATTAAACATAGGCTCAATTCTGGAAATGCGTGCTATTATGCATTGCAGAGACTTTTGATGTCCCAACTCCTTTCAAAAAACGTTAAGCTGAAAATATATAAAACTATTATTCTACCAGTTACATTATATGGGTGCGAAACATGGACTCTTACTTTAAGGGAGGAAAGGAGATTACGAGTATTTGAGAATAAAGTTCTTAGGAAAATTTTTGGACCAAAGAGAGATGAACAGACAGGTGAATGGAGAAGACTACAATAACAATGAACTACATGGTCTTTATAGGAAGCCAGATATAATAAGAACAGTTAAGTCTCGTAGACTGCGATGGGCAGGACATGTTGCACGTATGGGGAATGAAAGACGTGCATGGAAGCTTCTTGTAGGAAAGCCAGAGGGAAAACGCCCAGTTGGTAGGCCAAGAATGAGTGGGGAGAACAAACATTAACTATGATTTGTGGGAAGTAGATTATACAGGGAATGATTGGAAAGCATTAGCTCAGGATAGGGATGTATGGAGACCTTATGTCCGTGCGGCCATGAACCTTCGGGTTCGATAGTGCCAGTGAGTAAGTAAGTAAGTAAGTAAGTAAGCCTAATAAGTAGAGACTAGATCTACACACTATCTACAGGGAAAAGGAACCGGTATTTCCACAAATATTTATTTAAATGGAGCCTTTACTGACTCTTAACTCTAATTTACAGTTCATTTATTTAAATACCGTTTTGGACTTAATACGTTTTTCTCGTAAGTCCTCAGGATTTAACTTATTTGACACTGATTAGTCACAAATGCAATAAAACTAAATATACATACATAAAGGCATTATCTAGTGAACAAACTGGTTCAGGAATTTGAAAACTTAAATATTCATAGGCATGACAAGCCTGAAGGCCATCACTATAGTGAGTATAAATTTATATACATTTTTATCAGAATATTAAAAAGAAATTGTCAAAACTTTAAAAAAATACGAGATTAAAATGATAGAATGTGAAAAAGAAATATGAAGTAAGGTTATTTCTGACAGCATTAAAATGCAGTCAAACTTGTTTAATCCGGGACATGAATAATGCGAAAATATGTCCAATGTGAACAAATTTATTGGTCACAGCAAAATAATACTCATTTTATGTGTATTTATTTTTTATAAAACGGAATCTGTCCAACGCGGAAACGGAAGGATGTTTCTACACAATTTAAGAAAAAAGTTTATAAGGCGGAAAGATAGAGAGAGAAATAAATTAGTTTCAACTTAATTGAATTCCCGTTAGGCGAATTAACAATAGTGATGATTCCTGCCGTCGGGTGAAGTAGAGTTTCTACCTGTATCTGGAATTTTCTTTCGGCCTCACTGTACACCCGTCCTGCGAAATACAGGTTGGTTTAACAATTATTGGCGTGCGACACCTGTCTTACAAATAACCAGTGCACTGTAAAATCTTAAATTAGTTTAAGATCTGAGACCGATTGTGTACGTGTCTTTCACAGGTAGCGTTCTGAATTTACGTTACGGAATAAAGATGGCTAAATCGTATGTATCATTGTCATTAAACGAAAAAGTGAAAGTGATCGAAGATAAAGAAAAACAAAATCTCAGTAGCGAAATAATAACTAAATTTAAATGTGGGGAAATCCAAATATATGAGATTTTAAAACTCAAATAAAAAATAATGAATGAATGGATGCAAGGAAATGGTCAGATGAAGGGGGGAAAAAATCTCCAAATTCCTGGACCGATGCTCCAAAGTCAAGGTGTAGCTGTTGCTATATCCCTAGGGAATAACGATTTGAAGGCATATTCGGTTTGATTGCGGACAGTTTTAAAAGACGATACAATGTAGTGTGGAATGAAATTTGCGGGGAATCAAAGGAGGTGGACGAAAGTATAGTTAGTGAGTGCAAACCGAAACTACATACTTTAATTTCAGGATACGCACCTAAGAGACATTTTTAACGTAGACGAATCGGGACACCTTTCTCGCGCGTTACCGTCAAATTCGCTCGAACATACTATACTTCACTTTCCAGCGGCAGCGGAATTGTATATACAATTAATCCAAGGTACGTAAAAAAGGCATATACGGTGCTCTATGATCTAAGATTGGTTATTTTTTATAATGCGGAATGTTGTCTAATGTGGAAAAAAATTGGTCCCATGTCATTCCGCTGTGAACAAGTTTTACTGTTATATAAAAATTATGGAATATTCACCTGAAAGGTCCGTCTCCTCAACTTAATTAATCATTTAACTGTAGCGCTTTCGGGACTTGTCCCATCATCGGCAGGATTCAAAACTGGTGTTTCACTGAAGATCTGGTAGAGGGGGTTGCATGTATTGGGTTCGTTTTCGTTTATCAGGCTGTCGTTGTTATGAGCTGCTTTCATAATTTCCATCTCTTCGAGTACGTTTATCTTCGCTGGATTATTTACTCTGTGCATTACTGTTAGGGTGATGGGACAAGTCCCGAAAGCGCTACAGTTAAATGATTAATTAAGTTGAGGAGACGGACCTTTCATGTGAATATTCCATAATTTTATATTAATTTTGAGTAATACCTCAACGGAACACATCATGAATCTTATAAAAGTTTTACTGTATTATATTTGAAGATAAATAACGAGGTTTAGAATGAAACGATGACGAATTCTTGATTATTTAATAATAACTAGCTAATACCCGGCGTGCGCTGTTACGCCTAAATAAATGAAAACTAATGTGTTTTTATGTTTAGTTGAATAAGTAAAAGGAAAAGTAATCAAATGAGCTGGTGTTTACTTGATGAAAATCCATACGTGTTAATTAAATAAAAATAAAACTTAGTTTTATCAAATAAAATTAAGTGTTATTTTTATTTAATTAATGGAAGGTAAAATAATTACAAATTTATATTGTAATTATTTTAGATATCCCGTGCTGATTACCCGGTTGCCCGGGAATCTACTTATCCCGATCTTATAGGAATAAAATAAAATAAGTTAAAATACCTTCTTAGGTAAAATCCGTCGTCCTCAACTTTTAAAATATGTTATCTTTATGCCTGTAGGCCTTTCAGGACATCCGTCCCATCTTCAGCAGTTCATTCTTCGCTACAGCATCCAGGTTGATGTTTGATGCTGCTGGTCCTAATGTGACTTTATCGTGACAACGACGGATCTTACCTAAGAAGGTATATTTTAACTTATTTCATTTTATGACTCTCCACCTCAACGGTTTTAACAATGAATTCTATTAGTATTGACTAATAGGAATAAATGAGACAGAAGACAAAATTCGTTATTGCGAGTTATCCGTAAACGAATGCCCGCAGTTCGCTGCTACGTTTGCCCGGGAATCTACTTTCCCCATCATCTTAGCATTAATGAAAGACAAAATGGTTATTGTGAATTACACTGAGCAACAAATAAACTTTTTTGTGCCTCAGAAAGAAAAAATATGTGATTCTGATAGTATTTTTTCTCCTGAATTCAAATATGACATCGGGTTTTCTCCATCACGCAAGGTTTCCGAGAGTCAGGCATTTATAATTTCAAACACTAATATTTCCTACTTTCGTAACTACACAATATTCGAACATTCGGACTCACCTAGAAAGTAACAAATTACGATTTTCTGCTATATTTCGCCTATGGAGCATCCCTCTTGATGGTCCAACAATAATCGGCCAGCATATTAGGATTCCATTTGCCTTGATATTTATTTTCCATAGCTGAAATCTCCTGATAAAAGTGTTCCCCGTGCTCATCACTCACTGCGCCAAGATAATAAATCGACGAAAAAACGTTTATTAATAAAATAATTATATAAATCCGTTAATTGAATTTGAAATAAAAAAAACTGTGGGTGATGGAGATATTCCGAATACATATTTGAAAACACGATAAAAAAACTCCAATAAGTACAACTATTGGTACTCATGAGACACAAATCATGTCTTTATTTTAATTATTAAGCCTATGTTTAATTTCTTTGTGCACCTCATTCTTGTTTGTAATTATTATTCATAAGTATTTGAATTCTCCAACTTTTTTCAAAATTTTCCTCATTTGCCAATTTTCATTTCCTTTATAAAATATATATTTCTATGTGTAACCACATATATGGTGATAACAATGATATTATATATATATATATATATATACATATACATAACACTGAATTACATGTGCTCTATATGAGGTCAAATATAATAAGAACATTTAAGTCTCGTAGATTGCAATGGGCAGGACATGTTGCGCGTATGGCGAATGAAAGACTTGCATGGAAACTTCTTGTAGGAAAGCCAGAGGGAAAACGAGTTGGTAGACCAAGAATGATGTGGGAGAATAACATTAACTATCATTTGAGGGAAGTAGATTATACAGGGAATGATTGGAAAGCTTTAGTTCAGGATAGGGATGTATGGAGAGCTTATGTCCGCGCGGCCATGAACCCACGAGTTCGATAGTGCCAGTGAGTCAGTAAGTATGTGTGACTATATATTTGATTTAATCGATAAGTCATATATATATATATTATATATATATATTATATACTAGAAGTCCCGGCCACGCGTTGCTGTGGCTAAGGTATACGTTAAAAATTTAAATGAAGTTGCTGTCTTTCAGCCAGATTACTTAAAACTAATACTTACACACAAAATTAATAATATTGAAAATAAAATAAACACTGAACACACTTAAATTATGAAATAATCAATATTTGTAATTCAAATGAAATTCGCGGTTACAACAGAAAGCACAGCCATTTGGATCTTTCTTTGTTAAATAATAAACCATTAACCTTACCAAATTACCTTACACCGGCATCTGTTAGAATCGTATGGAACTCACTGATAATTACACCGCCATCTGTTATAATCGCATGGAATTTACAGATAATTATAACTCTTTGTTAAATAATAAACAAATAATTTGCAATAAAAAATAATGCGACTATAAATTTAGTTATAAATTATCCTATGTCTCAAGTTGGATCAAACTGCACACAGTGTGCAAAATTTTATTAAAATCGTTTCAGTCGTTTAGGATTCCATCGCGGACAAACAACGTGACACGAAATTTTTATATATTAAGATATAAAGCAAGCAACGGGAAGCTAGCACACCTACAATTCCCTAGTAAAACTGCAAGCATAGAATGAAAATTCTATGATTGCAGTGAAGGACCTGCCTTCAGGCAGAATTACTATGAATGGATATATAAAGCATTTGATTGTTTATTGATAGGCCATATATATATATAATCATCATCATCCGGTATCATGGCACCTGCCGCCGTCTTCCGGAAACCAAACTCCATTCCTCTCTGTCCATCCATTGATCTTCCTCCATTCCTCTGATATTCATAGCTGCTTGTACCCCTTCTATCCAAGTTTTCTTCGGTCTTCCTCTCTTCCTCCTTTCCATTGGGATCCATTCCATAACATTTTTTTTTGCAATCTTTGCTCTGGCATTCTTTTGACATGGCCATACCACTGTAATATTTTCTTTTCTATAATTTTTATGTCCGGCTTCTCTTGTACACCCATAATTTCCCTCATTTCTTTACTTCGTGTTCTATCCATTCTAGATTTTCCAGCTGATCTTCTTAAAACATCCATTTCTTTACTTAAAATTCTTTTCATTTCCCTAGTAGGAATTTGCCAGACTTCATCACCATATGTTAAAATGCTCTGAATTATGGTTTGATATATTTGTAATTTTCTATTTTTTGTAGTAGTAGTAGTAGTAGTAGTAGTAGTAGTAGTAGTAGTAGTAGTAGTAGTAGTAGTAGTAGTAGTAGTAGTAGTAGTAGTAGTAGTAGTAGTAGTAGTAGTAGTAGTAGTAGAGTAGTAGTAGTAGTAGTAGTAGTAGTAGTAGTAGTAGTAGTAGTAGGACTTTATTAGACAAAAAGATATTTACAATATTATTTACAAATATGGGTAGCACGGGCAGTAAGCTGTACGTGCTGTTGACAGTCCGTTACAATAAAGTAATAATTGGTACTAGGGTAAAGAAAAATAAACAACAAAAAAAGCAATAGCATTACAATTACATAAAGAAAACACAATAATATTACAATTAAATAATAACACAATAACATTATACACTAATTAATTTATATATAATTGTTAAGAATTAATGGTATTGCATTTTGATAACATATATTAATTCATGAATGAGTGTTGTCCTTATTTTCCGCGTTTTGTCCAGAAATTTACCGAGGTTTATCCAATTTTAATATTGTTTAATGCATTTATTGCTTGTGGTCTCAAGGTAGCGTGCTGCCTTGTCACGCAGCGGGCCCGGGTTCGATCCCCGGTCGGGGCAGTTTTTCTGGGTGAGGTTTTTATCGGGGTTTTTCCTCACCTGTTAGACAAATGTCAGGAAAACTTTAAGGCCCAAACGGTGCCCGAAATCATATGGCCATCATCATCAACATCATTATCATCATCATCCTTCACAGGTGTGGAAAGCAACGGGAAGCTACCACACGTACACAATTCCCTAGTAAAGCTGCAAGCATAGCATGAAAATGCTATGATTGCAGCGAAGGACCTGCCTTCGGGCAGAATTACTATGGATTGTAATATTTCTGCTCCACCAAACTGAGTTTAATGCATTTATTGCTTGTTTATATATATATATATATATATATATATATATATATATGATATGAAAAGAAAAAAGAATGCTTGAGTCGGGATTTTAACTCGAGTCTCTAAAGTCTGTACCTTTAGCGCTCTAACCAACTGAGCTACCCAAGAATTCCAAGACAAACATACAATTTTCTTATACATGTAGTATTCTCAATTCACACAAGAGGTAGCGGAAATATCATTCAACTGCCATCTAGCGGCTAACATAACAGTTAAGCAAATTATTAAAGAGAATATTTACTTTATAGCAGTTACTGGGTCTGTACCCCAGCGTCTTATCCATCTCACCACCAGGCGAATCCAATTCAAACACTTATTTTTCAATATATATATATAGATATTATAAATATCCGGTTATTATAATATATATTATAATATATATACAAGCGTTACTGCTATAAAGTAAATATTCTCTTTAATAATTTGCTTAACTGTTATGTTAGCCGCTAGATGGCAGTTGAATGATATTTCCGCTACCTCTTGTGTGAATTGAGAATACTACATGTATAAGAAAATTGTATGTTTGTCTTGGAATTCTTGGGTAGCTCAGTTGGTTAGAGCGCTAAAGGTACAGACTTTAGAGACTCGAGTTCAAATCCCGACTCAAGCATTCTTTTTTCTTTTCATATCATATTTGCCTTCATTGCCAAATGTCAAAAATATATTTATAATATA
This sequence comes from Diploptera punctata, assembly GCA_030220185.1. Taxonomy (NCBI): domain Eukaryota; kingdom Metazoa; phylum Arthropoda; class Insecta; order Blattodea; family Blaberidae; genus Diploptera; species Diploptera punctata. The sequence goes on from JASPKZ010004543.1 coordinate 1,325,849, forward strand.
TATATATATATATATATATCTTCTTCCTTCCAAGTATTAGGCCAAGGCCTGTTACGATGCTATAGAAAATTTTCCCTCCAGCGTTTCATAGGACGGCCCAGTGATCTTCATCCTCTTGGTATATAATTATAAACAGCTTTGGGGATCCGATTTGAACTCATTCTTTCAAGATGGCGTTTCCAATTTAGTTGGTACTGTTTAATATATTCCAAAATTGGCGTAGTCTTCAATTCCCTCAGGGGTCCTCATCTAGGGGATATGTGGATGGCGACCACAAGGTGCCCAAGCTGAGCAAAACATTTCTTCCACTTGTGTTTTGCACTCTTTTAACTTTACTATCTAACCTCTCTTGGTTAACTCTTGTTTTTTTCGACCCTGACGCTATTAGGGCATCCGAGGGCTAGGGAGTCTTTCCTTTCTTCCATTTCTTCTTTCCTTTATTTTTTTTTCTTCTCCAGAAAAGCCTGACCAGAGGCTATAAGATGGCAGCCTCATCACTGGTCTTGCCTTCCTTTGGCCAGCAACCAATCGAAGGGACTATTATTATGCTTTCAAGTCTTATACGAGAATTTCCCGGAAGGATCAAACTAATGACGACCAAAGCATGAAAAAGGACAACTCTTGGAAGAAAAAAAATATTTTGCTTTTTAGCATATATATATATATATATACAAACATAAAGCATTTGATTGTTTATCTTAACCTCTCCTCTTAGATATTATGTAATTTTCCTGTACTTATAAGTGTTTTTTACAGTTGTTTAAACCATTACTTATACTTAAATCATTCTGTCCACAATTGTCCTGATTTATATGATTGTGTATTACCCTCGCAGCGAGGAACGTGCTTCACTAATCATACTGTTATCATTTGTTACCATAGTTAACAGAAAGTTGGTGTTCATTTTAAAAGTTTCTATTAGTGAATATTTAACTCATGCCCCAAATGGGATTCAATGACCAATCACGTTTCAATGAATTTTGTTTTACAACCAGTGACAGTCATCTTTCACCTCGATATTTATCGAATTCTGTTTACAAAAATAAAGAAAGCTCCTCCTTTAAATATTCTGAACAAGTCAGAGCATTATTTTGCAGTGACTGATTCTCCAACAAATACGTTGAATGAAGCAAATAATTGACAGATTCCTTCGAACTACACATTTGATAATTGTGTGTACAATAATTGTGTTTTAAGCAATGATTTTACTGAGTTTTCTTCTTCTTCTTCTTCCTTCCAAGTATTAGGCCAAGGCCTGTTACGATCCTATAGAAAATTTTCCCTCCAGCGTTTCATAGGACGGCCCAGTGATCTTCGTCCTCTTGGTATATAATTATAAACAGCTTTGGAGATCCGATTTGAACTCTTTCTTTCTAGATGGTGTTTCCAATTTAGTTGGTACTGTTTAATATATTCCAAAATTGGCGTAGTCTTCAATTCTTTTAAGATATCGGTGTTCCTTTTCCGACCCCATCTGGTTTAACCGCTGTTGTGCGCATGAATCTCATTTCACAAGCCGTTATTCTGCTTTCATGTTCTCTTTTTAGTGTCCATGCTTCACTACCATAGGTCAACACTGGTCTAGCCAAAGTGTTAAATAAACGTAATCTGGTGTTTTTTTGTACAAGGGATGGTTTCATAACTTCATTAATAATTTATTATAACTAGTAATTTTTTTCAGGGATATCCTTTTCATCCCAGATAGAGAGATAATATCCAATATATTTAAATTGATTAGATCTCTCTAAAATTTTATTATTTATTGTGTTGTTCCCTAAAGAAATTATTTCATTACCTATAATGTTTCTTATAATACACTGTTTGATGTGTTCAATTTTTCTCCATTAAAGTGCACCCTTACAATAATGATTCCTATTTGACAATAAATGATATGGATCTAGTTGCAGCGGATGAACAAATGAAACATAAACAAACATTTCTCATTTGTTTTCAAACATCGCCGTTTACAATAAATACATAAATATTTTAAAATAACTATATTTAAACAATAATTTGCGAGAAAACAGCTTAATTTTATTCGTTAAATAGTCCTAAAAATGCCACTCTTGATTTCCACATTCTCTAGATAAATTGGAGATCACTCGTGGCATTACATTTGGCTGTTTATCTAATAGACTGATAATTTTGTCTCTTAATGTTGATAAAATTGGCTCATCCTATTGATAAAATTGCATCTTCCTGTTGATAAAATTGCCTCTTCCTGTTGATAAAATTCTTCTAGGACTAATACCTGGCAGGATGATGATGACATAAAAATCAAAACATACAGTGGTGTACCCTGACTTGCAATCTGCAATGAGACCAGTTCCACACTGCGAAGAATTGCCCATACCAAAGCCTTCAGAACATGTGACATTAGATGAAGAGAGCTCAGATTCTAATGGAAGTAAGGAAGAAGAAGAAACAGAATTTGATGATACAACTTTTGAACAAAGCTGTTCACCTGAGCCTCATTTATTGACTCAAGAAGATCTTAACGATCTCATACGAGATTTAAAGTTAGCCAAAAACCAGTCTGAAATGCTTGGTTCCCGGCTAAAAGGATGGAATCTCTCGGAAACCTTGCGTGATGGAAGAAAAACCGATATCATATTTGAATTCAGGAGAAAAAATACTATCAGAATCACATATTTTTCTTTCTTTGACAAAAAAAAAGTTTCTTTTTTGTTGCTCATTGTTATCTGAAAAGATGGGAGCCTTAACCTCCTACTACTCCAAAGGGCTCCTGATGCCTGTAGCGGGATCACTTTACCTACTTGCACATCTCATTTACCTTTCTGCCCATTTGGGGCATGAGTTAAATAGTCACTCACTCACTCACTGGCACTATCGAACCCGTAGGTTCATGGCCGCACGGACATAAGCTCTCCATACATCCCTATCCTGAGCTAATGCTTTCCAATCATTCCCTGTATAATCTACTTCCCTCAAATCATAGTTAATGTTGTTCTCCCACCTCATTCTTGGTCTACCAACTGGGCGTTTTCCCTCTGGCTTTCCTACAAGAAGCTTCCATGCACGTCTTTCATTCCCCATACGCGCAACATGTCCTGCCCATCGCAGTCTACGAGACTTAACTGTTCTTATTATATCTGGCTTCCTATAAAGACCATGTAGTTCATTGTTATGTAGTCTTCTCCATTCACCTGTCTGTTCATCTCTCTTTGGTCCAAAAATTTTCCTAAGAACTTTATTCTCAAATACTCGTAATCTCCTTTCCTCCCTTAAAGTAAGAGTCCATGTTTCGCACCCATATAATATAACTGGTAGAATAATAGTTTTATATATTTTCAGCTTAACGTTTTTTGAAAGGAGTTGGGACATCAAGAGTCTCTGCAATGCATAATAGCACGCATTTCCAGAATTGACCTATGTTTAATTTCTTTGTGCATCTCATTCCTATTTGTGATTATTGTTCCTAGGTATTTGAATTCAGCCACTTCCTCAAAATTTCCCTCATTTGTCATTAGCTGTCCATTTCCATTATATAATGTATTTCTACGTGTGACCATATATTTAGTTTTACTGATATTTACTTCCAGTCCTAATTTCTTAGTGTTACTCAATAGTGTGTGCGTGTTGGCCTTTAGTATCTCCTCGCTATCGGCCAGTAGTATCTACATCATCAGCATAAACTAACAGCTTATTAATACCATTCAGTTGTAAGCCTTCCTCATTCTCTAAAGATTTAATGGCATGCTCTAGTACAAAATTAAATAGTAGAGGAGATAGTGCATCTCCTTGCTTCAACCCATTCTGGATTTCAAAAGTGTCTGAAAACTGTTTGCCTACACACGCACCCTACTCGTTGAGCCATTTAGACACATTCGTATAAGTCTAACTAACTTTTTAGGAATTCCGAACTCCAGCAGGATACTATATAACTTCTCCCTCTTAATTGAATCATATGCTTTTTTGAAGTCTACATATAGTTGATGTACAGTACCATTATATTCCCATTTCTTTTCTAAAATCTGTCTTATACTAAAAATCTGATCTGTTGTAGACCTGTTTCTTCTAAATGCGCATTGATGATCTCCTAGAATGTCATCAATATAGGGAGTAAGTCCTGCTTACTAATATATTTGTTAGAATTTTGTACGAAGTTGAAAGTAATGAGATGCCCCTATAGTTGTTGCAATCAGTTTTATCTCCTTTCTTATAAATTGATACGATAATTGATTCCTTCCATTCATCTGGAAGAGCTTCTTTTTCCCAAATCATACTAAGCAACCAGCGTATCTTGTCCATCAATTTTTCTCCCCCTGATTTTATCAGTTCTGCTGGGATCTCATCTGGACCTGATGCTTTATACATCTTCAATTTTTCAATTGCCATTTCAACCTCTAATGCACTTGGCTCTGCGACTAGCATTTCTGCTGTCTGTAACTTATCCTCCTCAATGTCCTGTTCTGTATGTACATTTAATAGCTGATTAAAATAACTTTTCCATCTATTTAATATACTCTTGGAATCTGCAATCATATCCCCATTTTCATTCCGAATTATGTTTGTTCTAGCCTGAAACCCTTTCTTCTCTATACTAATTCCCTGATATAATTCTCTAATGTTCCTATTTTTTTGCATTCATTCAAGATCATAATCTTCTCTCTCAAATATTCCCTCTTCTTACTCTTTAGTAACTTGGTGGTTTCCCGTCTAACACTACCCAATTGCTCTAAATTTATCTCATTTGGCTCGTGTAACCATGAGTTAAATAGTCAGGGAAATTATTTAGATGGGAATGTAGGTTAACACTCATGTTGCAACCAATCTGTTTGAAATTTTTTAGCATCACTTTTACTACGTTAACATAATTTGGGTCTTCTTCATTTCCAAGGAAATTAAAAACAACATTTCTGAGAGCATTCCATGCATACTTCACTTCTCGACTCAAAGTATCTCGAACTGACTGTCCGTCATCAATTTTCGAATTTGTGGGCCAACAAATACACCAGCATTAATTTTTTCATAGGATAATGATAGACATACAGCACAAAGGCATTTAAAACATTTACTGTCTTTACCCTCATTAAGTCTGAAGTCTTTACGATGTTCATTATATCGTATATTGAAAAGTCTTGTCGTTCTACCAATATAAAACATTTCACAGCTATTGCATTTTAGTTTGTAAATATATGTTTCTTCTATTTTATTCTTCTTCTTCTTTTTCCTTCCCAGGATTAGGTCAATGCGATCTGTTCCGGTCTCAAGTCCATCGTTTTTCTTGGCCGTCCCAAAGATCTTTTTCCATGTGGTTTGTAGGTGTTGATCTTTTTGGGTAATCATGTATTGTCCATTCTGTCTGAATGTACTCTTCTAGTTTATCACGTATTGAAAATATCTCCAGTTCATTTCTTATTGATTCATTGTGTAATCTATCAATGCGTGTACATCCTTTTACGGATCTTAAAAATTTCATTTCAGTGGCTTGAATTGTGAGATATTATTTTTTGTAAGTATCCAAGATTAAGATCCATATAAAAGAACAGGAACAGCCATAATTTTATAAAACCTGAGCTGAGTTTCTCTTCGAGTTTTTCGGAGTGTTCTTCTTATGGTGCCACACATCATTTGATATCGGTTTAATTTATTATGTATATCCCAATCGTAGCTGTATGTTATATCTGAACCAAGATAGTTCAAGTGTGCTATCTGTTCTATTATTTCATTATTGATTACTATTTTTGCTCTGACTGGCACTTTGCCCTGAAAAAGCCATAATTTTAGTTTTTGAAGTTGAGACTTTGAGATTATAATAGTCTTAATTGATTCAACATGTAAATGGCTCTTTGTAAATCATGCTCTGACTTCTGTATAATTACCAGATCCTCTGCATACATTAAAATATTCATATACATTTCCTTATTAATTTGTATTCCTATTGGACTTGATTTTTTCCATTTTCGTATAACCCCGTCAAAATATATAATAAACAATGTAGGTGATATTGTACACCCTTGTCGAACTCCACGATTTATTAAAATTTATTCTCTGGAATAATTATCTAAATTAAGGATAATTTTCGTCTACCAGTTATATTATATGGCTGCGAAACCTGGACTCTTACTTTAAGGGAGGAAAGGAGATTACGAGTATTTGAGAATAAAGTTCTTAGGAAAATTTTTGGACCAAAGAGAGATGAACAGACAGGTGAATGGAGAAGACTACATAACAATGAACTACATGGTCTTTATAGGAAGCCAGATATAATAAGAACAGTTAAGTCTCGTAGACTGCGATGGGCAGGACATGTTGCGCGTATGGGGAATGAAATACGTGCATGGAAGCTTCTTGTAGGAAAGCCAGAGGGAAAACGTCCAATTGGTAGACCAAGAATGAGGTGGGAGAACAACATTAACTATGATTTGAGGGAAGTAGATTATACAGGGAATGATTGGAAAGCATTAGCTCAGGATAGGGATGTATGGAGAGCTTATGTCCGCGCGGCCATGAACCTTCGGGTTCGATAGTGCCAGTGAGTTTTAGTTAAGGATAATTTTCGTGTCATTATAAAGACTTTTTATTCCTTCTGTAAGTTGAGCCGGGTACCCTCTTGCCTTCATTATTTCCCACAATTTTCTTCTTATCCCCTTTATCTATTTTATTTGATATTAAATTATTTAATTTGTTGTTTGTACTATATGCAATTCTTACATTTTTATTATGTTTATTTAATGATTTTAGCCAGTTTTTGTGTTTCAAAACCAGTATACGTAAGAATTAACACTTAGTTTTATTTTATCAATTTCCTTATTTAGTGCTGTTTCGTTTCTTAATTGTTCTTTCTTTATTTGTTTTTTGATTAATTGATCAATCATTTCTTCGTTATAACCTTTTTTTGAGGATAGAAATGTAATGTATTTTAGTTCCTTATTATAATTTTCTTGGTTAAGCGGTAGTATTTTTATTCTGCTAATGAGGCTTGTAAAGGTACTGATTTTTTTGTTGTTGTGGGGGGTCTAGCTTTTTATGAATGGCAAATGTATCACTGGTTGGTTTGAATTAGATTAGACGGATTTTATATAGTTTTATTTACTTACTTACTCACTGGCACTATCGAATCCGTAGGTTCATGGCCACGCGGACATAAGCTCTCCATACATCCCTATCCTGAGCTAATGCTTTCCAATCATTCCCTGTATAATATACTTCCCTCAAATCATAGTTAATGTTATTCTCCCATCTCATTCTTGGTCTACCAACTGGGCGTTTTCCCTCTGGCTTTCCTACAAGAAGCTTCCATGCAAGTCTTTCATTCCCCATACGTGCAACATGTCTCTGCCCATCGCATTCTACGAGACTTGACTGTTCTTATTATATCTGGCTTCCTATAAAGACCATGTAGTTCATTGTTATGTAGTCTTCTCCATTAACCTGTTTGTTCATCTCTCTTTGGTCCAAACATTTTCCAATCTATCTATCTATCTTCGGGTTTTTACAGCTGCTGCCGTCTTCCCGTGCCAAACCTCCAAAGCCTACGGTCTTGGGCATCTTCGATGCTTAGCCCTCTAGCTTGCATTACTGTCTTCATGTTTTCCTTCCATGTTAACCTTGGTCTTCCTCTTTTCTTCTTTCTGTTAGGATGTCATTCATATAGTTGCTTCGGCCATCGCTCATCTTCCATTCTTAAAACATGTCCTAACCACTTTTAATTCCTTTTCCTCAATTCTTTCAATTATGCTTTCTTCCGCTTCCATTTTGTTTCTAATTTCCTTATTTGTGACACGTTCTAATTTAGACTTTCTGGCACTTCTTCGTAAATAATCCATTTCTAGAGCTATTAGTCTATTCTTGTAGTACTTATTGATTGTCCATACTCTCACTTCCGTACATTGCAACAGATTCCACCAATGTTTTACCAATATATTTTTTTGTGTCTTTCCAAATATGCTTATCCCACCATATGGAATTTAATGATGATATTATTTTGCTACTCAATTCAATTCTATGTTTTATGTTCTCTTTGCCTATACCTTCGATGTTATCCATAATCATTCCCAAATATTTAGTTTGTTTCACTTGCTTTATTTGGATTCCATCTTCCAATACTAAGTTTTCTCTTTCATTGCTATTTATTGCCAGATATTCTTGTTTTTTGTAAATTTACTGTGAGACCCCATGATTCATATGTGCTTTTCAACCTTTTTATCATGAATTCCATATCAAAATTGTCTTGCGCTAAAACCAGTTGATCATCGGCAAATTGTAATGTCAGCAAAAATCTATTGCCTATTGGGATCCCCATACCTTTGCAGCTTTGTTTCCATTTCGTTAATATAAATTCTACATAAATATTAAATAAAATTGGTGATAGACTGCACCCTTGTTTCAATCCCTTTGAGGTGTTTATAGGATTAGACATTATATTTCCCATTTTAACATAAGCGGAGTTATCTTTATAGGTTTGTTTTAATAATTTCTATTAGGTTTCTGTCAATATTGTATTTCTCCAATACTTCCCATAATTTGTTCCTCGGAATTGAGTCATAAGCTTTCTCTAAATCTATCATTGTCAAATGGGTTTCTTCTCCAACTGCAGTCCGTTTTTCAATTAACTGTTGTTATTGCAAATATATTGTCAATACATGACCTTCCTGGTCTGAATCCATTTTGATCTTCTCCTAATTTGTCTTTAACATCTTTTTGTAACTTTGTTTTTAATAACTTCGTAAATATTCTATATAATGTGTTATTTATACTTAGTCCTCTGTAGTTTTTTTGCGTCTCTTCTATCGCCCTTCTTGTATATTGGTACTATGTACGCTTATTTTCCATTCATCAGGAATCTTCTGTATTGCAATGCACTTATTATACAAGTCCCTCAATCTACCTATTAAATTTTTTGGGCCATATTTAATTAACTCATTTGGTATGTTTCCCGGCCCTGGTGCCTTTTTATTCTTTAGGGTTTGAATTTCTAATTCTATATCTATTGTATCAAATTCCAGGGCGTTCATTTCTATGGATGGATTTTCTGTTGTTTCCATAAACTCATTTCTAGTTTCTGACAGTAAAGCTTTGTAATGTTTTTCTGCGTCTGATTTTGCTAACAAATTTATCTTGCTGGGTCCTTGGTTGGTTTTCAGTGTTTTTAGAAATCTCCACACTTCTGATGATTGTGATCCTCCTATATAACTTTCTATTTCTTGGCATTTGCTTTTCCATAATTTGTTTTTTTCTTCTATCACTTTCCTTTTAACTTTGGCGTTTGTTCTCTTGTATTCTATCCAATTTTCTGTTGTTTTATTTGCCAACCATTCTAAGTAGCATTTTTTTCTTTTTTTGGGTTAATTCTTCAATATCATCATTCCACCAATCTTGGGTATTTTGTTTTTTATTTATTGTGCCTAATGCGTCTTTTGCTGCCGAATGTATTATTTCCTTTAATTGATTATATTCTTCTTCTATGTCTTCCTTGTAATCCAAATTCTCAATTTTAATCCTCAGTCTTTCTTTATATAAGTTTTTGATACTATCCTGATTAAATAAATACAGTTTAAATGTTTCTTCCTGCTTCGGTTGCATTGTTGATTCCCTTGCTTCATCATGCACTTTTTTCCCTGTAGGGAATTTGGGGATGATCTGTGCTGTGAGTAGATAGTGGTCAGAACCACAATTTGCTCCTCTTTTAACCCTTGAGTCCTTAATAAATAAGGAAGTATTTTGCTTTACAATTATGTAGTCTATTATTGATTTCTGATTGAGACTAGGTCGTTCCCAAGTAAATTTATTAATATCCTTATGGTCGAAAAATGTGTTTACTATCTTTAATTTATGTTGTTTGCGCATCTCTATGATTCTATTTCCATTATCGTTGACTTCTTGTTCCCCATATTTTCCTACTGCTTCATCATTGTTTCTTCTACCCACTTTCCCATTTAAATCTCCCATTAGTATTAATTCTTCATTACTTCGTATTTTCTCTATTTGTTCCACTAATACTGAATAGTACTTTTCTTTCTGACTCTGTGCAGCATCATCTGTTGGTGAGTAGACTGCTAAGAACACCATTGTTCTTCCCATAAGCTTCATTTTAATCTTTAGGCATCTTTCATTAATATGTTTCATATTCTGTTATGTTTTTACTGTATTTCTTTTTTACAAACATTGATACTCCTGCTTTAGCTCTTTTTGATTTATTTACACCTGACCAAAAATGTATGTAGTTTCCTAAATATGAATTTCCCGATCCTTTCTTTTTTGTTTCCGTCACTGCCTGCAATATCTATATTGTTCTGGAATAATTCTCCCTGCTACTTCATTAATTTTGTTTCTAATTCCTCGTACATTCCACGTGCCTATATTCAATGTCCGTTTTCGTTGCTTTTGTCTTTCATACTTTTTTCTGTCCGGCTTTGATTGATTTGGTCTTTTAGCATTTTGTTTTTTTTTCTAATGTGTGGGGAGCTGGCCCACAGCATAAACCCCCAACCTGGAGGACCAGGAAGAATTTCTGTCTGGGTTTTCCTCCCATAGCCTTTGAAGATCCCTCTTCACCGCAAGGCAGCGGTTCTCTATTTCCCTTAGAGATAGGGTTGCCTCTTCCGCCAGATCCGCCGTGATGAAGGACTCCTTCTGCGCCGACTCTGCCGTTGAGGTCTTCACCGTAACCCTGGCTAGGGGCCCTTACAGAGTACTATCAGTCGGAGCCAACTGAACCCTGGTTTTTTACCGAGGTTGTTACTCCTCCCCCTCCTCCTTTCTCATCCGGGCTTGGGACCGGCCATGGCGGAGTTCCAAACATTTTCCTAAGTACTTTATTCTCAAATGCTTGTAATGTCCTTTCCTCCCTTAAAGTAAGAGTCCATGTTTCGCACCCATATAATATAACTGGTAGAATAATAGTTTTATATATTTTCAGTTTAACGTTTTTTGAAAGGAGTTGGGACATCAAGAGTCTCTGCAATGCATAATAACACGCATTTCCAGAATTGAGCCTATGTTTAATTTCTTTGTGCATCTCATTCCTATTTGTGATTACTGTTCTTTTATACAGTTTTACTTTAGATATTCGTTTTAGTATTTAAGCCCTTATCAGTTTGGAATTAGCATTTCCCATCAATATCCTCTAATTTATCTCTTCTCAAAAAAGAGTGCTGTAAAAATAAATTGAGTTCTCGAGTAAATTCAGATTTCTGATTGGTCTGTAATGTAGTTTGTTTAAATTTTAAAACCCTTTTAAATCAAGTTAATATGATTATAAGAAAACGATAAAAACTAAAGACATTAAACGATATATTTAGGGTATAATAATAATAGTCTATTATTTTGTATTACAGTAGCATTAATAACTATAAGAAATGAAACATAAATGATAGAAGATAAAGCATAATTACGAGAAAAAAAATATCGGTTGCTCTAATGGTTAAATTTACGATATGCATATTTAATCAGTTATACACTGCAATCAAGAAGTGATATAAATGTCGCGAAACAAAAAGATAACACGTAACGTATATAAGACGGTTGAGGCGGGAAAGAGAAAACAGTCGAGTTTCGTGACAATGGCAATGCTAATATTATTTGTCCTTTTCACCGCATGTCTTTTCCCCTGCAGTTATTCGGAGCGGGATCCGGTAGCAAATCAGCTTTTAGACTACTATACAGAACACGTAAGTGAATAGATAAAAAAATAAATATGATAGCATATATAACACAAATGTAGTTACTTCAAAATATGCCAATCATCTAATTCAATACAATCATTATTTTGATTCAAATTTTAAAGTTTTACATGTTTGTAAGAAAGGGAAAAACTAGATCTTCAGAAATTCTAGAAATATAATAATAATAATAATAATAATATTAATAATAATATTAATAATAATACGATTAATACTAATATTAATAATAATAACCATAATACCCCTACTAATAATAAAATACCAATACTTCAATACAATCCTTATTTTTGATTCAAATTTTAAGTTTCACATGTTTGTCAAGATAAGGGCAAAAACTAGATTCTTCAGAAATTCTAGAAATATAATATAATCAATAATAACTAAATAATAATATAATAATCATAATATTACTAATAATAATAATTTAATAATAATAATATTAATAATAATATTAATAATAATAATATTAATAATAATACTAATATTAATAATAATAATATAATATAATAATATTAATAATAAGATTAGTATAATAATAATAATAGAATCTTATTATTATTATTAATAATACTAACAATAACAATAATCACAATACCCATAATCACCATAACAATAATCATAAAACACTAATACTAATAACAATAATAATAATAACAATAATAATAACAATAACAATAATAACAATAACAATAATAATAATAATAATAATAATATTACCCGTTTAAGAAGTAAGCGCAGTTGTTGACGGAGGACACTGCAGTCGTGTTTATGCAGGAATAGAACACGTGACACTGCTATCTATGAAGTGCAGAAGGGAATGGGACGTGGGACGCTGACAGTGTACACTACCTTAAATGACGTCACGTGTAGTAACAAACAGAGCTTCGAAATTCTTCCGCCTGCAGAGATATTTTGAATTACTAATAACAATAATAACAATAATAATAATAATAATAATAATAATAATAATAATATTAAAAGCGAGCACAAAAGTGCATTAATTTTTGTCTCTGCTGTATGCCAGCAACGATTGTGTTCTCTTTAAACAGACACTGAAATTATATATTTCACACGGTTTATCACAGAGCTTGCACACGCAGTCACTTGACGGATTATCCGTTCATAGTAATTCTGCCCGAAGGCAGGTCCTACACTGCAATCATAGCATTTTCATGCTATGCTTGCTGCTTTACTAGGGAATTGTGTAGGTGTGGTAGCTTCCTGTTGCTTTCCACACCGGTGAAGGTGATGATGATAATGATAAGGATGATGATGATGAAGATGATGGCCATATGATTTCGGGGACCGTTTGGGCCTTAAAGTTTTCCTGACATTTGTCTTACAGGTGAGGAAAAACCCCGATAATAACCTCACCCAGATAAACTGCCCCGACCGGGGATCGAACCCGGGCCTGCTGCGTGACAAGGCAGCACGCTACCTCGAGACCACAGCTGTGGACCTGACGGATCATGATAGTTTGAATTTTTGCAAAGTTTGTGGTGATATCCATGCACTGCCAGTCTTATGTAAAAATAGATAGATAGATAGATATTGGATTTTATTGCCTTTTTTCAGAAGCAAGAAAATACATATGCATTTACATTGCGCACGGGCCTTCTTGGCCGTACGTGCATTATTTTTCCATGAATAAAAAAAATAAAACTAATAATATAAACACATACCTACAAATACACCTGTATCAAAAAAAACAATAATAGGCTACATATAAGTAAAATCTATGTCTACACTACAATACATTGAAGAAGAGCAATAGGCTGTTAAATTCCCAACTGGATTTAAATGTAACAACTCTTTTAAATTTATAATAAGAGAAAGTTAAACTGTGTTTGTTTACATTCAATTGCATAGTTACAGTTGTTATGTACTTGAGTTTATATATGAACCTTTTAAAAGCCAAAGTGGTGCAACTCCACTTTTTAAAAAAAATCTGCGTCAGTACTAGAAATGAATTCTGGACGTGTAAAAACTACCTGCAGGAATAGTGGTGTAACTCACTTTATATCCCCAAATTACTCCACAAATGGCATCAGAAGTCCATGCAGTCAGCAGTGATATCTATCTGTTGACAGCCAAAGTGGTGTAACTCCAGTTACTCTTTCTTTTCTAGTGTCGTGAAAGCGACATGCTACTAATTGTACGCGTTATGAATACATAGAGTATTTTACATAGATATTTAATTATTTCATAGATTATTTTAATTATTCAAATAATACAGTTGTTGAAATAAAGCACTTACACATCTTATATATAAAAATTGTTTGTTTGTATATTTGTTTGTTCGTACTTTATGCTCGGCCATACCGTTGATCCGATTGTGATGGGTTTTTTGCAAAATGTTCACGAGATTCCAGGGATGATCATAGGCTATAAGAGAGTTGTGATACTCAACTCCTACACCCTTAAAAATCGCCCTTTGTAGTGGAAAACGTGAAAAAAGTAGCTCTTTGGACGCTTAAATGGCTTACGCTGCCTAAACCATAACAAATACACAAAATTAATGTACACAGAATTTAATATCTCAAAAAGCTCTACAAAAAAGTCCGCGACAGCATATGTTTATCTCTTACGGATAACTCACAAAAACCTTTCTTGTCTTTCATTGATACCAAGAGTCCCTTATCTCTTACGGATAACTCACAATAACCATTTTTGTCTTTCATTGATACCAAGAGTCCCTTATCTCTTACGGATAACTCACAATAACCATTTTTGTCTTTCATTGATACCAAGAGTCCCTTATCTCTTACGGATAACTCACAATAACCATTTTTGTCTTTCATTGATACCAAGAGTCCCTTATCTCTTACGGATAACTCACAATAACCATTTTTGTCTTTCATTGATACCAAGAGTCCCTTATCTCTTACGGATAACTCACAATAACCATTTTTGTCTTTCATTGATACCAAGAGTCCCTTATCTCTTACGGATAACTCACAATAACCATTTTTGTCTTTCATTGATACCAAGAGTCCCTTATCTCTTACGGATAACTCACAATAACTATTTTTGTCTTTCATTGATACTAAGAGTCTCGCGCCGTAGCCGAGTGATTAAGGCAAGAAGTCTTGGCGCAGAACTACGGGATTTACGCTGGTTCGAGTCTCTACGCGGGAAGACATTTTTTCATGTAATGTCGGCCAGTATGGGACCGGTGCACAGTGGGTCAGAAATGAAATCTAGCTGGGGGGGGGAAGCTGTTTTGACTCACTCTCATCAATTTATCTGATTTTTTTTCACACTAATATAATCGTTATATGACGGTTCTTAACTTATCTGCAAAGGAGGGTACAGTTCTAATGTTCATGAATATGTGACGTCATCATTCACACTTCTTGAGCCACAACAGAAGGCTGTAAGAGTTTTCTTGCGAACTTATTTAATAATATCTAGTTATGTAATAATTTCTGAATTTTATGGTAAAAAGGTAACATATTTTTATCGTCCGCCCATGACATGAGAATTGAACGTTCGGGCAGGACGACGTCTGCCGGGTACGCTAGTATTTTATATCAGGACAGAATTTTGACTTATGTCAGGAACAAAGTTTTCAATGCTAACTGTAAAATCTCTGCATTTAGACTATGGAATGTTAATACAGTTAGGGGAGATGTAGGTCAAAGCTCAGTATTTAACCCTGGCAAAGAAAGGGACTCGTTCTGTCTGTGTAGTGTGCTGATGGGTAAGTCACCGGCCATTTTTCTTAATAAATTTGCTAGGACAATTAGAAAAATAATTCAAGTATTTCAAATAGATTAATACTGTATGTCTAAGTTAAAGAGTTAGTAGATAATTTTAAAAATGTAAATTAGGGTAAATTGACAATCCCTCATCCCCCTCTCTCAAACCCAAAGGAAGTTAGAATGTAGGTTTTCTTAATATAAGCTTAGATTAGTTATTTAGGGTTAGAATACTTAGGGTTATTGTAATCTTTATACTCTAGAAATGAAAATAGATAAATTAAGAATCCATTTATTTATGTTCAAAAACACGAATACCTTTATAACTAATACATCCCCATACTAACGCTAGGCTAGAACCTCATGCTACCAAAATTTCCAAGTCCCGAAGGTCCTTTGCCCTAAGAAAACCAGCAGTTCGTAATAGTACGTATATTCCACAAACACACAAAATGTAGTGCACCAACAGCAAAACACATTGTATTATACTGCGAAACATAAACAGGACGAAACCGGAACCGGAAAATTACATTAAATTTATTGAGCCTAGTTTTGAATGAAGACAACAACTTTAAAACCATTGATCAAACGTTTATGATCAGTGGATATTCCAATCTTCCGAACGACTCAAACTGGCTCAATTGAATTGTACAGTAAGACTCAATAGATATTTGCCCTTCTGACCGATTTCAAGTTACCACGAAATCAAGGAAAAATAATCCTCTCCATCTTACTGTGATGTCTGGCGAAGAGTTTTAGCTAAGACAACATTTAAATAACAATTACTAAGAGAAAGTGATCCCACAACAGACCCGGAGGCCCTTGGGGTAGTAGGAGGTTAAGGCTCCCACTTTTTCTAGACAATCGGCACTTTATGTCAGCCGGGTTGTCAGCCCTGCGTGACGGCCGCCTTTACCCCCAGAACAAGCGTCTGGTACTTATTTCCGTTAGAGGCTGAGTCGACCCCAGGGCCATAGTGCCGCCAGAGAGTTTGGGTCAGTTTAAAAATCCTGACCCCAACAGGACTTGAACCCTCGACCCTCCGGCTTGTAGCTCAGTGCCTTAACTACTACGCTACGAAGGTTTTTGGACCAAAGAGAGATGAACAGGCAGGTGAATGGAGAAGACTACATAACAATGAACTACATGGTCTTTATAGGAAGCCAGATATAATAAGAACAGTTAAGTCTCGTAGACTGCGATGGGCAGGACATATTGCACGTATGGGGAATGAAAGACGTGCATGGAAGCTTCTTGTAGGAAAGCCAGAGGGAAAACGCCCAGTTGGTAGACCAAGAATGAGGTGGGAGAACAACATTAACTATGATTTGAGGGAAGTAGATTATACAGGGAATGATTGGAAAGCATTAGCTCAGGATAGGGATGTATGGAGAGCTTATGTCCGCGCGGCCATGAACCTATGGGTTCGATAGTGCCAGTGAATAAGTAAGTATTACTAAGAGAAAGCTTGATGAAGAAATATCAACAACAAAATCTAAAGTTATGGCCTTTCAAGGGAAATTCCCAGTAAGAAGTAAAATTTGTATTCAGAATTCAATATTAGAGCAAGTTAATTCATTTAAATACTTAGGATATAAACTAACTTATAATGTGGAATGTGATATATCCTTTAAAATACAAAACTATAATAAAGCTTTAAGAATTATCAACCAAGTTTTTAAACCATCAAAAGTGCAGAGACACACAAGAATGAAAATCTATAAAATTCTCGCTAGACCCATAATCTGTTATGGCAATGAAACTTGGACCA
Organism: Diploptera punctata; assembly: GCA_030220185.1. Classification (NCBI taxonomy): domain Eukaryota; kingdom Metazoa; phylum Arthropoda; class Insecta; order Blattodea; family Blaberidae; genus Diploptera; species Diploptera punctata. The sequence goes on from JASPKZ010004543.1 coordinate 1,342,969, forward strand.
TCAGAACTCAGGATGATCGTCATATTACAGCCACGGAGATGAAATTTCTGCGACGACCTGCAGGTTATAGCCTTCTAGACCACCAAAGAAATTCAACAATAGCCAGAGAGTTAAACATCGTACCTATATCTGAATACCTCCAAGAATATAGAAACAATTGGCTAGCTCATATTCAGCGCATGGATCGTCACAGAATACCAAAACAAATTCTTCATTACATTCCTCGAGGCAGAAGATCTGTGGGTCGACCTTTTCGGAGATGGCCGGAGACCGTAACGGGCCACTGGGCCTAATATTTGAAAGGACGATGATGATGATGAAGCTTGATGAAGAAAACCATCCAGTTCCATGGCTATGGATGCACTGGATTAAGTATCGGAAATCCAATCCAGTTACAATCTTTTACAAGGAGAACATGTCTGAGCAGCTTCCATTTTTCAAACTAAACCTAATGAATATGTTAATGATGATAATGATGGTCAGATGATGATCGGGTACCGTTTGGGCCTTAACGTTTCCTGACATTTGTCTTACAGGTGAGGAAAAAACCCGAAAGAAACCATTACCCAGGAAACTTGTCTCGACCGGGGAACGAACCCGGGACCGCTGCGTGACAAGTTAGCACACTACCTCGAGACCACAACGGTGGATCTTTTAAATAAAATGAAAACATTATTTTCTTTGATTATACAAGTCCATTCTTGAAATATACCTTCAATCTGTGTAAAACCAAGGGTGTAAGTTATTTAAGTGCTTATAAATTACTTATAAAGTGGGGATAAGGGCAAAAAAAGAACATCCGATTGAGGGTCTTTCCACTTTTCAGCGGTTGCCCTTTTACCAGCCGGCTGCTGGCCCTTCACATCCACATGTGTCAATCACAGAGGTAGATGATCAACAGCCAGTGTAGGGGCGACATGTGGTTAGCATGTCGAGTCCCCCAGCCGTTATAGCTGCTTCCTCAACCTGGAGCCGCTACTTATTGTAGCTACCCAATTGCCTCACGATGCTGGGTGGGCACCGGTCCCATACTGGCCGAAATACCATGAGAAAATTTCTTCCCCCATGGAGACTCGAACCAGCGCAAGTCCCGTAGCTCTGCGCCAAGGCTTCCTACCTTAACCGCTCGGCTACGGCGCGGGACTAAAAAAAAAAAAAGAGAGAGAGAGAGAGAGAGAGAGAGAGAGAGAGAGAGAGAGAAAGAAAGACCGTACATGAGCTAAAACAATCAATTTTGAACACATTTGGTGGGGAAATTATTGCTTCGTAATATTCTAGAATTTTTAAACTACTATTCTACTTGTGTAGGCACGAAGGTCTCTTCAGGGCGTGTTTTAGATTAAGGTTATTTCTGGGTTCTACCGATGTGAAGGATAAGGAATTCGATGATCAGTAACAATAAGTTGTGTAATTAATTAAAAAGGGTTTATTTTGTTAACCTCTTATGAACAACACAATATTCACAACAAATTAGTAATAGCTTGTATACTACTTGAGCAAATCTAGACTTCCCTAGCTATATTTACGTACGATAGATTGATTCACACTTTTAGGTAATAATATGGGAGCAACAGGCTCCTCTGAATACTGGTAATATGATAAACTAGCCCACTCTGTTTTCGTAAGAGAGCTACTGACCACACTCTGCGTGTGTATGAGCTACTAACCACAGTGTATGTACTTGTATGGGAGTTACTGGACACACTCAGTTAACAATACAATTTCTTGGCCTTTTATATCCGAAGGAAGTTTCAAAATTGGCTCAAGTATCCCTTTTAACAAAATATATTATTTTGCAAATCCATATTCAACACGTCAATCAAATTTACACTTTTATAATAAACATTAGTTTCGCTTCGCTAGGTACATGTACCTTCCAACCCTTGAGTTACCGTTAACCACAGTATAACAACGGCTTATTGTGTGGTCTCAAATAATAACCACATTAATTTTAATTCTAGGAATTACTAATGCTACATACTAAAAGTCTCTATATCTCAAAACAATGTTTAATGGAGTTACATCGCTTTAGCTTTTAAAGGCTCATAGAATAACAACATGAATTTTGTAATCGTGGTACTCGTCTGAAGAAGGTACAAGGTACTGAAACAGCTGTAACGAATTTGTATTTAAACAAATATGAAAAATATGATAATTATGTAAATATGCTACATTCACACACAATATTGTCAATCCTAGAACAGGCCATGACTACTGCTGAATCCAGACTTCACTTCAGGGGGTACGTATATTTAAGGGGGAGGGCATGGATATTTTAGAGAGAGTATGACTGCAATATACAATAAGTCCCGCGCCGTAGCCGAGCGGTTAAGGTAGGAAGCCTTGGCGCAGAGCAACGGGACTTGCGCTGGTTCGAGTCTCCATGGGGGAAGAAATTTTCTCATGGTATTTCCGCCAGTATGGGACCGGTGCCCACCCAGCATCGTGAGGCAATTGGGTAGCTACAATAAGTAGCGGCTCCAGGTTGAGGAACCAGCTATAACGGCTGGGGGACTCGACATGCTAACCACATGTCACCCCTACACTGGCTGTTGATCATCTACCTCTGTGATTGACACATGTGGATGTGAAGGGCCAGCAGCCGGCTGGTAAAAGGGCAACCGCTGAAAAGTGGAAAGACCCTCAATCGCAATCGGAATGACTGCAAGAATATTTTTAAATAGATACCGGTACAACAAATGTAAATTAATTGTTTTTACTGCATTTACAACTGATAAAAAACTAGTTATATACAATAATTCCTGGCATAAATTATTTTATTGTCTAAGAAATATTTACATTTCATATGTATGATATATAATAATAATATAATAAAATAATAATAATAATAATAATAAAATAATAATGATAATAACAATAATAATGATAATAATAACAATAATAAAAGGAGATGGACTTTCTCCTCTACTCTTCAACTGTGTTCTTGATAAAGTAATACAAGAATGGCGTAAACAGAAAACAATTTTTAAATGTAATCAACCAATCATATTAGGAAGAGGAGAATTGAAGATTGATTGCCTAGCATATGCTGATGATTTAGCAATCGTAACCCGTGACGTTGTAACAGCACAAAAACAGATTGAATTATTAAATGACATTGCAGAGAAAGTTGGTCTGCAGATTTCTTTTGAAAAAAACGGAATATATTTCATGTAATAAACAAGCTCCAAAATACCTGGAAACCAAATATGGAAAAATTAAACGAGTTTTACAATTTAAATATCTTGGTGAAATAATTCAGGAAAATGGAATTGAAAGTAAAGCCAATAAAAGTAGATGCCAAAAAATGGAAACAGCATTTCGGCTTACTCACAACACTTATAATAAAAAATGCCTATCTTTACATACAAAATTACGACACTAATAACACTGTAATTAAACCAGAGTGCCTCTATGGAGCAGAAACATTAATTTTGAACAGAAAAAAAGATATCGAAAATATAGTGAAAAAATAATGCAAAATTATAAGAAAAGTTTTAGGTCCACAAGTAATAGGTGAAGCATTTAGACTCAGAAGCAAAAAAGGAAATAAAAATATATAAAGACATTCATAGTGATATTAGAAAACGAAGGTTAAAATTTTATGGCCATATTAAACGAATGAACTCAAATAGGCGTACAAAAGAGATAATGGAATTCTACGAAAACAGAAGTAAAGCTCCAGTGGATACTATGAAGTGGATTGATGAAGTCAAAAAGGACTTAAAATTGGCAGGAATTACTAAAGAAGATATCCCAAACAGAGATATATTTAGAATTAAGGTGAATAAGTGGCAAGTTGACCAAGAGGACAAACCGAAGAAAAAAACTGGAACAACTTGGACAGATGAGAGAAAACAAGCTCATAGCAAAAGAATGAAAGAAATTTGGGCTCAAAGGAAACGCCTCTAAGTACTTTGCCTAGTCCTATATGGGCTCACCCTCAATCAAAAAAAAAAATAACAGTAATAATACTAATAACAATAATAATAATAACAATAATAATGGTAAAATCAACTGTTTCTTACCTCTCCTCATACAAATCTTCTAAGTAGATCGCGATTTCGAGACCATAACGGTCTCATCTTCAGTACTATTTTGGCGACTGATGTTATGTCGTCGGAAGAAACTCTTCGACATAACATCAGTCGCCAAAATAGTACTGAAGATGAGACCGTTATGGTCTCGAAATCGCGATCTACTTAGAAGATTTGTATGAGGAGAGGTAAGAAACAGTTGATTTTACCATAAATTAAACCTCATAGTGATTTCACCGAGTTGTTTACTACAAAATAAATGAATAATCTATAATGTTGATTATAATATACAGTTTGATGTGTTTAGTTTTTTCTCCCCTAGGGTGCATTCTTACAATACTGCAATCCTATTTGGTAATAAATAATATGATCAAGTTGCTGTGAATTAACATAACCTCATACTTCTGATTTGTTTTCAAACATCGCCGTTTACATTATATATATATATATATATATTATAAAATACCGGTAACTATATTTAAATAATTGTATTTGATTCAGCATCTTCTTCTTCGGCTTTCCCCCACTTATAGATTTGCCGTCTTCAGTTTCCATTCATCTCTATCATTCCAATCTCCCTCTTCCAAATTCCTATCATTCATTATATTTCTGATGTAGGTTTTCCATTTCCATCTTGGTCTGCCACGTTTATTTCTTCCAGGGGTGACCATTGGTATATATTTTTTGGCCATCTTTCATTTTCCATTCTTTGTACATGGTCATACCATTTAAGCGTTTGATTTTCAATTCTCTTAACAACAGATGTGGTGGCATTCATTTCTCTCCAAAGGAATTCATTTCTTATTTTATTTTGTCTTGTTTTTTGGAGGCTTCTTCTAAAATAATCAAATTCAATTGTTCTAATTTTATTCTTTTATAATTCCGTCAAAGAGCAAGTTTCACTTCCATATGACAAAATATTCTGTATTATGCTCTTATACATTTTCATTTTAGTTTCCTTTGTAATGTTTTTATTCCAAGTTATTCCATGTAATGTCTTAGTTGCATTTTTGCCATTGCAATTTTAGTCTGTACATCTCTCTCACGGATACCTAAACTTGTAATTATTGACCCAAGATATTAAAAAAATCACACTTTTTTATTTTCCCTGTTTCAAGTATGAGGTCATCCTTTCCCAAACACATATATTCTGTTTTCTGTAAATTTATATTCAGTCCCCATTTTTTATATTCTTCCATTAGTTTATTTATCATATATTTCGTATCATCTTCATCCCCTGCAAAAATTATTTGATCATCTGCAAACAACAATGATTCAACATCTTAATTTTATTAATTAAATAGCCCTAACAAATGCCACTCTTGATTTCCAAATCCTCTAGATAAATTCACTCGTAATATTACTTATGATGGGCCTACTATGGAATTGTGATTATGAACTGATGAAATGTGTCATGATAATGAAATTAGAGCCTATAACTTGCTTCAAATACTGAGGAAAACAGAAAAGAAACTTCCTCAGTATTATTAAGCAGTTTTTAACAAAGCCAATTTCACTGAACTAACATTAAGATAAGATAGTGGAAATGAGAAATATTTTTGATAAAAAAGGTAACGGTGCCTGTTAACAGCCAGCAAGGCCTATGCAAACATGTTCAAGGATCCTAGTATTTTTTCCTAAAGACACAAGGTGATAGAATGGCAATTCCTACGTTCAGGGCAACTTTACCCCAGGAAATTTCCTGGCACAAATTTTATTAATTAAATAAAAATAAAACGTAGTTTTATTTGATTTTCATATTTATTATATAATTCAGTGACAGCTGTTTCGGTACACTGTACCTTCCTCAGACATGTTAACAAATTATGAATTGTGTTCCAACTGATCTAAGCAACAATACAACAATATTTATTTAAATTTTTTAATTTAACAAAGGGGATTCATTCAAATCAAACAAATTTTATAGCGAAGTAGCTAATACCCTGCATGCGCAGCTGCATATCGGTTGCTAGAGTAAATTTTTAATTCCATATTTCAGATAAACCCCCATTTCTAACGGTCGGTTTTCGCTGATTACACTGAGCAACAAAAAATATTTTTTTTTGTCTCAGAAAGAAAAATATGTGATTCTGATAGTATTTTTTCTCCTGAATTCAAATATGATATCAGTTTTTCTCCATCAAGCATGGTTTCCGAGAGAGAGGAATTTATCATTTCAAACACTTTAATATTTTCTACATTGGTAGCTGCACAATATTCGAATACTCGGACTCACATAGAAAGTAAGAAATTACGATTTTCTGCTATATTTCGCCTGTGGAGCATCCCTCTTGATGATCCAACAATAATCGGCCAGCATATTAGGATTTCTGCATTTGCCTTGATATCTCTTTTCCATAGCTGAAACCATTTGAGTTAGCTCATTTGGTTTTATTTTACAATGGACAAATGGACGAAAAAACGTTTATTAAAAAAATAATTATTTAAATCCATTAATTGAAATTGAAATAAAAAAACTGTGGGTGATGGAGAAATTCCGAATACATATTTGAAAACACGATAAAAAAACTGCATTAAGTACAACTATTGGTACTCATGAGACAAAAATCATGTTGACCAGTGTTATTACATAATACCTATCTCGGTTTATTTAACTAGGATATACTAAATATGCTCCTTATTCGCGGGTTAAAAAATTGCGGCACAGTTTCTGTATTCGCGGCTAAAAATGCCTCTATTCGCGGATCCAGTCGGTATATTAGAAGGATTGGTATCCTTTATTAACGCATCGGCAACTTAACTGCAGACACGTGCCAAGGCGGCTTTTAAAAAGAGTGATTCAAACTAAATGGACAAATTAATATAAAAGTAAAACAAACCTTATTGTCACTAAGCCTAAAGTTAGTTGTTAAAAGCCACCGCCGTCGTATTTCACCTGCCGCTATGTCTGTTGATAAATGACGCCCTTGCCACGATCAGTTTTGTATTGTCTCAACTTGTAGCTTGTAGCAATAATTTTGATTGAGTAACATGT